>JBAJFG010000027.1:600000-984534 GCA_037903475.1 Ancylostoma caninum
ATGTCTTTATGACATCTAGAAACAAATCGTATAGAATTGCTGAGGGTGCCCAATATGACAATCATATTATGGTAGAGAAAAGAGTGACCTCAACAGAACGGCATTTATCGAATCGTTTATCGAATAGGAGTGAAGTTCTGAGGGTGGACTCAGTTGGATGCTAACAACGTTTCTAAAATGATTCTAGATCGGTGCGTTGAATGTTCCACCAGAAAGAATATTCATTTCGCATATCAGAGCTGGCTTCTAAGTTGAGCGCCCGCTCAGCATACCCACTTCTTCTTCAGCCCTCTCAAAACCTACGTTTAATGCCGTTGACCATGCAGTCCAGTAGTGTTTCTGGAAGAGAATGTCCTGCTGTGGTTTATGGCACAACTGCTTCCCTGCGGACATCCTTTGAACGGCATCCAGTGGGAAAGCTTGGACGATGCACAAATGTCCAGAAGCAATTCCACTTTGGAATGTTTTCGCCTTTGCTGCGCAACAACAAACAGGCTTCTGAGGTCCGAATGAGGCAATTTTGTTGGCAGTGGTCCTGTTTAACGCTGGCCAAAAACCAATTTGGGTTACCCTGTAAATGGTCTTCTTACTGATCACAAGTCCGATAACGATTTCGGTGTGCTGCTGTTCCCTTAAACCATCAGCTGTTTTTCCTGTTCGCTTCGACGCATCATATACACGCCATTGATTCACCAGTACACCAATGAAAGTGTACTGCTTCGAGTGTTGGGTTGCTGTGTTGCAAGAAGGTGTCGCACAATAAATGTCAAAATGTATAAAAGGTGTGCTATTCTTCATTTTCTCGCTGGTTGCTGTGTTGTTCCTTTGCAGTGGAGCGCTTTAATTTTCTTTTCAATGTCAAGTCATTGCCGGCATCCGCCAGTTGAAATTGGCGGGTTGGAATATTAACGGCGAGCTCTGCGAAGCGATTTCTGATTTAAAAGCGGTAGTGCTGGCAAGTTTCTTCTGACTCACATCACGCTTCTATCGGCGGAACTCACTGGTGGTTTTCCGGATGGTTTCGAGCAGGCGACCCTTCTGGACGCATTAAGAACCAAAACTATGGAAAACAGAGCGGAAGGAGATTAGAATTTCACAATTGTGGGATAGGAGACGACGATGGTTTCAAAAACAATGAAAAATTCATAGCTGCTAAGTAATACTGGTTGAAGCGACCGCAAAAGCAAATTCCAATACGAGATCCTATCCTGTGTTCTTTTCTATGCAATTTTTTCTGTGCAGCCATTGGCCTCTTTATAGCAGCAGCAGCAAAATGAAACAAGAAGTATGTTTTGTCTATCTTCTAGTTTTAATAGATGCAATTTCTTCTTATGTCTGGAGCGCACTGTGAGTGCAATAGAATTTAAATCATATTAAAGGTATCTTTTGGAAAAAGATGTTCTCTTGCCTCTGGGGGTTTTTTGGGCCGTAGGCTATGTCCCTAAGTGAGGTTAATGTCAAGCAAGGCCAAATTCGCTACTGGTTCTATTCTGTTTCTTGTCTTTTAATTTCCTCTGTCATTGTTGAGCAAAACTGACAATAATGTAATCAATCCTGTGCAATTTTCAAGCCGAAAAATGCTAGAAGTTGCCTGAACTGATCTCCTGACTTCTTTGAACACCACTAACCGAAAAGAGGCCCTGAATCTGATCCAGTGCTCAGGCATTGAAGAAGGCGATTGGCTCAAGACCATCCCGCCTTCCTCATGTGGGAATGGTCGGCAAACCTTCTACAAACAAACAGAAAAAATCATTTTATAAGCAAGGGAGAACTTTGGTGGTCTTGCTATCGTTTGTTTGTTTTATTATGATTTTCAAGTGTTCATTTTTCAATTTAATGGATGTGTTCGCATTTTCTTGGAAAATTATTTCTGAAGTTCAGACTGTCTGGTAACCTTCTTGCTTTTTTATTAGCTAGATGAGCTTTGAAAAAGAATGAAGAAATAAGTAGAGAGAACTGAACGAAGACATGACCCGCTCTTTTCTCCGAGGTCCTCCACCTCGCAGCCACATGCCTACATGCCTTTTGAGTATTTGTGGAGAAAAGAACCTCTAAGGGCAAATTTGGCCTCATTGGAAAATAAGGCCTATACCTCCCACTGACACTATATCAAGAATTCTATTCCTAGAAACATATAATAGTAGGCAGAAAGAAACGCAATAATAACCTGTTTCTGAAGCATTACTGCGTCGTATGCTGTAACCACTTCCATCTTGCTACTCATCCACTAAAAATAGCAATCTGCAACCATTTACCCTGTGAATGCTTAGACGTGTTGGTTTCCAGTCAATTACACATTCGTGAAATTTGAGAACGTAGTTGGAAATCGTGGCTCATTGATTGCATGTTTCAACCACCCCTATACGTGCTTTGTTCTGGCAATCTTCCAAAATTGTTCTGAAGTTTTGGAAGAAAGGTGGCTTCCATGTCTGGGCTTCAAAATGGTTTGCGTACTCGCTCGAATTATACAGTAGGATTTCTAATTTCGTTACCTTTGATGAATCCATGGCCTTTATCCTACTGAGGGTTTTATCCGCTCATGTTCTAACTGAGCAAGTGAGACTTTTTTGGAACCTCCAGACGCATTTCTTCTCTATTCCTTGCTTTGTCCCTCTGGAAGGACAAAGTGGACGTACTTTGCACGAAATTTATGCAATTATGAGTGCCTTGTGCATCAATATTCAAAAATCTTCCCATTGTTTATCCAGCTCGTGGAAGAATTCAAGCAGCTTTTGGTTCTTCTTTTCTTTTACGTAATTTTGTTTTTTTTTCGTTTTTTTTTAATTTTTGAGTGGTACAGTTTAGTTATCTATTCATCATTTATTAGTGCGCCAAAAGACATGCTGCGTATACTGTTCGCGAAAGCATCTATGCTCGAGTAAAAAAAAATGAATTAAAAGAATGAAGGATGAAAAGAAGGAGCGATTGATTTGAAATGAACGTATAATTTATAAGCCCATTACCGGTTCAATGAATTAATAGAATACAGAAGAAAAAGGTTAACGAAATGAAACAGAAGCAAAGAAAAAAATATGTGAGGAGAGTTATGGAGGTTTTTTTAGAATTCTGCATAAAGTACGTAACATTTAGGCTTTCTCTCCCCCTTCAACATTCTCTACGCCATCTCAGTCTATGTTATTAACTGCAACCCAGCCACTTAGAATTCTTCAGTATTCACTTATTCCATGGTCATAATTTTGTACAACTACATAATATTTACGATAATCCACTGTTTTCATCTTTGCTCGCATTTTTCGCTAAGCTGTTGTGCGAACCAGCGGCGATTAGCACCTTTTCAGCCTGTTTACCGACCCCATCTAACGGCTATTGCCATACTTGCGTGACGTGAACACTTCCAAGACGCCCATTGCAGACGTCTCCTTCAGAATTAGAGTTTATCCTGATGTAGCAACCCGGAGCTGTCTCCTTTGTTAGGTGCGACAGATGCGTGATTACTTCTCTTTGTGCTGATTGTGAACCCCTATCCCCCTACGTTATGAATTGGAGCCTTTCGTTGCTACACAGCTTTTCGTGAAGCACTACGTCGAGCCCAGCAGACGCTTGCGAGTGCGAAAGAAAATTCCCAAGCGGTTTTCAAGTATCAGTTGAGGGCTAAAAGCAGCACTCACGAAAGCTTGTGCTTTAAAAGCCAACACCCACGGAACCCTTCGCTTTTGATGCTTTGCCGTATTTCACTGCTATGAGGGACGCAGAACTCATATTCAGTGTTCAGGTTACGCGGGACAAACAAGAAACTCAGGAAATCGTAGATATATTTTCCGTACCTTTGAAAATACGTTTGTGTTTTGACCTTTGGACGTTCATGGGCAAGACTACTAATGTAGAATGAAGTGCTACACTCCGCCGCATGCGGCCAAACTATGTAGGCTACTCGTCGTTGAATGATTTAATCGAATTATTCCTTTGTGTTGTTTTCTAATTCTGATTCACTATCACCAATCTGTACGGGAACAGCGCTTCTGTCAGGAAGGTTAATTTCCGTAGGTTCTGTGGGAGCGAATGTTCATTTTTGTTTATTTGAAATGGAGATGAATTTCTTAAAACTCTAACTTCAAAATCCTTGCCGTCTAAGTCCCTTTCCTGCATATGTTCCATTTTTTCTTTCATTTCTTCCCACCCTTTCACACTCTGCATCACTGCTTCGCCGGTTGACCGAGGCTTCTTTCACCTTTTTTTTTCAAAATTTTGGCACCCATTCAACACCCTGGAAGCATGTCTCCCAGTTACCGTCCGGCTTCTGGTTACTGTTTAAGAGGATATCGGTAATATCCTCGAATGTGTGAATTTGTAGTTAAGATTGTACAGTGAGCGCCCGCAAATAGGAGAGTATCATCAGCAATTATTACAATTACGTAAAAATTCGCATTTGTCCCACATTTTCTACATAAATGCTCTTTCCTCATCCAATTTTTCACCGCTCCAAAGATCCCAGGATAAATGAGCGCGCAGTTACTATAGTAAATAGGCAGCTTTAGAGATGAAGTTTGGTGAGAAATTCTAAGCTATCGTATGTAGCGCAGTGGCAAGAGAAGCGCTGTAGCTCGAATGGTTCCATGCCCTACGCTGGCCAACGAAGCCATCAATCCCAACGGGGTCTTGGTTGCATGGTGCTAGAATATAAGAGTCCGGAAAGGTGAAGCGCTGACTTTATAAATCGGGTGTCTCCGGAAATATCTGTATATGTAGAGTGCATCCTCTTAGATTACTTTGCTGTTCTAACACTGAATGAGTCGCGAATCTCGAAGAGAGAATTTATCAACCGTGACCACCTCATTCTTTATCTATGCGTATAGTCAGGGCTGCGATTCGTAACGATGACTAAACAAAATTATGAAGGTTTGCGTGGTTGGTTATCGCAAGTTTTGAGAGACGCAAAACGTTAAAGCTGGTTTGCTAAAATAATTCCACTTGGTTATGTGGTCATGAATCGTTGCCCGAATAGCTAAAAAATTCTTACTTTTTTGAAAGATTCATAGAATCAATCGGAGGAATGAAACACTATCTATTCCTTCCACTAAGGAGCAGTGGTCGCATGTTTGCTTTTTTGTCTTCTTGGAGAGAGAAGGCTCCTTGCAAAGGCATTATTTTACATGCACTTGACCCCCGAGAATATCCGAAGTTTTGAAGTCATACCACACTCGTTTTATTCATGGAAACTTATCCTTTTTCACAGTCATCTATTTCCTCCCATCTCACCCAAATGCGGTGGAAAATCGTTCGAGCAATTATGTCACACTGCCAAGTGGACGGCAGAGCCTGACTCAGCAGTTTGTCCACTCCTTCGCAAGAAGAGATTACACCATGGAGGAACTTGCCCTCGACCGCAGTCTACGCAAGCAAGCGGGCGACTTGAATGCACAAGCAGGTAAATTGCTTTACGTTGTTCGAGATTTCGATATCGTGAAGCTAAGAGCTCCCCGAGATCTGCCGAAACGCCCGCTTGGCACTGCTACCTCTAATGATGCTCCTAGCCGCGCTGGACGTGCTAATCCACAGGTTGGGTCGACTAACTCTCCCTCATCTTCTCTCCAACTCTCCAGTCCCATGTTCTCTGACGGTGCAGCGCTTTCTTCTGGGGTTGTAGCTTCCCAATCCACGTTCAATGTGACACCCTGTTTTGGTAGCTCCTCCTACATGGCCTAGGATTCACTTTTCTCAACTCGCACACATTCGCTTGGTAAAAGTTCCATCGTTAATTCAATACCCTCGCAGAAATTCCTATCCAAATCAGTGTTCTTGTTTAACGCTCGATCAATATGCAACAAGCTTCCGGACCTTTACCTCCTGTTATCATCTAACCCTATGCTGGTTCTCGTCACGGAGTCATGGTGTAAGCCCAATACCATTCACGACGCAACGATTTGTCAAGGATTAGGTTATGAACTTTACAGATGTGACAGAATGAGCAATATTAGCGGCGGGGGTGTTTTAGCTCTAGTTCGTAATGATCTCCCCCATCAGCTCTTATCGGCTTCAAACTTTTCACCTTACTCCCAGTGTCTCGCGCTATCAGTAAAGGGCATGTCGAGAAATATCCGAGTTTTCCTCACTTACCGCAGCCCAAGCTGCAGTAGTATCGACTTTTCTAATACCCTCGACTTCATAAGCAGCCTGATGGATGACAGAAGCGACCACTTGGTAGTTGGGGATCTGAACGTTCCCGATATAAACTGGAGCACTCCTTACACCGATACACAACATCTCTCTATCTCTTCACGTCAGCTCTTAGAATTCTGCACACAGCATTCATTCGTTCAAGCTGTATCTGAACCTACACACAATTTAAGCATTCTCGACATCGTTCTCGCTGATAATATTAATCGTGTGCAAAAGGTTGAAGTCCGTCCTCCTTTCTCCACCTCTGACCACAATTCAATCTTTTTCGAGATATGCGATCTGAAATCTATACCAGTGAGCAGGTCGTTTTGTTTGAACTTCTCTAGAGCGGATTATGACAGTATCTGCAATAATCTTTTATGGATTGATTGGCGTGCCATCATCTCATCAGCTGCTACTGCAGATGACTGCTACCGGCGTTATGTAGATTGCTGCACTGACTTAATATCACGGTTTGTACCTATCTCGCCAACTCGAAACTTTTGCATGAAATACCCTTCGAAAATCAAGCGATTACAGGCTAAAGTGTGTCGGCTTTACCAAGCGCGTTGTCACTTAGGTCCACAAAAATATATGCGTTTCTCCAGGAAACTCAAGCGGGAGCTAGCGCTGTTAAAGTTGCGCGAAGAGGAAAGAGTAGCGAATAGCCGTAATCCAAAGATATTATATGGCTACATTAACAAGCGTGTCAAAAATAACTTTGGAATTGGCAGTATTCGGAAATCAGATGGAGAATTCTGCAAGTCGGACAAAGAAAAAGCGGAGGAGTTTGCCTCCTTCTTCAAATCTGTCTATAAAACCGTCAAATTTGCAAATACCACATGCCAGTCCTTCTCTTCCTCGGTGATTGATTTTCTAGACATAAATAGTGATGCCGTATATAAAACTCTATCTCGCCTCCCAACTCGGAACTCGTATACTCCTGACCACATTCCCTATGTGTTTCTCAAAAAAGCAGCCTTGGGGCTCACACCTGTCCTCACTTTGATGTTCAACAGATTTCTCCTTCGTGGTGAAGTCCCATCCATTTGGCGTGTAGGACATGTCAAGCCCATCTTCAAAAAAGGTTGTCGTATGAACGTGACTAACTATAGGACGATTTGTTTAACCTCTTGTACTAGTAAGGTTATGGAAAGGATTGTATGTAAGCAGCTGTACCACCATCTCGAATGCAACAAATTAATAACATCAGTCCAGCATGGTTTCGTTAGGAAAAGGTCTACAATTTCGGCGTTGATGTCCACTCTTCCCATTTGGCAAAAAACAATCGACTCCTACGGTTACGTTACTGCATGTTTTATCGACTACCGCAAGGCGTTTGACTCCATTCCATTAGACCTCCTGTTTGCAAAACTAGAGGCATATGGAATTCGTGGTAGACTGTTGAAATTCCTTCAAGCATTTTTGAGTGAGCGCGTGCAGCAAGTCCACGTGAACGACGATTTTTCGAATTCATATCCTACCGCGAGTGGGGTTCCCCAAGGTACTTGTCTTGGTCCCTTGATGTTCATTTTATACATAAATGATTTGCCGGAGTGCCTCCCCCCTGGTATCCGCTGTTGCATTTATGCGGACGATTGTAAACTGTACTCCTTGAACGACTACCATCTTATGCAACCTGCGCTAGACGCATTGGTCAGCTGGTCTGCCAGATGGGGCCTGGAAATATCTCGCGAAAAAACCACGATGATGCTTCTCGGCTCGTACCATCCGTGTTGCAACTTTTACCTAGGGAACCATCAATTGCAGATCGCACACTCCGTTCGGGATCTTGGTATATCTTATACAGATGAAATGAGATTCGACTCCTACATTGCCGAAATAGTTAACCATGCCTACATCAGATCCAACCACATTTTGAAGGCGTTCACGATTAGGAAACTAGATACACTTTTCAAACTTTTTCAGACTTATGTACGACCGCTACTAGAGTACTGCACTCCAGTATGGTCCCCTTCAAAACAAGTCCAAATTGGGTTACTGGAAGGTGTTCAGAGGCAATTCACCTATAAGATATTCAGAAGGAATGGAATCTCTGATCTAAGCTATGAGGATAGGCTTCTTCGACTCAAAACCACCTCTTTAGAATTTAGACGAGTCATCTACGATCAAAACTTAATTTTCAAGATAACTTTAGAAGATGTTGACATTGACCTGAACACCCTCTTTTCGCTTTCAAGCTTTAACGGCAGAACGAGAGGCCATCCATACAGATTTGTCATGGAAAAAGCTCGAACGCAGCAGTATCGCGAGTCCTTTGTTCCTCGGACGATTCCAATGTGGAATATGTTACCAGCGGCAATCGTGTTTTCGTCGTCTTCACCATCATTCATCACCAAACTTGAGGCTTTTCTTAAGCAGAGGGGGTTCCATTAGAATCTTCGTTCATTCTTATCTGAGAGTTTTCTTGAGTAATTTCAGTTTCAACGTGGCGCATCAACTCTCCGACCGATGGTTTCCAGCCTTAAGCGTTTCAACATCCAAGTTTTTCATTGTTTCATCCCGCATGAGAACCTATTCGTTTTTATTTTTCTTACTCTGTTCTCTTTCTTAGTTCTCCTCAATGTTTCGTTTGAGTTTCTAACAGTGTTTCCTATGATTCATCTAAAGGGTCCTGTTTTACCACTTCTCCAGTCGTGTTTTCCTTTAGAATGCTAGTGCACTTCCATAGATATCTCCTGGGGCGTCTCCAGCTAGCCTTCGCACCCGGGCTCGCTGGACCTTAGATTGGGGTAGCTTCTTCGCGCAACGCATTCTAACTGGACAACAGACTCTTAACTAAGTCAATAATTGTTGCTATTCACCTCGTCCTCTACACCATGCATGTGAATATTCGGCTATTGACAAAATAAATGATGATGATGATGATCAAATAGTACAGCTGAGCGTAATCGGTTTACAGGAAATGGTGCAAAACGCTGAATAACTTAATGGGCCTGCGTCCAAGCATAATGTATGGAGCTGATGCGAGGAGACAGCAGTACTAGAAAATGCGCTCCAGAAGGTAGTGAAGTTAGACAAAGTAGTTCGTTACTCGTTCCTTGCTCGGTACACTTAATATAAGAAAATTGCTCTTCTATCGTGAATCAATCAATGTTTAGCTGAGCTGGAAGCCCTTATGGACTATCTACATGCTTGCCTACGTGCCAAGAAGGTGAGCTCTCTGCAGGACCATTTGCTAACCTTTTTTTCATGAAGGACTACCTTCAGGTCCCATCTTGGGCCGTGTGGTTGTTCGCCGCGTGTTTCGTGCTGATCGTCGCCGTCCTGCTGCTGGATTACTGTGTTATTCGTCGGAATGCGCTGGGTAACACGTGCTGCTCGCGTGCTCGACAGAAGCGAAGCGGCGCGTCTGCCATCCATCAGAAGCGAACAACTAACATGCTACTTAATGTATGATAGGCAGCGATGACGTGTATGTCGTGCTGACTCCAGTGCATGTTTTATTTCTTCCAGAAGCACGAATGCTTTTTTTTTTGTTCCAACCAAAACCCATTGTGTCATTTTGTGTAGCCAAAAGGAACAATTTCTGTAGAATTTTTGCATAGTAAGTATATGTTCTTGTTCGGTCTCGAAAGAGCCGTCACAGACAAATTTTCTGAAGGAGAAAACTGGAAGGACCGACAGGTGACCTGCGGTTCTTCCCAGTTTCTGCTGCGGTTGTTCCGAGCAGCTACAAAATCGGCGCGCAAACCCATACAGCTGTATAGGTGTGCGCGCCAATTTTTCAGCAACATACTCATCACCGAGCGCGACCCCAATGGTCCCCCATGGCATTTTTCCGGTTTCTATTGCTAATTTCTTTCTAACCGCGTCAGTATATCTGTAAATGCAAATTTCTGCGACTGGAAAAAGTATATCAAATATGAGGTTGGATTTTTTTCAGCAAAACAAGTTGATTTACACCTCCTCCTTGAGTCCTAACCTATGTACATCCCATCGAGTTCTGGCCATTTTACAAATTTTGACCAAGCCTTGGCGAAAAATGCATACAAATGGCTGCTTCTTCTTCGAGTTCGGTAGTTAGATCGTTAAGCAAAGTGAAACTTAGAATTATTTTCACCCATTTTCCCAAGCGCTTCCCAGATAATTAAATTCTTGAGTGTTTTCTTAGTTTTCCAGCCCTATATGAGTATTCGAAAAAGCTTTTTTCTGAACAGAGAGTACAGACATCATTGGAATACCGGTAACATACCCAAAAAAGGAAATGATCGACCTCCTGAATAGATGTTTTAACTCATGACGACTATACATTTTGGACGTTTCATATGCAGTGAGATGACAATTGTTTTCTGAATTCTCCTCTGCTTTCTCGAACTGTATCTTTACCACGGAACTGTCGATGTCACATTGCACGAGCCTGATCTCGGCTTGTTTGGGATTGTGAACCATGGCTGTGCCAATCAACTTGATCTCGCAAAGAATCGATGTGTCACTGCATATGATCTCAGAGTTTACCACCGTGTTATTTTGCTCAAAGAACAGATTCTTTAGGTGAGCACATTAATTTTCGAAATCATTTATGGTTAATCTCTACCTTTGTAAGTTAGAAGTCATCGAGATGTGGATTGAATAAATTTTTGTGGATTTTATTTGTGAATTCCCTTTTATTCTACAATACTGAACTGAAATTTTTGAAGTAGGCACAAATTGCTGGTGAAAGAATAGCACATACATGCCCGGCGAACTCATTTTTAAACTATTTTTGTAGTCATCGGTTGCAATAGAACATTATCTGCCTTAGTTCTGTTATCCCCGTAGCAGAATCACAGCAGGTCAAATGCATGATAAGGCGCGACTAACGGCGGAATAGGCGCGTCAACTCTGCCCACTTTTGCGTTGTCCCGCATGTGCCGCGAGAAACGGTGTGGACCGGCGCTTCAAACGCTCGAATGTCTGAGTTTAAAATTCGGATAAGTAAGTGCTGCAGCTTTGCTACACGTTTTGCTTACGTCTAGCATGGTAAAATCTATAACTACGACTGGTCGACTATTGATTGGTACAAGAAACCGTCCTCGAAAAATAATTCACTCGAGAAGTTCCCAGCCCATCCTAACAGGAGCAAACGCCAAACGTAACGTCACGCGAGCGAAGGATAAGATTTGAAATCATAAAACGACAATGAAATCGAAAAGGTCCTGGGACAGAATGGTTACAGCTAGGACTAAAATCACTAAAATCTGGTACCCATGTTATAGTTTTCACCACCAGGTGAGACACAAATGTGGATGACCGCACATCGAGGGAATCTAACAGAAGATTCTTTCTTCCTATTCAACCAACTGATATCCACATCCCCTCCGAACTCCTAGAATCTTCTGACATCATGACGACAGTATGAGAAGAAATGTAAGACTTCACAAAGTAGATACTGTGTAGGCACGAAAATCTGAAGAACTGTATTTGTGCTCACATGTCGAGGGAATGCACAGAAGTACATCGGGAGACCGTACAGCCACCACATCCTTGATGGATATTGCAGAGATTTTCAGAATCCGAGTTTCTATCCTTCAAGCAGTTTCTCTAGACATCACACTCTTGTTCATACACTAGAACCCTCATGAGAAGATCGCGAATTTATAAATGAATCTTGTCCTGGGCGAGCTATGATTGTTCGCAGGGCTAGCCATGATCCGCGTGAGCAAGCAATTAGTGGAACTCATAACAATTTGAAGAAAGGGAGGGTATCCATACCATACATGTATTGCTTGAGTTTCAGAAGGTTATCATTGACGTCTACGACTTATGATCACGAGTTATAATATGTAGAGCGCTTAAAGGCAGCACCCACGGAAAACTTTGTCACTCAGGTTTTAGAGCGATCCTGGGTTTTTGACTATATGGAGCATGAATAATGTGGTCAATTTTGGCAGAACTTATGTTAAAATGGAAATTGGATCCTTCCAATTTGCTGCATTATAGCAATTCGGCCGAGCTACGCTGGTGGAGTAGATCAAGGAAGGCGATGACGCTGCCTTTATTGTCAACGAATTTCTTGGCGCAACTAGATAATCGACTAATTTTTCAGTCTTCTTGAAGGAGAAAAAGCACAAACAAAAAGGAAATAGAGTGTTCACCGCAGAGACATGCCTCAAGAAAAGAAACAAAACTTATGATCAAGTGTAAAGTGCTAACGAACAGAAACTTATATCATAATTGAAAATTTGAAAGTTCTGAGAAAAAGGAAGCGATGGTACGGTCTAACAACAACTGAAAGAGCGTAGATGGGGGGGAATCAGATCATCACAATGTAAAACTTCTGGGAATGAGCATGGAATACAAACGTTCTTAGGGAAACTGAGTGACTGCGGCAGAAATCAGCTGATCCGGATCGCGCCACATCTCACCCTGCGGATACCTGGATACCAAGTCTAACTTGTTAAATCTTGGGCAAGCTGATGCCTTCGGCGATGCAACTTGCGTAAAATTATTGGGACTATCGTCCATACTCCAAAATATTCGGAATTTTGGATATGTAGGTTATCGTGGGTGCTGCCTTTAATCACGTGTGTGTAACGAAATTCTGTGACTGGTCAGTGGTGGTGGCTACGAGATCATATAAAAGGAGAAGGGACGGATATGGTGGGGTTCAAGGAATGAAGTGAAGCTCCACGGATAGTGTAGAGCAACGGTAGCCGTATTCCGGCGCGGCTTGGCTCAGGGCCATGCATGACCAAGTGGGCATAAGCGATGGCCTGGTATTCCAGGAGCAGCACGAAATCATCGTTTTTTTTCGGATTCATGAGCAGTTTTCATAATTCCGGGAAGAGGGATCTTCATATCGCTCTTTCAACAGAACCTTTCAATAATGGTATAACGCTGTTCATTTCATGGCACAGCTGTCAAACAAAGTTACTGCGTAGAAATAAGGAGGTTTCTCGGATATTTATTTATTTATTTATTTCATGCACTCAATTGGTGCTCCATTACAAAGACAATAAATGCGGCAGGCCAGCCTGGCTATCCAGCTTACCCACTGACTGAATGCATGTGCACATAGCTGCATATGCAGCCCAGTATCCATGCCCTGCCCTTAACTAATAGGACCTGTAAGAGAAAGTACCTGGTAGACATACTGCTTGAAGCCTTCGGGGATTACCACTAAAGACAGGCGATTGGCACTGGGGAATGCCACTACTCATGCAGTGGTAAACGATGAGCAGTCTAGGGGTGAATTTTCGGAAGTTAGGTATCCACCGCCCTAACAATTCATCCTTCGATACACCTGTTATTCTCTGGTTTACACAGTATCAACAATGTTGCCAAGCAGTAGAAAGTGGAAGTATAGGCTACCATGAACTAAATTTTGGTCACAGGTTAAGGGCAAAGCTAGATCAGCAGCCTAAAATTTAATGTAGCAAAAAACTAGTGGGTCACCAAGGTTCCATCTGGCTTACCATAGAATGTCGGTAAATGAATAACTGTTCAACATAAGGAATACAACAAAACAAAAACAGGAGTTAGTAGGTGCCAACATAGGTCTGAATGTTAAGATAACGTAAAAAGAAATCTCAACACATCAAAATTGCGAAAGGATAGAATCAGGGGAGGTACGAGTTGAGATCGCCATAACCTGCAAGTAGATCCAGGAGGTCATAACTCTTAATAGCATTCTTAAATGGAATACTTCCCTTACACGACAAAAGTTCAAGCGGGAAGCACTGCAGCATTTTTGCTGAACGAACGAAGAACTCGTGATTCATCAACGAGGAGAATTTAGAATGGCTTCTGATATTGTGATGATGAACTGAAAACCCACAAACCCTACCATGACTAGGTTTGAAAACCCAGTACTTTGAAGGTCTCAGTTTAGTTTCACCTTTATAAATTCGAAATGCCAGAACTAGATCGTGGATCAGCCTACGGTACGCGAGGCTTCGGAGACCAAGTGTAAGCAGCCGTTCCTCATAGCTAGGAGGTAACTGAGGGTAGTCAGGGTTGGGATACGCACGATAAAACAGCAATTTCGTAAACACTCTTTGAACTTTTTCTACGGCTCTTATTTTTTTCTTAAGATGTGGATTCCAAACCTGACACCCATATTCCACAAGAGATAACACATATGTTTTGTATAGTTTGATGAGTATCGTCAGGTCAGTGATTTTAGTGCTACGAAATATGACATGAAGGGTAGTGAAGGCCCGAGAGATGGTCATCGAAAAATGTAGGTTTGGCTTCAGGTTATTCTGAATAAGCACACCTAAGTCCTTTAAGGAAGATTTATTCATCAAAAGGGAATCACCATGCTTATAAGACACTGCGTCTCCCTCTCCAAGGTGGAACCCGAAACTTTTATTAACATTTACGCTGATATCCCACTCCTTGCACCAGTTAACCATGCAATCGATGGACCTTTGCAAGGAATCTCTAACTACTTCTCGATCAGTAGATTTATAGATTCCGTACACCTTAATATCATCGGCATACATGGCAACGTGGACCATGGGGTGTGTCTTCAGGAGATCAGGCAATTCGCTCGTATTAATCACAAAAAGCAAAGGGGAAAGAACTCCTCCCTGAGGGAGGCCACTTAGACATGGAAACCGGTCAGAATGACTACTACTTACCCGAACAGTCATGAATCTCGATTGCAAGTAGGATGTAAACCAAGCCACAAGTGTGCCTCTTATTCCACATCTTTCCAACTTAATTAGAAGTTTTTCATGACTTATGCGGTCGAATGCTTTAGTTAGGTCGAAATATATCACATCTACACTGTATCCTCCAGCAACGGCCTCAGTCCAGTCATGTATGCAATCCAGTAATTGTGTGACCGTAGACGCTCCTCTAACAAATCCATGCTGTACGGATGGAATTATTTTAAAGCAATCAAACCATGATAATAGCTTTTCACGAAGGATTTTCTCTATAATTTTACACGGCGTTGGCTTAATACTAATAGGTCTAAAATCACAAACTGTCAGTGGCTTTGGAACTTTTGGTATGGCGGTGACAATTGCCTCTTTCCACATGTCCGGAACCTGTCCGCATAATAGCGAAATGTTAAAGACATGAGAAAGAGGCACACAAAGTTCCTTCGCGCAACGTTTGTAAACTATTTGAGGTATCCCATCGAATGTTTCAAAAACCGAATGTTTCAGCGAACTTAGTAGACGCTTCACATCGTGTTGTGAAATGATTGGAGCAGTACATGTGTAAGAAACAAAGTTTTTGTATGTTCCCACAGGAGAGTCACTTTGACAGAACGTTCCTGCGGAAAATTCTGCTAATGCTCTAGCTTTACTAGACTCAGTGAGGTGACAAACACCAGACGTATCTCTAAGCGCACCGAAGTCCTTTGGTTGCGTTCTACTTCGAATGTAAGAAAAAAGCTGCCTCGAGTTTTTGGGAGTAGCCATTCGTCTCTCATGATTTGAAAGGAATTTGTTAAGATGGAATGTAATATCACTACAGACTTTCTTATAAAGAGGACTATTTAGACAGTTATTGGCAAACAAGCGCTGTTTCTGTAAAAGTAGTGACTGTATGTGTTTCGGATATCTTAGATATCCCACTTTCCTAAACCTAAGAGGAATATGCTTGCCAAAAATTTTGTACATAATCGAACAGAATCTTCGATACACATCTGAAGGATCGTCATAGCCATCAAAACATGCAAACCAATCAATTGAGCGAAGTTCATTTTTTATAGCAATATAGTCTGCATTGTAGAAGTCAGGATAAGGAAGACAAATGCTTTCTGAGCAGCTCATCCTGTAAAGAAATTGTACCATGCTGTGATCAGAGCTCGAAAAGGGGGGTCCAATCGTCACATTTTCGATGCGTTCGGCGTTAGCTAATACAAGGTCAAGTACAGCGTTATTTCTTGTAGGCTGGCGTACATATTGTGTTAAAGATGCATTCCGAAAGAAATCAAGAAATTCCTTTGCACTAGGACATTCCCACATCGGTACATCTCCACTCCAGTGCACAGGAAGGTTCAAATCACCCGCAATGACGGTTACGAAAGCGCCGCTCGCTAAGACCGAAATTGTATCAATCAAGGCATCGTCAGATGCAGAAGATGAGTTCGGAGGGCGGATATTACTTCGGCGTGTTTATATTTTCATTCCGAAGATTCAGGGATAATTTTTGTGCATGGTTCAACGTACTGATAATTCACGTTAGTTCAGTGATAAGTGCAATTTAAACTAGATCCATACAGACGACAGCGATGCCCGACAAGCGAGCCTGCGTCTGTGTTGTGAAGCAAAGGCTCAGTCGCAGCCGTGATGCACTTTAGACGCAAGACGTACGCACGCATTTACGGTCTCGCAGCTGTTCGCGACGGTGAAACAGTATCTTCACAGAGGACGCGGCAAATGGTGCGGTTGTGGACAGGGCTAGCGGCCCAGGCCGGAATACCGGACATGATCGATGGGCCACGCGCGTGGCCAGAGCCATACGCCATTCGGAATACGGCTACGGGCCCACTGGTGTGATAAGGGTCTCCGGCGCCCAAAAGTGGGGGAGACGTGTCCACTGCAGTGATAAGGGTGCGACAGCGCATAGAAATGGAGCAAAAGGGTCCACTGATGTGATAAGGGAGAGCCGGCGTCCAAAAGTGGAGAAACGGCAGGATGCGACTTCGACGCTGAGAGAATGGTAGGCCGCCATCCACATGTGGATGAACGTGGGGATACGGGTCTTTTTAGATTTTACGGATGTCAGTTAGTGTGAAGCAGTTTGCAGAACTGGATCATTATGGATTGTGCGATTCCCTGGAAAGTTACAAAGAATGGATCTTTTTTACATTATCGCGTCCCCAATGCATCTCCTCCCATTTCTGCCTGGGTAGACCGGACCCGGCTACTTTTATACACTTATCACTTATTTCAGTACTGTTCTGTCTCTGAGCTTCATGAAATATTGCTGATATAGTTGTTCAGTTGAAAGCTCCTCAATGCCTTTATTAGTAAGCTTTCGGCATTTAATGCCTTCTTCAGACCTAAATATTAACAATCCATTGCTATCTCATCACAAGCTTACAAATAGGAACAGTTGAACAATACCTAGAGGCAGGAAGTTAGTAAGTCTTTCTGACTTCGTGTGCTCTCAGGCAATTGCTGACCTATACAACGATAACTTAGGTTGGTGTTCGACATAATTCAACATGTTAAGAAAAGAACCTTGCTCCTAGGATGTTGGTCACAGAATGAAACTACGTTACGGCAAGAGATCGGAGAGGCATTTATGCTCATAGTTATGAGATCAATCTCAACACATCACGCAACTCCTCTCTGTTGTTTATCTCTGGACTGTGCCTCCTTATTTCCAGTGCCTCCATAATTTTCCTTTCCAGAGTATTCACAAGATGACGGTGGAGGACTTTGACTTTCAACTTCGGAGCACGCTCGTACGTATGTTTCAGAGTGCGATGTCTTGAAAAGCTTTCTGACGCGTAGGAGGCAGGGTTCGTTAATGCCCTGCGGTGCTCGTCCAGTCGCATTCGTAAGGGTCTCATTGTTTCTCCCACATATTTCTCTCCACAGCCTTCGCATGTAATGAGGTACACCGTGCCCCGCAGCTGACAGATTTGCTCCTCGGTACAGTACTGACAGTCAGGCTGGAGGCATTTGTTTTCATATATGCGTGTGGAGGTTAAGATTTCTTTCAATGTCGGTGGTGGACGAAACACTAGTCTTATTGGCAACCCAGAGTGTCTCACTACCTGATTTACTGCACGTGCTGGTCGCTCCCCCACGTAAGGAAGAATCAATGGAATTCCATCCGTTCTTGTATAGGGGAACCATGTTGTGGCAGGATTCACACTGTATCCGTTTTCGTCAAGTATGCGGGCAATCGTACTTTCTATTTCTTGGTTCGAACCCATGCATAACTTGTTCTTCGTTTTCACCAGATTCCTTACCACTTTAACCTTGATAAAGTGTGGGTGAGCACTTCTCGCATGTACTAGGATGTTTGCCGATGCCGCCTTTTTATGCCATAGATGCTCCTTCTGACCCTGGACGATTCTGATTTTTGTACTTAGAAAGGGAAGATACCCATCGGCATCAGGCCTCTCAATCGTAAAAGACACTTTCGGGTCAAAAGCGTTCAGTCTTTCCAGCGTCGTATCAACATCCGTTCCAGTAGTTCCTATCACGAACACATCATCAATGTATCTTTTATAAAGCAGTATTCCGGACGTCAGTGATGACTTTTCGATATGGTCCAAATATATGATAGCCAGCAGTGGGGCAATACGATTTCCCATGGCCAAACCTCGTTTCTGTTCGAAGAATTTGTTCTCGAAACGGAAAACATTGCAGAACAGAACAGAATTCAACATGGTCGTGATGTCTTCGGCGGTAAAACCCATGTTCGGTATCTGGCTCTTGTGTTGTTGAAAAAGAGAAATCACCGCTTCAATTGCACCGTTATTATCGACGTTGGTGTACAATGATACAACATCGAAGCTGGCGTAGGCTGCTGTTGTCGGCACTTGGCAGTTGGAAAATGAGGACAAGAACGCCTCCACGTTTACTATGTGCGCACCAACAAATTGGAGCAGCGGTGAAAGAACTTGCACCAAAAGCCAACTCAATCTGTCTGACGGTCCTCCACAAGATGAAACAATGGGAGCGACATCGTTCATGACAGCGTAAGCGAGCACAGACACGTTGGTTATGACACGAAATGTTTCTCCAAGCTATTGTATTGAGTTGAGACAGAAGCTGTTGTTTAGTATGGACTTCTTCGTTTGAGGTCAAGGTTGCGATACACGGTCGGAGACAAATGTGGATCCTTCGTAGTCATGCCTCAGTCGTTGGATAAAGATATTATCAGATACACGTTATCTGACTCCTCGACTTATGCTGAGACAACTGCGGCTGCTTTTCGAAAGGCTTGTGCGAAAGTGAGAGAAACGATATCAACTGTGGTAAAACCAAAACTCGGTGCAAATGCTGCAAAAGGACTTTTGGATTTACATCCCGTTACTCCCACGTTCTATTGTTTGGTGAAAACTCACAAACTTCCATCAGCAACTGCCCATCTACAACTCTCCGTCGACGAAATCAAGACCCGTCCCATTGTTTCATCTTGTGGAGGACCGTCAGACAGATTGAGTTGGCTTTTGGTGCAAGTTCTTTCACCGCTGCTCCAATTTGTTGGTGCGCACATAGTAAACGTGGAGGCGTTCTTGTCCTCATTTTCCAACTGCCAAGTGCCGACAACAGCAGCCTACGCCAGCTTCGATGTTGTATCATTGTACACCAACGTCGATAATAACGGTGCAATTGAAGCGGTGATTTCTCTTTTTCAACAACACAAGAGCCAGATACCGAACATGGGTTTTACCGCCGAAGACATCACGACCATGTTGAATTCTGTTCTGTTCTGCAATGTTTTCCGTTTCGAGAACAAATTCTTCGAACAGAAACGAGGTTTGGCCATGGGAAATCGTATTGCCCCACTGCTGGCTATCATGTATTTGGACCATATCGAAAAGTCATCACTGACGTCCGGAATACTGCTTTATAAAAGATACATTGATGATGTGTTCGTGATAGGAACTACTGGAACGGATGTTGATACGACGCTGGAAAGACTGAATGCTTTTGACCCGAACGTGTCTTTTACGATTGAGAGGCCTGATGCCGATGGGTATCTTCCCTTTCTAAGTACAAAAATCAGAATCGTCCAGGGTCAGAAGGAGCATCTATGGCATAAAAAGGCGGCATCGGCAAACATCCTAGTACATGCGAGAAGTGCTCACCCACACTTCATCAAGGTTAACGTGGTAAGGAATCTGGTGAAAACGAAGAACAAGTTATGCATGGGTTCGAACCAAGAAATAGAAAGTACGATTGCCCGCATACTTGACGAAAACGGATACAGTGTGAATCCTGCCACAACATGGTTCCCCTATACAAGAACGGATGGAATTCCATTGATTCTTCCTTACGTGGGGGAGCGACCAGCACGTGCAGTAAATCAGGTAGTGAGACACTCTGGGTTGCCAATAAGACTAGTGTTTCGTCCACCACCGACATTGAAAGAAATCTTAACCTCCACACGCATATATGAAAACAAATGCCTCCAGCCTGACTGTCAGTACTGTACCGAGGAGCAAATCTGTCAGCTGCGGGGCACGGTGTACCTCATTACATGCGAAGGCTGTGGAGAGAAATATGTGGGAGAAACAATGAGACCCTTACGAATGCGACTGGACGAGCACCGCAGGGCATTAACGAACCCTGCCTCCTACGCGTCAGAAAGCTTTTCAAGACATCGCACTCTGAAACATACGTACGAGCGTGCTCCGAAGTTGAAAGTCAAAGTCCTCCACCGTCATCTTGTGAATACTCTGGAAAGGAAAATTATGGAGGCACTGGAAATAAGGAGGCACAGTCCAGAGATAAACAACAGAGAGGAGTTGCGTGATGTGTTGAGATTGATCTCATAACTATGAGCATAAATGCCTCTCCGATCTCTTGCCGTAACGTAGTTTCATTCTGTGACCAACATCTTAGGAGCAAGGTTCTTTTCTTAACATGTTGAATTATGTCGAACACCAACCTAAGTTATCGTTGTATAGGTCAGCAATTGCCTGAGAGCACACGAAGTCAGAAAGACTTACTAACTTCCTGCCTCTAGGTATTGTTCAACTGTTCCTATTTGTAAGCTTGTGATGAGATAGCAATGGATTGTTAATATTTAGGTCTGAAGAAGGCATTAAATGCCGAAAGCTTACTAATAAAGGCATTGAGGAGCTTTCAACTGAACAACTATATCAGCACTTATCACTTACCCTATCAGAACAGACAAAAACGTGTAAACTATTGTTAGCGATTACTCTTGGCCACATCGATTATTTACTGTTATTCTCAGCTGTTCCAATCAATTAAAGGATGCAGTAGTGTTGTATGGGTGGGCTACTGCCCTATCATGGATCCAATGGACTATGAGGGAAGCAGCAAAAGGGTAGTGGCATTCCCTCATTTCCCTTCAAGAGTTCAACCATGAAATTTCGGTGGAGCTGTATTCTATTTCTGCGCCAGTATACATCAACGAGAACGAAGCTAGCTTCAGGAGAAGCCTGGAAGTCCAGCGTCACCCGGACGGTCAGACTGGTCTAACAATAAAAAGTGGAACTGAACAGAGAAGAGAGACAGATATTGAGTTGAACTCTTACATGATGTCTTAAACTAGTTCGTTTTAGAGATTGAACAAGACTGAAGATGCGGTTTCTCTGAGGCATTTTGGGGTTAACTAAATGGGATGTTCCCAAACTCATGGTGATGTTGTTTTTTCATTACTTTGCTAATGAAGACAAGAAGTTGTTAAACTGCCGTTCTTATTTTCTACGACGAGTTTCTCTAGTCAAGCCCGGTCTTGGTGATCACAAAAATGAAGACGAGAAGTGAAGACAGAGCAAACAATCGAAAATGAATGAATTGTTAAGAATGAGCTGTAAAGATGCCGAAATTATTGAGAAAAAAACATAGAATATGTAGTGTCTGTCTCAAAATGAATGGCGGATGGAGGGACCTACAGAAAGAGTGTGAGCGTAGGATATCAGTGGTCATGGCCGGTGTCATTGGAGGCAACCCCCTCTCTCCGCCTCTAGAGTCTCACATGACATCAGCAGTGTTAGGCAGATTTTTGCATTGTCTGTCTATCGTATGGGTAGGCATGTCTATAATAGACCGCGCCTCCTAAACGTTGTTTTACCATCATCCAATTTTGCTTCACTGTTATTGAAACATGCTCCTAAGCTAAGATCATTCGCAGTTAGGGAAATTTTCATTAGGCCTCCTCTCCCCAAGGCCGAGAGAGATCGCTTGAGAGCACAAAGGCTTTTACGCTTTAATGTTGGCAATGACACTGCTTCTAATTTATGAGTTGTTGTTTCACAAGCTACTCAGGAAATGCCTACTTCTTCTCACTGTTTGACGTCTGACACTCATGATCCGCTTGAAACTGATGTTTCCATGAGAACCTCTCATTCGCGAAACATGTAAGGCATCTCCGGAATGATGGCTCTGTGCTCTCTTGCGCTTGAGCCAACGTTTACTTATTAAAAATCGCAATGCATTTGCCTTCTGTCTTGAAAATTTCAATTCTGACATGATGGCACTTTCGGAAACGTGGCTTGATCTCGGTTGATATGTCTCCACTACTGAGTTCATGGCGTTCTCAATTTGAGGTTATTAGATGTGATTGTTATAATAAAATTGGAGGCGAAATCGCTTTATTAGTACCTAAGATATTGGCATGCACTAATACTAGTTTTTAAAGGCAGCACCCACGGAAACTTTCGCTCCTCAGATTTTCACGCTTTCTGGTACTTTAGCGCACTCCGATTAGTTTCTTTATAATAACAACAACGGAAACCGACTGCGTTCATCGCAGTAACTGGTACATCTTTGTGCCACCGGTCAATTTGGACGAGTTTCCCCTTAGTTGTTTGTTGCTCGAATTGCAACAGAAACAGCTGTTTCACTGCGGTTCTGGTAAAATTCAGTCGTTTTTCTCTCCTCGTGAGTCATTTTGAGGATTTTTTGTACTTTTGCTACTTCTATTAGATGATATGCTTTCTCATTTGTATTTCACAGAAATTAAAGCTGTTTAGCAAGAGTTCAAACTACTTTATGTTGAAATTTCGATTTTCTCCGAATTTCCTCCTATTAGAAGATTTCTCGAGGTTTTGATTTTCAAGTGACATGTATGCTAAGTGCGTCACAATTTCCAATGGCTATTTTTCCTAATGAGGTAAGGAAAGCCTGCAGTAGGAACAAGTAACTGATTGCGCAAATATCCAACCGGTGATAAAAAAAAACATAATCGATTTTTTGCTGTCAATCCCCATCCCATAGCTCATGCAACTCGACCACACCTGCTACACCTAACCTTACCGTGAGCTTCTAAAAACAGGGTTTTTGGTGCTATCGGAAAGTTCCGACTATATGCAATTGTTCAGCGTCTTCGGTAGCTTTGGGATTTGTTGACTTTTTCAAGTCGAAAATTTCCGTGGGTGCTGCCTTTGAGGAATCCATTTAAGACTCGTATGAAATATTATGCGCAGATGTTCATGTTCCCGAATTCAGAGTTATTCCGTTTGTGTTAACAGGCTCCCTTTTGTGCTGCTCCATGAGCTACTAAACAAATGATTAAAGCTAATGGGGATGTGGTATCTTGCAACTTTCCCCGTATTGTAATGGAAGACTTCAACCTTTCAGACATTCAATGGAATTCTCATCTTCTTGTTAAGAGTTAAACTTTTAAGACCTTCCTGGGAATGTGTGCTGTCCACAACCTCTTGCAATATGTTAAAACTGAAACCCGTCGTGATCAAATACTTGACCTCATTTTTTGCACTGTTACCGATTTGGTACAAGATCTTAAAATAATGCCACCTATAGGCTCTACTGACCCCTCCTCGGTTCATTCCAAGTTAAATCATCTGGTTAAAAATACGTACAGTTGCACAACGAGCAGAGACTTTAAGCTTGCAGACTTTTCGATTTCTTGAAGATGTTGACTGGTATGGTTCTCTAAATTCTGTACAATCAGTTGCTGACAAGTATGAGTTGTTTATATTTGTACTCTTGCATTCCATACAGCTGTTTGTACCAACGCGCAAGGTGCCCTCGCGCAAGTCATATCTGCCCTCTTATTTATGTTCACATTCAAGAAAAGGTGGAATGCTTGGTCCAAAGCTAATAAACAAGCCACTCCTGCTCTTTGGCATCAGTTCAGAAAACTAAATGAACTTTTTGACCGTAAGCTGAAAAAGTACAACATTTAAGTATAGAAGAAAGTTGTTGAGTCGAGTATCAGGGCTGCTTTTTTCAAACCTTCGAAGTCGAAGCTCAGTGCTGACTGCTTTATGGCTCCGCTCATAGGTAAAGGATATTGCGTACATTATTGCTGGCCCACTTGAATTTATCTTCAATTTGAGTTTTATGAAGGCAGAAGTTCCTTGCAGGTGGAGGCACCGTTTTGTTACGGCGATTCCGAAAAAACCACCGTCAACTTCATCCTCTAACTATAGGCTTATCAGCATAACATCTATTTTCGCTAGAATTTCCGAGAAAATACTTAAAAGAGGATTGTAGCTCGTCTAAAATTGCACTGCATCATTTCACCACACAAGAACTGCTTTAAAAAGAGAAATCTACAGTTACTCCTATGATTCAGTCACTTAATTCACTAAAGCGACTTCACTAAATGACAATAATAAAGATGTCGATTTTATTTACTTCGATTTCGCCAAAGCTTTTGATACGATACCACACAGTGAGCTTCTGCACAAGCTTTGTTTGATTGGTCTTCATCCGCGGATTGTGTTATGGCTCAGAGCCTCATAGTTCGCGTGAATAGCTCTTACTCGAAACCGCGACCTGCGTACATCGGCGTCCCACAGAGTGGGATGCTTTCACTTATTCTGCTCACTGTGTATACCTATGATCTTCGGCAAGCCTTTTCTTAACTAAGCGTCTCCTGCCCCTTTGTGTGTCTGCCGATAATTTCAAAATTTATTATCATATCAGCTCCCTGGATGGCGTTGTTACCGTGCAAGATGTAGTAGACTTCGTTAGTCAGTGGGCACAAGAGTAGGAATTACCTCTGTCCCGTGAAAAGGCTAAGGTCCTTCATATGGGTCCACACACCATTAACCATACGTATGTCATTTGGGACACACCTATTGAGAGAGTTGACGAAGTGGTGGGCTTAGGTTTTTTGATCAGCAAAAACCTCAGCTCTGACAAGCACTGTGGTATATTAGCTAACAAAGCAATGAGGGTGGTGTACAATATCTTTAGAGCAACAAGGAATATTGCCGCCTTGCGTAAAGCCTAGACCTATACACGAATATGGAACTCCTGTCCCCAATCTATCCACCTGTAAAAGCCCCAGAAGGCTTGAAAGAGTCCAGAATACATTCACCAGGAGGTACCACTTTGACCAGATTCCCTCAAGCAATGAAAGAAAGTTGAACCTGATCTTATCTATTCTCTCTTTTCGTAGAAAGGTTAATAATCTTCTCTTATTCCACAAGATCTTGTATGGAAACTCAGGTTCTTTTTTCTCTGAGAGCATCAAATACCCGTGGTGGAGCCATTAAAATTCAGCTTAGGAAAGCCCGGTTAAATTGCAGGCGTCATTTCTTTGTTAAAGGCAGCACCCACGGAAATTTTCGTCGCCGAGTTTTCAACCTAATCTTAGGTTCTACACTGTGAGGTGCACATGCAAAGTGTTCAGTTTTGTTGAAACCTATGGAAAAACAGTTTTAGATCCTTCGGTTTGGCTATATTAGGGCAGGGTCGTCGAGTTTCACGGATGGGGTCCAATAAAAAAGTCGATAACGCTGACATTATTTTCACCTTTTCTTGACGCAGTTAAATAAATGAAGAGGAAGGCAGCTTTCTTAAAAGAGTAAAGGTATAAGCAGAAGGTGAATAGAATGTTCATTATACAGGCATACCGCAAAAGAAAAACAAAATCTAATGATGAAGTTTGAAGATCTGAACAACGTAAATGTACATAATATTTGAGGAAATGGTCGTTTGAATGGAAAAAGGATTTTAGGGGGGATTGAAGAGGAATAATGAGCGAAAAGGAAGCAAATAGGGAATCACAGCAATGAATTCCTAGTTGAAAAGAGGAAAGAAAAGGCTAATAAAAAAAAGTGCCACTTGAAATCATCGCCGAATCAGGGTTGCGGGACATCTAATACCCAACTTAGTGGAGGGCGTGGCAGGCCAGATTCAAGCAGCTGGCAATACGGATAAGGGACGATTACAAAACATTTGATGACAGAATTCTACTCAGATAAGCTTAGAGGTTTCCAGCAGGACAGGCAGGGCAGATTGAATAAGAAGACCCGCAGCAGAAGAAGTTCTGCCTGAGGTCATCTGTCGAATCTCTGCTCCGGTCCTTTTGGATCGAACATGGCCTGGTGGTCCTTTAGCATACTGCTCTGAATGACACTAAAAGTCATTTACAGTCCTACGATATCCATAGAACTCTTCTAAGGCTTTTCCAAGACCTGACACCCTTTCATTGAACAATTAGATCGCCTCCCAACGTTGCTTCCTGCAGAGGACTCTAGATGGGATCACTCTCTGCGCCCGCCGCGATTGGTCAGAAACAAGGCTGGGTATTAGATGTCCGTAAACGCCGAATCAGCTTACATGTACTGTTTTTCGCGCTCTATTGAAGAATTGGAGCACAATGCTAGCATGGAAGCTCGTGAAACTTACTGCCTAGTGATCCAGTTGATCCAGGTGTTACCTGTTATCACTCGTGATGGAAGAAGTTTTAGCTGGTACTCTTATCGAAAAAAAATTGACCCCAAAATCGATTGGATCACGATTGGATCAAGAGCTAGGAAGCGAAAACTTCCGTGGTGCTGCTTTTAACAGGACTGTTCCGAAGTTTGATAAAGTTCGCGAAAACCATCCTATTCCTCTCGCTTACAACTCATTCAAAAGACTCCTTAAACGCAGCTTCAGTCCCTGATGTCGTGCGTGTCTTTTTGATGACTGTTGTTTTAGAGTGTTTGTGTGTCAGGACCTTTTTTTGTTTATTCTATGGTTTTAGTGTTCGTTTTTCTTACATTGCACAAGTTTATCTTATGTGAGACCCTCCGAGAATTAGAGGTGTTTTCAAGCCTCTGTAACTCCCAAATTCATCAATAATTGCGAAAAATGTAAAAGTACGTAGCTGTGAATGTAGTGTAGTATTTTGAAGTATTTTTCATCGAAGAATGTTAAATGAGCGTAGAGCTATAGAGACAGGTGATTTGAAGAAATGTAACCAAGAAACTGGAAGCTGATGACAATGGAATTTCTAGGTTACTTTAGAAGTTGAGAAGGGTGTCCTTATTTTTGCTGTGCTGACCTGCAGATACATGGCCGAAATTGTATGAAACAAGACTACGTACAAACGAAAGTACATAGAAGCAAGCGCTGCCCTTCTGGCAAACGGCGAAATACAAAAAAATATATGAGATCACAAAAAAACGGGAATTGCAGGCACTTGCAGCTGGCAAGCATCAGTCAACATGGCCAGACGTTCATTAAAACCTTCATTCGCCGCATATCGGCGGTGGAAAAAGGGAAATGAATTGCGTTCACGGTACCGATGAAATGTGCAGTTTTCATTTTTCGGGGCAATAGATCGTTGACGTTTTCGTGAGATGAGGAAGGGAGCTACCCCTTTTATAAAACTCTCGTTTTCCTGCTTTTTCTGTGGCTTCGTCTATCCAGGCTTCTTGGCTTACTGAAGTTACTATTTGCATGGTGCCTCACTGATCAGCGAAAATCATTTTACATTGATACACACAGACTAAACTTAACTGTATATGCTTCTGCGCCTAAAAATTGGAAAATTGAGGGCATGATTTGCAATTGCTTACGAATTTACGAAATTTATCCACATTTCTGAGATGTATTTATGTTACTGAGATGACATATCACATCTGGCCAACAAGTAATTATTAAGAGTGTAACGTGTCGTAATGAATGTGCCGGTAATAGTCCGGTAATATTCATGGAGACAGACAACCAGAGCGCCGTTCCGCTCGTAGCGTACGGCGCGTGTTCAGGTCCCGATCACCGGAGTCTCTCGTGCACAGGTGTAGTCGAGATTAATCCTATCCAGTTTTGGTTCCCTGGCATCGCCTCGCGACAGCTCAATAGCGTGGCTGCGATGCGTTTAGCTTTAGTATATGCCATGCATGACACACCATCACATGCATCGCATACGTCCTAAAACGTCCTAACTGTCCTCCTTTGTCTTAGTTCATTTGAACCCAAGTTGAATCCACACCAGAAGCTGACGAAACGTGAAGTGGCCGACGCTCCTCTTTTGCAAGGCTGCGTCAATGTAGGAGATAAAACAGAACCAGGATGATCACGATCATGGATTAGGTTTAAAAATTTCATTTGCCTCTACTTCGAATTTTGTGTTGGTAATTCCAAGAGCATTTAATCCTAGTTCCTTCTATTTTGTTCTGATTCTTTAATTTTTTTATTTTGATACTTATGTATATGTGATGTGATGACAAATTATTAAACTGTAACCCAATGTTGACATTGGGCTCTTGGAAGTTTTCTAGAACAGAGCTGCTTCAATTCAAGTGGGAAGCTTTTGGAATCCTCTGTCTCCCTCTCTCTTTTTCCCTTGGATAACTTGGAAGACAAAAAAAGAAGGCAAAGTTAAAAAGTAATTGGGAAAGATCGCTTTTAAGGCGAGCTGTTTTCATGGAAGAAATCCTGCTTCGCTGCTTCCCGAGTGAAATCTTCCCCAGCTGTCTGTGACAACGTAAAAATCTAGGCCATTCACGTAAATTACACTCCTTGCACTTTGGCGGTGACTACTGACCACTACAGTACGGTTGTAATTTCTACTAACGGAACCGATGCTATTTTGAGGACTTCCTATTTAAATATCTTGCTATTTATTCTACAACGTATATTTCTCTTAATCATCTCAGCCAATCTAGCACAGGTCATCAAAATTGCTAATGAGGAAGCACTTCCGATTCCCACGGCTCATTATGAGTGATCACTGTTCCCGTTAGCCCTGTGATTCATCTGATTCAGTCACTACCGAACCAGTTGTGTACCGATTGTTACACAATGTTTTGTTTGGCGAAGGAGGCCGCGTGCCGCTCGCCGGCTTCGATTCTCCTCTTTTTGTCGTCTTTCCAATCTCGTTAGCTAATCGAGCCTGTACTTTTGTATCATCACAGTTATGCTCAATTTTTTTAAAGGTTTTTTGATTAGGAACTGATGGGTGAACACTTTTGATGGCTTATTTTCAAAATAAATACGTATTTAGTCACAGCTCTAAGGCAAATGTTATTCTAATGCCCTCGATATATTATATTTAGGAGAAGCTCAATTTTTTAAAGGTTTTTGATTAGGAGCTGATGGGTGAACACCTTTGATGGCTTATTTTCAAAATAAATACCTATTTAGTCACAACCCTAAGACAAATGTTATTCTATTGTTCCTCGATATATTATATTTAGAAGAACTAATGCCAACAAACCTCATTTGTCTGTTTTTTTTCTGAGAATTGCTCACTCCAACACAATTATCTGATACTGTTCGCAATGTATTTACAGCAAAAACCATGCACAAACTTTAGAGTAATGAATAGCGTTGTTTCCAAAACAACACTAACCGAGCAGTTGAAGTAGCGGTCGATAGGCGACTTTGTTTTGGGATCATATTGAAAAGAGATCCAGCAATCAATCTGTGTCACCTGCAAAAAACATCTCGTAGCCGTTGAAGAGAATACGCGTCCATATCTCAGCCTCTGCACCAAATTGCGGTTAAATGGGTTCGAAAGCAGAGGAAGGTGACAGCTGTTTCTCTCTTTTCTGTTAAATAATATGCTTAAAAGCAGCTCCAGCGATAGGCTTCGTGCTTGAGATTTCAAATGTTCTCGAATCCGAGGCACAGTCACCATATTCTGTAGCGGTAGCGCTGTCGGAGGCCCCGCGTTCACCGAGATATCACAACTACACCTCCTTTCCAGGTCTGATTCTATTCAAGGTCTGATTCGTGAAAGAGCCTCAACTAGCCTGCATTCCAAACATTATATGAACTTGTACTTTCGAAAGATGCTTCCAAAAACCTCTGAAACAATTGTCGCAATTCTTTTCTACCTTCGTTTCAAAGGGTTGTGCTCTTGACATTTTGTAGTGAAAACAAATAAATAAATTCCAATACTCAATTCAGCACGCTGGTACGAGTTGTCGCGTTTGGAAGAGAGCTGAATATGTATTTTCTTAGAGCCAAAACAGCATCAGATAACAGCTACTTTACAATCCATTTGCTTTTCCCCCAGCTTCTTTTTACTATTTCTGCCATCCCTTCTCTGTTTCTTTTGCTTTCGATAGGTCTTTCTCCGAATTTCAGCAAAATTTTTCCTTTTTCCCTTTCCTTTTCCACTTACTTCTTGCAAACTTCTTCGTTTGCAAGAAGTAAGTGGAAAAGGAAAGGGAAAAAGTTTTCACCAGTTGAGTAATTATTTTTTGCGAAATTCGGATTTGACTACAGTTCTCATCTTTGAGTCATTTTAAGACTTCTTTCTTAATAGAATGTCTGTTTGTTATTGCGCTTCCTCTAATGATTATTTCTTTGGTTTCCCTCCCTAAAAAGCAATCTGAATAGGTGATTGAGCGAGAAAAGAGGTGACAAGAGAATGCATAATCGTTTTTTTTTGCTAGTGGTGATGAATCAACTCGAAATGCTCATAATTTTACTGGCCAGCATGTTTACAATACCCAAGAGACCCTTTTTCTCACTGTTCGAGAAAGTCGGGAATTTTTATTGATGATAATTTCATGGAAACTTGCTAATTTCGTGGCCCATTTAAGGTTACGTATTCTATATGTAGCGGAAAGATAATTACGGTCATCTTTCTTTACACAAAGAGCAGCATCTGTTTCTGAAATTTTCCGAGAAATGTATCCTGCCAAGTTCCCTATCGCTGTACAAAAGACTCGTAGACAAGTTTCTGAAAGAAGCAGCTTGTTAGTTTGTCATTCCTGATTTTTCTTATTGTATATTCAAGAGTTTTTCGCATTATGTTCATTCTTTTTTTACTATGATTTGTCATTCAGCATGGTATTCCCACGTAGAAATACATAAATAAATAAAAGACCTGCCATACTCTTTTTAGCTGCTTAGTGTGTTCCGATGTCCTTGTAGGTATGCCTCTTTCGTTCCCTATGCAGATGCGGTGAACGATTAGATAAAATTCATGAATCAACAATTACGTGCAGGATGCGTTTCAAATTTGGGAACGCCGCTTTGAATAGTGCAAGTAGACATATCTTCATCGAGCACTCGACAAGAATAACGACCGATTGAATCGATAAGTCAATAAATCGACTTGTTCGTGCAAATCGGTTGTGATGTTCGTGTTCACTGTATTCGATATCTCAGTGGCTTATCCCTACAAATCCCTGAACAAAAATGAATGTGATGATTTATTATAAACTTTTTACATGCAGATTAGGAATAAAGAGTTCCGGATTTCTTTTTCTTGAGAACATTATTGCGTAGGGAAGTATTTAATTTACGTAAAATAAAAGTTGAAATAGTAAAAGATAGAAGTATGTAGGAAAGTATAGTTCAATATGAGTAACCAACAGAAGCTTATTGCTCAAGCAACCAAGCATTTTTAACTCAGTTGATCTTCAAAAAGTTTGCCGAACACAGCTTCAATCATCAATGTAATAACGCCTGGCCTACATGCTTTTATGCTACAAATGACCACAAGTTTTGTAATGGAAAATCATAGCATGCACCACATGTAGTTCTTGAATTATGACGGTAGTTTCACTATCTTTGTCGGTTCTCAAGAAGACTGCTCAATTTTTTGTTTGCCGGGCAAAGGGCTAAAAAAACACTCACATTGGCGCTCAGAAGCCTTCATATCACTTCCTGTTCGACTCTGAAGAATTTTTCTTCAACTTATTTCTACCATTTTTCCAATTCATTACCAATTCTACTACGCACTGCACACTGAGCTTTCCCATTACGCTACACACTTCAGTGTCTAGAGGCTCAGTGCTAGCCTTTGATCAGAGCAATATCACTGAAATAAGGCAAACATTCCGGGAAGAGAACAAAGTGTTGTTTCAGACATGAAAACATTGATAGTTACAATTGTCGTCTATGTCTCTATTACTCATGCATGCAAATGTAAAACGCAGACGACAGAGGAATCGTTCTGTGCAGCCGACTGGGGTAGGCCAATCTTCATTTTCCTTGATAGCGATTTGTGGTCATATGGTCATTGCAGTTTCACATGTGCGGGTGAAATTACGTGTGTCGAAGCAGCCGATGCCGCCGGGATCAGCCAGGAAGGGACTGAACAATTTACGATATGCGGTCAACCACGTGCGAGTGTACAAGGTAGGCGTCAGCCACTGTCTACATCTATTCAATCTAGGTCAACAATACGATAAGAATTTCTCAATGATGGATCTTATTGAGGGGTTTTTTAAGAGGCGGGAGGGGGGGGGGGAGTGAGGACCATATTAAGAAAAACATGAAGGAGGTAGTTGCTGTCTTTTAGCCTAACGAAGGCAGCAACCTGCAGAAACTTTATAGTGACTCAGTCTAAGAGAATAAACTTTAAACTTTTTTTGAAGTCGTAGGGCCCAATGTTCTCTCAGAACAGAAAGAGATTGGAATCCACAGCAATGTATGTATTGTACTTCAACGGTCAAGGCAGGGAATTGCCGTTAGGAAAGCACCCAATTCATGAATGAATGATTCCTAGTATGTCATGGCAGATATATTGTACATAGATGTATCACATCTTCACCACATGCGATCATAATACCGCATGGGTTGACATATGTAAAGTGCTCCATCCTCTTTTATACACTACCCTTTTACGCAACATCACAATTTTTCTACCTTGATGGTTCAAAACAACTACTTTATCCTGAAATTAAAGTGTTTCAGCGACCTAATGGTGTTGGCAATTTGCCAGCCGAAATCTACACTCCATCAGAACCTCCAGCTTGCGGACTAATAATTGAAGCTGGCAAGGAGTATCTGCTCGCAGGTCAGCCCCTTAGGCCTGTTCTTTGTTCTCAGGAATAAAACTCTCATTTCAACGCTTGTTGGAGAAATAGTTTCTATTTAGGTAAAATTCACAACGGAACACTCCACACTGTTTTGTGTGGTCAAGTGCTTGGTGATAATCCTACAGAAGAACTTTACGAGAATGTGCTCGAATGGAGTAAAGTCCCAAAGCAATTGCAGGAGAAACTTCCTACCATCAACTGTGAAAAGAAGGAATGAAAATTATATGTGTATGTAATAAAATCATGTATATAACCCGTTTGAGACCGCACAGTCAAAGTATACGCGAAGACCCTTTTCACATACATACTCAGACATTCCACGGATTGGAGCCGAACCGACTCCGCCCACTCTTACCATTAGCAACGCAATAGCAACTGCAGTTGCTTCACCAACGGTGGGTACTATTGCGTTGCTGCTAGCAACCGACGGTTGCTATTGAGTTGCTATTCGGGCCACATATGGCGGCCATGTTCACCGACGGTTGCTATTGAGTTACTATTCGGGCCACAAATGGCCGCCATATGTAGCCCGAATAGCAACTCAATAGCAACCGTCGGTTGCTAGCAAGTCTTTCTCATTCTCCACTCGTCATTGCTAACGAGTCTCATTCTCAAGTCGTCTCTCGCCGAGTGCGGTCGATATCCTTTTTGTCTGATCACCTTGTTTTTGTCTGATGTCTGATTAGGTGAAACTGCATAGAGTGATTTCTGGTGAGGGTGTGTCCTATCAAGTCCCCTCGAGCGCTTCCTTCTTCATTCTTGGGGGGGGGGGGAGGGTTCTGCAGAGAAATAATATTCCTTGAGAGGACTTTTAACCTCAAAAACTACTATTTGAAAACTTAGCATTACATCATCAACGAGATGTTTATAGCCTAGAAAATATTAAACTTCTCTAAAATGGCAGCTGATGAAGTGTGCAACAAAAGTATGGTCTGTTAGCTCACAGAGCGCGCCTGATCCGACTTTGTCTGCAATTACGACTTTGCCCGCAGTTATAGAGTTTATATCGACGCTAATAACGTATATCAACATCATTTCGCATGCCGCCTCCTTTCTGCCCGAAATCGGTATTTTCTTTCGATAGCTTGCAGTACAACCACCGTGACCTTGCAGAAATGGGGGTGCGGTGCGAAACGGATACGATATTCGTGTACAGCACTTCAAATAACGGCACTATTCCACTTATTCTGCCCGAGAATCTTAAGACCAAAAAATTCTCTGAAACTTTGTATTAGGGGGGAGGGGGGGGGGGTATTTGGCATGCCGGCCACGAATATCACACTCATTTCGTGCCGTGACCCTATTTGGTTAGGGTTAGGTAAGGTTAGGGTAAGTAAAGTATCTCGCAGAACTATCTGAATTTTTGTCTAGAGGGGTTATTTGATATGCTGATCACGAATATCGTACTCGCTTAGTGCCGCAACACCATTTGGGTAGAATTGCGGCAGGGTTTGGGCAGGCACTGTCCATAGGAAAGCCTCAAATTGCTTTCAACTAGCAAAGTCAATATGATATTCGTGATCAGCATATCAAATAACCTCTAGACAAAAATTCAGATAATTCTGCGAGATAATTTACTTACCCTAACCTTACCTAGCCCTATTCACATAGGGTTACGGCACGAAATGAGTGTGATATTCGTGGCCGGCATGCCAAATACCCCCCCCCCCCAAAGACAAAGTTTCAGAGAATTTTTCGGTCTTAAGATTCTCGGGCAAAATAAATGGAATAGTGCCGTCATTTGAAGTGCTGTACACGAATATCGTATCCGTTTTGCACCGCACCCCCATTTCTGCAAGGTCACGATGGGTGTACTGCAAGACATCGAAAGAAAATACAGATTTCGAACAGAAAGGAGGCGGCATGCAAAATGATGTTGATATACGTTATTAGCGTCGATATAAACTCCTGTACGCAAAATTCGAGAGGAGTCTATGAGATTCCGAGTCTACATTGTGCCCACAGTAAACATACGAAAATGGGGATACGGTACAAAACAGATACGATATTCGTGTTCAGCACCCCTTTCAAATAACCACTTCACACAAGGTTTGACCGAAAACAAAATTCTCAGAAATTTGGGATATACAGGCGATTCACCTCGCACTCGGTATCGCACCGCTTGAACGCATGCGTTCCACGTACTTTTCACATCATTTCCGGGGCCATTTTAACATGTCGGGTAGCTATAAAGCACAGCGAACAACAAGCCAGAACGTGGGCGACTTGTCAAAAGGGCCTCTCACTCTCCACATAGGAATTCACCGTACCGAGTCGTTTCTGAACTGCCTGTACAGTGCCGTAGATCCACCGTATCCTCCTCCCGCACCGCCTGAGATCATACGTGGCGTCCTGCTGGCGATCGATATTCAGCCGGTTGGAACGCTGCCAGCAGGACGCCACATGTGATCTCAGGCGGTGCGGTTGGGGCATGCTTGTTCTAGGACGAAGTCGTTATTCGAATTTGCAGCGTGATTTATCAGTTTTCTTGCTCGGTTTCGATAGTTTTATTTTCAGGATTCAAGCATGACACTCTCATATAGCTCTCGAGTTCCTCCTTGGCTTATTCAGGCTGCCAGTGTGTTGTGGCGGTCTTTTTGCTTTGTTTCTGGATTGCATTTCCGTGCTCAGATTTGGTTATTGCAGCGGTTCTGTCACACTATCTCATTGTTGTTCATTCAACAACGTGAAGTTTTGTACGCTTATGCTTAATCCTGACCCTTACTTCAAGCTACAAGCACTCATTTATCTACTAAATCGAAATAAATTAGTGTGCAAAGCAACAAATCAAGTATATGCCCGCTTTTCTCAGCCTGCGGTCCTAGGCTACAAATTTATTATTTCCTTTCGAACAAATTCGTACGCTGATATACGATGATGTCTTACTGTGATGTTTAGCGATGAGCAAGCGATGCATTTGGCAAGCTTCGTTTACCTATCTATTACTGAATTTTCTATCTAACTAGACACACGAAGTGTGCCAACCGCATTGCCGTACAGAGATCTTCGTATCGCCAAAAGGAAGTGAATGCGCGCAAAAACCTCAGTATCACCGAGAATTGTGTCATGATATTCGTTTTTGAAGTTCGCTATTTTACGTACGTACCAATTGCGCCACCTGCGTCGACACCGTTGAGATATAGACATCCATTCGAGAATGAAATTAAGTGAACACAAGATGTGATAGCGCATAATGTACGTGTGAGCGTTACAATTCCTGGTCTTTGTTTTCCAACAATGCCGAACTATGTCCCGCTAACTTCTTTTTTTCGCCTTCTGTATATCCAAACAACTTTGCCGCTTATTCTCTTGAAAATTGTGTTGCTACGCTTAAAAAAATTCACAAACAATTCTCTCGAAAGAAATGTTCACAAGCATATTCTTCCGTGGAATATATCGCCGCCAAACATAAGAGAAGGCTATGAAATACTTCGCAGCTACGCAACTGATAACTTTCAATCGTTTTCGTACAGCTGATTCTACACCATACAGGCCTATTCCTGCGGTCTGGAGCGTGGCACCACCTACGTGGCGCTGCCGGATGCTGTGGATTTCTTGTACTGCCTCGCCACGTGGGTACTGCTGCGGCGCTTCAGGCTGCGGGAATAGTGGTCGTGATTGACGTTCCCTATACAACCACAGGCCTTGGTTGCAATGGTCAAGAACAATGTAATCAATTAAATAATAACAATGTAATCATCCCAAGTGGCACGTCAAGTTATCAAATCACTACGTTGTACACGTAAATACACACGGTACTTTCATATAAAAATGCGTGTTTGTTTCTGTAAATAACTAGCACAATCATAACATAACAAGCACGCGGCATCCTCCAACAGCAAGGAGAGACACATGTGATTTTGCAGTCTACAGGAACGAGATTGAGTCTGCAGGAGCGTTTCGTTGATGCCGCGTGGAAATAGTTCCGACTCTGAGTTTTGATGGAGTGAAATTCAAAAAACTATCAAAGTTGTTGAAACAAATTCAAGTTCTGCTTTCCTACAGACACATTTCACAAAGTGACGTTGCAGGTCAAACGCATGGCCAATATATCTTCGAGTCGAAGGATTACCTTATAGAGAGAAAAATAGGTACGAAAATGTTGTGATGGCTGCACTCCTGTTTACTCAGAAGACACCTTCCAAAAGGATCCTCTCTGATCTGTTTTCACGATGAGCTTTTATAGCGATTCCCACGACTAAGAAGAAATTTGATTGATAACACTTCCAATAGGCTCAAAGAAGAATTAGCTGGACTAGGAAGAGATGGCTTGGAAGTGCAGGATGATGCAGGTCGTACGTAGACTTGTTTTCCAACATTAAAGCATGCTGTGGCAGATTTTGCGGTAGGAAGATTCTAATAGGAAGGTTCTAAATTTTCACCTTCACTACATACAGATTGCGAACTGTTCAGGCCCTCAAAACTTTGCATGACGTCCCATGTTGGATGTCCCTCTTTGGCTGCCATCTGTGCACGTTCCCTGGCAAGAGGATTGGCCGCCGCATTTGCTGGTTTGCCATGGCACCCACAAGATCTGATAGACGTACTCACGAAAACATAACTCGTGACTCTATCACTCAATCTAATGGTTTATCAGGTTCTCTAACGAGACCATATTTAGCAATCTGTAACATCAAATACAGAATGTAAAATAAGCTAGCTCCCCGTTTAGGCTGGAGGCAAATCATGAAATTGCTTACTATGGAAAGCTGTCACCCCGACGCACTCCACATAGTCTCAGAAGGCATAAGTTGTGACTTGTTTAGAGGTTCGGTGGAATTCCCAGATGATTTTGAAATCCAAATTGTATGGAACAGAAAAGTTTCAGAGATGCTAACGAAACACAATAGCATACCTTGCTTGAAGATAAGAAGAGAAGTTATTGCGGAGTTGGGCGCTGCTGTGGGGGCTGTTCAGAACTATACATTTGCTTTTAGGTTTATATTGGGCCTGGAGGATTTTTCTACTTCGACCGCCTCCGAGAAGGATGCTGTTAATTGTTTTTTTTTCTATTCACCTTTTGATCTTTCATTTCTTTTACTTGTTATACTATGTTCCCTTTTCTTTTTTTTAAATTTTATTTTATGATTTCAGATGATGTTCCTTCTTTTACCCCTAGTAGCCGCTCTCGATTTATGTACTGCTCCGATAGGAAGTGTCTGTCTTCTCTCTTACTGGGTTCTTGTTCGGTACTTGGAAGAGAATGGAGAATTTACATCTGCTGATACATCGCGAATACGAGCTCTGGCTTACGCAATGAAGTTCTTATGGCTACGGATCTCCGACAAACTCTTTACTTTGAAAGTACACGTACGTTACTCACTTTCACTTGGAAAAAAAGAGCTCATCCGAGCGGGTTCTTTCAGTGTTTGATTGATCACTCAGTATTGGAGGATCTGGAAGACTTAGGTAGCTTATATCTGTGGTCTCCAAATGGATTTGAAAGTACTCATCGCAGATTACAACTTCGTGTGGCGTAGTCGACAACGAATTGCGAGGAGTTATTGGTAAAGAAGTTAGTGCGAAATGCAATCTGCCTATCACTTCTGGTAGTGGGTTGACGAAGACTTATTCACACGAGGGAAGGATACCAGATGGAAAGGAATTCAATTTCGCTGGAATTTTCCGTAATAGGGTTATTTGGAGTGCGGAACACGAATATGGTATCCATTTTGCGAATTCGCTCCATTTTTATAGGTTCACGGTAGAATTAACTGCAATTACTGTAGAAAACCAAATGAAATTGTTGAATTTCGTCATTAAAATGGTAGTCTGTAGCCAGCGCCAGTGGTGTTGCATTTTCCTCGGACAAGACTAGTTCGCTGTACAGCCGCGCAGCTCGTGCTGTTCTCGGTACAGGAGTGGCCAATCAGGATTTTCTTGATAGTTTTCCATGATATCAACTATCGAAAAACCTGTCTAACTGTCAAGAAAACCCTATGGTTTGTTCTCGAGCGAATGATACTGGCGCAAGCGGCGCAGCCTCACGGGGCGACGGAAGCGCACCCTCATTATTAAATGACCCAATTGACTTGATCATGTTCTTTCATAAGAACATAACCTACCATTATGTTCAGCTTTCTTTTGCGGAAAGAGCTCATCTACATGCTTGAGCAAGAAGTCCAGCGCACTAGCCATTCTGCTTTGAATCGATTACACGCAAAGATCACTGAAGGCTCCACAAAGAGGTGAGACGGGTAGTCAGTGGGAAAAAGCGCGTTGTGAACCATGTGTGAATCCCAAATTTACCATCAGGTTTCCTGCTCAAATATGGGTGAACCATTCCTGGTTCATACCAGAAGGTTCGATGCTGAATTTCTCTAATCTTTATCCTGCTCACAAAGATGCATTGTCATTATACAACGAGAACTGTATGTTCAGGTAATATTAGGTTGGTGCAAAAATAATGCGCGTTTTCATGCCTTTGATTCCGAACCTCATAACTCCTTTCAAAATAGATCTTTTTCAATAGGCTTAAAACTATTGTAATCCGCAAATCTTTAGCAATAAGGTATATGTTCTCCGACTAGCGTGCGGGTCTGACAAGACCTTCTAGAATCTACAAACTTCCGGAGGGCAGTTTTGGTATTACTTTAGTCTTCGAGAAAATTCTCCCGGAAGAAATCGTCCAGGTTCTCGGGGAAGCTGTAGTCGGTGAGAAGAAGCTTGCTGATTATGATGTAGGAGTCCGAGCTTCCTACCTCAGTTGCTCGAACCTGTGAAGGATCTGTCGTGCAGGGTGTACCTGGACGGTACTGTGTAGGAGTGAAGAATCCATTTTATTGAGCAACGCTGGGGTCACACCGTGAAGTTTCTAATTTATTTCATTTAAGTCTTGAAACCATTTACCAGATTAGAAAGAATGAATGAGCTGCAGTGAGCAATTTTGGCAGCATTTCACCACAAAGTCGCCGTGACCTTATTTTGGTGTTGCTTCTGTTTCTGGGAGTATTTCGGCGCATGTTCCTCGTCCAACTGTTGAGCAAAGCACCTCATTTTGTCGAGGAGGATCTATACTTCATATTTAATCACTAAGCGACCGACTGTTTAGTCGCAATTTTTTCACTACAAAGGCGCGAAACACACCTCTCAACGAGGATCAATGTGCTACTCATTCAGTATGCGCGACATCAACTCGTCGAGCTTTTTCATCCTCCCATTTTTACGCAAGGAAGAAATGGTCTGACAACAATCACCGGCAATGTTCTGCGAAAACAAATATGTTGTTTTGGATGGGTGCTCTTCGATTATTGCCATGAGTTGGGGGTCGCAAACCCCAGGAAGACCTATGCGACATTCCTTACTTTCGAAGCAAGGCACACCAAGCCGAAAAATCCGTGAGCAGCTCGGCGGAATGTGTTGGCACACACTCCCTCTGCCAAAACTATGGTGGTATTCTGAGCGATTCCTGCTGCGATGCCGTCGAGTATCAGCTCGCTGAAAAGAGTTTGGCAAAAAACTTGTTTTGGCGCCTTTCGTTCCACAACTAAAAATTCGCAGAAACCATGGACTTCGCTCAAAATGCATAAGATATTCGAAAATGCCATGAAATTTGCTACAAAACCATGTGCAACTTCTCATACAGATTACAAGAAACACCGGAAGTTTTCTGCACCGAAGATGAAGCAGCGAAAAACGCGCATTATTTTTGCACCAACCTAATATTTAAGAGGTATCTTCTTCATCAAATCAATGTTTGGGAAACGCCTATGCATAAACTACCTCATGATGTTCTCTATCATCATTTGATATCTAGTATCTTCATAAGTTTCTTAAGGAGTGTTTATACTTCGACGCGACGCGACCGTCGCGTCCTAGCAAACTCAAACCGGGGTAGAGATGCGGCAGTTGGTGATTCCCATCGCGAAGCGCGATCGGAGAACTCACATTCTCTTGAAATCGCTGTGTGCATGTAACTTTGCAGGTGTTCACGTATAAATTCGCAATGTTCAGCATGGCGCGATGGAGTGACGCGACGGCTTTGCTACCCGTCGCATTGCGCGTGTTGTGACCGTCGCCGCAACGCCCTAGCGTCGCGAACAAATATAAACACTCCTTTACTTTCTCAGGATCATCCATCCTTACTTATCACTTCCTCATTTAACCGCCCTTTATAGTCCCTGTTTCTTTATAGCTCTCGCTTGTTCCATGAGAACACCGTTTCTCTTTAAAGGATTACTGGAAGAGAAAGAGTGACACAGTCCAACATTGCGTTCGCCTTGAGGAAGATGGTCACAAGATTTTCGGATCTGTCGTCGTTCTCTTTTATAGGCCATCAAGCAGCGCGTGTTACGTACTCGCAAACGAATTTCTCACATCCGATCCCTTCGATACCCTTGCTTGTAATCTTGAGCAAAGCATCCATCCTGCACTCGCACGGGCCCTAAATTCTCTCATGATTGTTCGTGATGCTAACATATTCTTTGAACGTGTTGTTGGAAGACGGTTAACGGTGAGAAATGCTTTAGATATTAAATGTCCTGCTGTAAAGATTACAATGAATCAGATGACTTTTGTTCCACATATATGATTGTGTTCATTAGAAATCATGTTTTTGTATGCAATATTTTGTGGTTGAGCATATAAAAGATTTCGATTCTTTTTTTTGGTTTTGTGCTCCAGATAGTATAAATCTATCTGCATATCGAAATTGAGGCATAAATAGGCGCAGTTATATCAACATTCTCGGATTATGAAGGAAACTATGTCCCAAATTTTTTGGTACACGAAAATCAACCGATGGAATGCAGTCTTTGTTTGTAGCTAATCTTTAGCATTATCTTTACTATTTTTACTAATCTTTACCGGTAATACTTCAGGAGATTTAGCCGGTCTTGGCAACGAGGATACAGAAGCAACTTCATGTCTGGAGTTGGGAAGTCGCACCTCTTACCACAGACAAAAGGATAGCAATACCCAACGGAACACAGAAAGCCTCATGCATTCGAATCCGCTGAAGCGCCGACTAGACCACTCGCAAAGCTTTTCGCCATGTCATCTGGATAACAACCTGGGTTAGTGTATTCCCTTATAATGCATTTCCTCCCATTACTCTTGAGTGCTCATTTCGCACGTTTTCACAGCTTTGCCCCAAGCATACTTCCAGCTCCTGAGAAGCTGGCGACATCTCATGTTGATTCACAGTGTTCGAATTATCAATACCGTCAGGGTGATGTGTCTCCTATGTGTCCGAGTTAGTGCTTTCCATGTTCCTTCCAGAAATCATTTTGTCCGTTTCCGACGCTTTGTAAAAAGCATTCATTTAGCACGTGATAAGAAGGGAAGTTCTCCCGCGTCTCATAATTCGAATTTTCGCTACCATCACAGAAATATGTCTTGATGAGTCCAAGTTAGTACATGCCTTTACATTTTACTCTCTTCGGATTTTGTTTGACACGTTCTCACTATTTCGTAGAAAGCTTACATTTAGCTGCTGAGAACCAGATAGAAAGTCATCTTGAGTCGAATCGTTCGGAGTACTGCTATCGTCAAAGAAATGTATCCCCGACAAGTCCGAGTTAGTACTCCTTCCAGAAATGTTGCACTCTTAAGCTCGCATTTCACTCGTTTTGCAAGCTTTGTACAAAGCTTGCTTTCAGCCCCTGAGAAGCTGACAAAAAGTCCTCCTGAGGCACATCGTTCGAGCTATCGTTACAAGCGCGGAAATTTCTCTCCAATGAATCCGAGTTAGTACTCTCCACATTTCTTCCCGAAATCTTACACTCTTCAGCTGTCTATGCACGTTTTCAAAGCGTTGTGCAAAGCTTACGTTTAGCACCTGAGAAGCAGTGGAAAGATCATGTTGAGGCACAGCTTCCAATGTTTCAATGCCGCCAAGGAGATGTGTCTCCAAGGAGCCCAGGTTGGTGTACTTCATATTCGTTTTAGATATCTTGCACCTGCCTCCATTCATCTTGAATGTGTTCATTCAACACATACATTTATTTGAGACCAGCCTGATCGTCCGGCTAACGCCGGACTCTCAGGCATCTTTTCGTGCTTGCTTCGCTCGCATATTTTCATTGTCCTCAGACAAGATTAGTGCAGGTGGATGAACAGACACTATCCAGAGAGAAGCATTCTTTACCGTGGTTCATGGAACCATTGACCCACTATGGACAGCTTCTTTCCAACAATTTGTGGTGCCGCATTTCGGTGGAAGTAAATTGTAAAAATTGACCGAGTAAGTGCAAAATGAGACCGGTGCACCCTTGTCTCACCGTTGGAACCTGCCTCCAAAGGTTCCTCCCGTTTTGGACACTGGCGCACCCTTATCACGCCGTTGGACCCAACTCCACGCGTTTCCCCACTTTTAGACGTCGGCGCACCCTTATCACACCGTTGGACCTGACTCCAGGCGTTTTCCCACTTTTCGACGCCGGCGCGCCCTTATCACACCTGGACCCGACTCCAGGCGTTTCCCCACTTTCGGACGCCAGTGCACCTTTACCACACCTTTGGACCCGACTCCAGGTGTTTCCCCACTTTCGGACGCCGGCGCACCCTTATCACGCCTTCGGACCCGTCTCCAGGCATTCCTCCTAATTTGGACGCCGATCAAACCGCTAGGCCACCTCTAACATACTTTGCATGCTGCAATCCCCATCCTTGTCACTCCTCACCCGTCTGGTTCATCGTCCTCGTTATAAAGGCGCTAGTCTGGCCGTCCGGCTAACGCCGGACTTCCAGGCTTGTATTGATGCTCGCTTCGCTCGCATACTCGCATACACAGTTCTATCGCTCTCCTGAGAAACCAGGGCGCAGCACCAGGTGGTCATTGACCACCATTACTTAGTAGCGTCCTGCAGATTCAGGGGGTTAGCACCAGTGTCCTGGGCGTAGCCAACCGCTAACCGTCTACTGATGTTAGAGATTAGAAGCAGATTTCAGAGAGGCACTTCTGGAGATCATCAAGCTCGTGGCTGAAGACCATCGTTGTTCAACCATTTACTCCATCCCTACCCTGCACTCTGGTGCGCTCCAGTGATAATCAGGTGTTGCTCAACATGTAGGAGACGCATCATGTTGGAATTCTGACTGTACATAGATGCGCACTATGCCAACGAATATCCCTCGAAAGTGGTGCCTTTCGTTTTTGAGAAACCGTCTTCGTTTCTGAGAAAAACCGTCATTAATGGTCAAAAAGTGGTTTTTGACCATTTTTTGACCATTAATGACGGTTTTCTTCAAAAACGAAGACGGTTTCTCAAAAACGAAAGATGCCACTTTGGGGGAGAGTTGGTACCACCTAGGCGCATTTCTTGGAGTTGACAGCGTTTCGGAACACTTCCTCAAACGAGAGAAATTTCCTGGGAAAGTTCCGGGTATGAGAGAAAAAAACCACGCTCCAATGAAAATTTCTTGCATGTGGCAGGTCCTATAGCAAGTTTCAACGAGTTCTAGCGGCATCAAACAGTTCCATACTGAGATCGGTTTTTCGAGGATTTTAGCTTGAATTTGAGATGAATTAGGCTGTCTTCGCTAAATGGTACGCATTTCTTGCTGAAACATCATTCGTCGTCTCACTAACGCTTATTTAAGTCACTTTTTTAGTGTTACTAGTGGCCCCGTAAGCCACGTTATTGTGCTACTTTCCGTAGTGTGACAGTATTGACCCGGTGTGGTTTTTTGTGCGCGCCAACAGGTTGTGTGAGATTCACACCCTCAACTCGAGCTACACTATCTCACAACTGTATATGTATATCTACATATAACATTATTCAGTCGAAAAAGAGCACATAGCGTAGCGAATGAGAGAAGAGAACTCACAGAATCCGTGAATCAATTTGTTTTGTTGTTTCTATCTCTGTCTTTCGCGAGCAGCGAGCATACCAAGGACAGCGTGAAATACAGAACACAACTGCTTTTGTACTGTACAAACCACTCGGTCAATAACTCAGTAAGCCAATCATACAAACACACCCTCAGCATTACCACTGTATGTGACTATCCCATCCTTCTAGTTCAAACCAAACTTATTCTACAAACTTCATACTTTCCCAAAGTTTTGAACAAAAACTGAAAAAAAATTATTGTGAAAAGAGAATAAGCATCACGACCGCCTATTTCCACCAATCTTCTTTGTCATTACTCACCGATATTCACCGACGTGGCTCATTTATACTAAACCAAAAAAGTTCTAAGTGATGATTAAGAAAGATCAATACTCAAATCCACGTGGCCTAGGGAAGGGAGATGATCAACAGGGTTGATGGGATAAATGAGTAGGAGCATAAGTTATTGGTTATTTTTCGCTTAAGCTCAGGAAACGAAAGATCAATACTCAAATCCAGGTGGCCTAGGGAAGGGAGATGATCAACAGGGTTGATGGGATAAATGAGTAGGAGCATAAGTTATTGGTTATTTTTCGCTTAAGCTCAGGAAACGAAGATGCTTCATGAGATTGGTGGGATACTTGGGGAGGTGATCTACGGTGTTGGCGGAATACATGGGATGGGTGCGTAAATTATAGTTCAGGTTTTTGCCTGAGCTTCTGGAACGGAATGTAATCCACGGGTTGGGGGGATACATGAGGTGGGTGCGCAAGTTATTTTCTAGACTTTTGTCTGAGTTTCTAGTAAGGGAGGTTGTCCACAGGGTCGACGAGATACATGAGGTGGGTGCGTAAGTTATTTTGTGGACGTTTGCCTGAGTTTCTAGTAGTGGAGGTGGTCCACGGGGTTGGCGAGAAACATTGGGTGGGTGCGCAATTTATTGTCCAGGCTTTTGTTTGAGTTTCTGGAAAGGGAGGTAATCCACGGGCTTGGCGGGATACATGAGGTGGGTGCGCAAGTTACTTTCTAGACTTTTGTGAGTTTCTTGGACCACGGGGTTTACATTGCGAAGGACTTTTGCCTGAGTTTCTGGAAAGGGAGGCAATCCACGGGGTTGGCGGGATACATGGGTGGGTGCGTAAATTATTGTCTAGGCTTTTGCCTGAGTTTCTGGTAGTGGAGGTGGTCCACGGCGGTTGGCGAGAAACATTGGGTGGGTGCGCAAGTTACTGTCCAGGTTTTTGCCTAAGCTTCTGGAAAGGGGGGTAATCTACGGGGTTGCCGAGATACATGAGGTGGGTGCGCAAGTTATTTTCTAGACTTTTGCCTGAGTTTCTTGGAAGGGAGGCAATCCACCGGTTGGCGGGATACATGGGGTGGGTGCGTAAATTATTGTCTAGGCTTTTGCCTGAGCTTCTGGGAAGGGAGGTGGTCCACGGGGTTGGCGGGATACATTGTGTGGGTGCGCAATTTATTGTCCAGGCTTTTGTTTGAGTTTCTGGAAAGGGAGGTGATCCACGGGCTTGGCGGGATACATGAGGTGGGTGCGCAAGTTACTTTCTAGACTTTTGTCTGAGTTTCTTGGAAGGGAGGCAATCCACGGGGTTGGCGGGATACATGGGGTGGGTGCGTAAATTATTGTCTAGGCTTTTGCTTGAGTTTCTGGAAAGGGAGGTGGTCCACGGGGTTGGCGGGATACATGAGGTGGATGCGCAACTTATTTTGTAGACTTTTGCCTGAGTTTCTAGTAGTGGAGGTGGTCCACGGCGTTGGCGAGAAACATTGGGTGGGTGCGCAAGTTACTGTCCAGGTTTTTGCCTAAGCTTCTGGAAAGGGGGGTAATCTACGGGGTTGCCGAGATCCATGAGGTGGGTTCGCAAGTTATTTTCTAGACTTTTGCCTGAGTTTCTTGGAAGGGAGGCAATCCACGGGTTGGCGGGATACATGGGGTGGGTGCGTAAATTATTGTCTAGGCTTTTGCCTGAGTTTCTGGGAAGGGAGGTGGTCCACGGGGTTGGCGGGATACATGAGGTGGGTGCGCAAGTTATTGTCTAGGCTTTTTCGCGAGATAGTAACCCCGTGAGTTCCTTGGCTCAAAGTTTCACCGCATTCTATTAGTGTTGGTATTAGAGTTCGAGTAGAGTGTCTGCAAACAAACCTAATTAAGCACTTCATTCAGTCTCAACACCTGTCTGAATAGAACTAATCCTTAGATTTTGAGAAACTCAAACTAAACAGTGGCAAACAGCTTGTCGAGGAGTCACAAAATGCCAAAATTGACTGATTGAAATTTTTGAAGACCACGACCTTCGTTTTGTTGACGACCAATGAACACGTGTTGCCTTTTGCCTGAAGCCAACGCCGCTTTACCACTGAGCCAGCCAGCCGGACTCACGAGAAAATCCCGGCCAACAGACCTCGCCAATTCACTACTGGTCCAGTTGAACTCAAGGAAAAGTTCCGACCAATGGACCAGTGCGCCCCTTTACCTAAAACCAGCGCTACTTTACCACTAGCCCAGTCAAACCCAAGGGAAAATACCGCGCAGTGGACAAGTGTGGCCCTTTACCTGAGACCGGCGCGGCACGTGTGCCCCTTCACCTGACACCGGCGCGACACGTGTGCCCCTTTACCTGAGACGGGCGCAACTTTGCTGCTGACAGCGTCGCAGTCAAGGGAAAATCCTGACCAGCGGACCCGTGTGCCCCTTAGCTTGAGACCAGCACCTATTTACCATTGGCCCAGTCGAACCCAAGGGAAAATCCTGACCAACGGACCCTTGTGCCCCTTTACCTGAGGTCGGCGCCTTTTTATCATTGGTCCAGTCGAACCCAAGGGAAAGTGGTGACCAACGACTCATGTGCCCCTTTACCAGAGACCAGCACCTGTTTACCACTGGCGGGAAAATTCTGACCAACGGACCCGTGTGCCCCTCTACCTGAGACCGGCGCCTGTTTACCATTGGCCCAGTCGAACCCAAGGGAAAATCCTGACCAACGGACCCTTGTGCCCCTTTACCTGAGGTCGGCGCCTTTTTATCATTGGTCCAGTCGAACCCAAGGGAAAGTGGTGACCAACGACCCATGCGTCACTTTACCGGAGACCAGCACCTGTTTACCACTGACGGGAAAATTCTGACCAACAGACCCATGTGTCCCTTTACCAGAGACCAGCACCTGTTTACCACTGGTGGGGAAATTCTGACCACGGACCTTTGTGCCCCTTTACCTGAGACCAGTAACTGTTTACCACTGGCCCAGTGGAACCCAAGGGAAAGTCCTGACCAACGGACCCGTGTGCTCCTTTACCTGAGACCGGCGCCTGTTTACCATTGGCTCAGTCGAACCCAAGGGAAGTGCTGACCAAAGACCCGTGTGCCCCCTTTACCAGAGTCCAGCACCTGTTTACCACTGGCGGGAAAATTCTGACCAACAGACCCATGTGTCCCTTTACCAGAGACCAGCACCTGTTTACCACTGGCGGGAAAATCCCGACCAATGGACCCGTGTGCCTCTTTACCTGAGACCGGCGCATGTTTACCACTGGCCCAGTCAAAATCAAGGAAAAACCCCGACCGATGGGAACAGCGCTACCACCTCGTTTCAAAACCATGTCAGGAAACAAAACCATGTGCTAGGATTTTGTTGTAACAATAATCGACATTATTAGGATTATTGGGCTCCAAATCGGATTTGCAGGGAGCCCCTCACCCCTGAGAATGGCTTGCTGGATTGAAAAAATCTTATATCTGTTTGATTCTTTCAATCCAGTTGTTTAATTTCACCTTTAATTTTTGAATTTTTATTACTAGACTGTGTACCCGGCTTTGCTCGGGTCCTGGCAAAAATAGCGAAAAATCAATAAAATCGATAAATCGATAGTGCCGTACGAGGCGGTTGTCATATCCGTGTTTAGCGTATTGACATACCCCAGTAGCCATGTCTTCACCGTCACTGGGGCAAAACAAGCGAAAAATCAATAAAATCGATAAATCGATAGTGCCTACGAAACGGTTGTCATATTCGTGTTCAGCGTACTGACATACCCCAGTAGACATGTCTTCGCCACGCCTGGGGCGAAAATAGCGAAAAATCAATAAAATCGATATAATTGATAAACTAATCGATAATCCCAGGTGCAAAGTAGCCTAAAACCTACGCCGGCCCTTAGGGAGGTGTCACCCTATAACAAGGAAGATGAAGATCTAGGACGGAAAATGCGGACAATGTGGAAATTTAGGCCAGGGGCCCCTTTTTTAAAGTACTCATCACAACACTGCGTATCGACAATGCTCTGAGAGTCGACGCGCAATAACGGAAGTGTTTTTGGGGATTAGCGACCAAATCTTTTAATATAGTAGGATCTGCTTTTCCTGAAAGAACCCTAGTGTTTAGGTACTTAGTAGCCCATTTCGGAATCCGACTGGAGTTAGTACTCCCCAACCGACACTGACCACCTAGTGCTGCGCCCTGTGAGAAACCCTTGATCCCGTAAGCGGTAGCTTTCCCCCATATGAACGAAGTTATGCTCTTCCATATGAGCGAAGTATATGGCCGTGAAGAACTGAGTGTAACCAATTCAGTGCAAATGTTATGTTGAAATGATTTAGGCTCAACTGGTTGTTGTGCTATTTCAACTGATAAGGGTACACCGGGTGTATATGAACGGAAAGAAAGGAGTGGTTTATTCAGACACAAACGGAATGGGAAAGGAACACGGAAACGAAAGGAAACAATGTACATCTAGGCGATTTAGGTAGAAGGGTCCGCCGAAACAGGATAAGCGTACCCCTCATGCAGGAATAGACCCGCCTAGCGAATTCCCATTACTTATGGACGCCGGCGCACCCATATCACACCGTTGGACCCGACTCCAGGCGTTTTCCCACTTTTGGACGTCGGCGCACCCTTATCACACCGTTGGACCCGACTCCAGGCGTTTCCCCACTTTTCGACGCCGGCGCACCCTTACCACACCGTTGGACCCGACTCCAGGCGTTTCCCCACTTTTCGGCGCCGGCGCACCCTTACCACGCCGCTGGACCCGTCCCCAGGCGTTTCCCCACTTTTTGGCGCCAGCGCGGCCTCCACACCGCGGTGCACTCACCGCTCTCCACTTCCTTATCCTTTAGAGCTTCTCTTCATTCTTTGAACCTCACCATACCCGTCCCTATCATCTTGTTGATCTCGTAATCACCATCACTGGCCAATCAGGGAATTTCGTTTCTGACACACACACACGTGACAGACGAGGTAAGCCCGTTTATATAAGTCATGATCATGATTGCATAATGCACATGTGCATTCCGTACGACCGTTATCAACTGGATCAGTAGAACTGAATTCTTTCAAAGGTATCGATGTGTTTGAGGCCTTTAGTCCTTTGAAGGCGTTGTGTCATCTCATTTTCATGTTCACGTTATTGGCTAATTCTGGACCTTCTCGACACGCTCACTTCTTTAAGTTTTCCAGAACCACTGAAAAACGCTGTTGTGAGCACCATCTTGGTTTCTAGCGCGGACGAGTTCCTCCTGAGACCCGCCAGCAACGTTGCAACGCTGCTGGCGTTATTGATCGATCGCAGCTTTACACATTGGGAAATCGTGTAGCACTGAAGCCAGCACAGAACCCAATGTATAAGAAAGCTCGTACACCCGCGGACGTCTCCAGCAAAGTGGTCCGTACACTGCAATTTCGGACCCTTCGGAAACGGGGTTTTCATGACTTGTATGCCCTTTAACATAGGCCATTGGATTTGACGTGACGAAGAGGTCTGGAGTATCTTGATATCTACATATCACAAAAGGAGGTAACACACTGATTTTGACGTCGTTCCAGCTTAACAAGTTCCACACTAATATAGATCTTTCAGAGACAGCAGCGAAACTGTTAGAAGGACGCAATATTTCGCTTTCAAAGTCCGGACAAATTGTTGCCAGTCACGATTGTCGTAGCATGGACTACTTCGTGAGCTAATTTATTTAATTACGTCAAATACTAAATTAAACAAAAACAAGACAAATATTAATAGTTAACGATTTTCTTCTGTGCAGGAGTTCATGTCAGAAAGAATGAAACAAATGAGAATTGATGTCAATGAAACCAAAAAGATACAATTGGCCGTAGCTAAGGTTCCTCAGTCCTCGGACGCTGTAGTCAGGTTACTGAATGACATTATTTCTCAGCAAGCTGACGTGATTGTTGGCATTTCAAGCATGGTAGGTGATCGATCTATATTTCCGGGAAAATATCGGCGTTTTTTCTGTTGAAAAGAAATCTGTGTGCGCAAATTAGCGTTTCCATGTTCCACTAAGTCTAGTTCACTGGATCACATCTGTCTGTATATATAAAGTAGAATGTCTGTGCGTCTTCGCCAGAAAATATCGATTGATTTATCTATTATATCGATTTCATTGATTTTTCGCTGTCTTTTCTGAACGAACGAGTGGCGATGGCATGCCTACTGAGGTTCTTCAATCTGGTGAACACGAATATGTTAACTGTTTTGCACGGCAATATCAATTTATCGATTTGTTACGATTTTTGCCCTTGTACGCGAGCGAAGCCGGGTATGTCGTCCAGTTTGATCATAAACTGCGCAAATATTCTCGTTTCTTGGTTACTTTGTAATCACTTCACTATATCACATTTGGTCAGAAATTGCGACGCATGGTAAGAACTGTTCCTGGGTGCCCAGTGTATGGCTGAGTCATTAGGTTTCGTATAAGGGAACCTGTTTGTAATGACGCATCCTATGTCTGATGGCAGATACTTATGTCTGATGGCAGATACTCAACCACGATACGTACTTGCTTTCAGTAATTGTCACCAATTTTGAAGCTGGCACACTAGAACAAGATAAGGGTATCTTCGCGCATCTTTCTCGTTCTTTTCTCGTTTTTTTTCTCGAAACACACCTCAGCGCGTCAAACCTAAAGAAGCAATGGAATGTACCCAGTATTCCGCCATTCAAGGTAAGTATGATTGGATAATGAATGGTGAACACCACTGAGAGTTGCTTGTTAAAGCGATGAACCTGAATAAGCTTCTCCAACTGTGAAAGCGACCGTCAAGAGCACGAGACAAAGATCATGTCTCTCATTGCGTTGACTTTTTCAGGAGTTATTTTGTAAGGGTGAGTTCTCACAGGTGTTGTCTCACTGAATCCTTCACCGAATCCATCCCGTACCTCAAGAAAAGACGTAATTGGTGCAAACTAAAGCTAAGCTTCGCTTCTCAGCTGTCCTCTCAAACTAGTGTGAGGGTGATCGCTCATGTATCATCATGACTTATAATAACGGGCTTAGTCTGTCTGTCACGTGTGTGTGTCAGTGTGTGTGAAACGAAATTCAGGCAGCGTGGCTTAGAGTGAAGAAAATGATCTACAATGGATATTACGGTGTGATGAGGGTGAGTCGGCGCCCAGTAGTGGGGGAGACGGGTCCACCACTGTGATAAGGGTGCGCCGGCGCCCAGAAGTTTAAAAGCGTCAAGACGCGGGAATATTCCAGCACATCGTCTTATCACACCGCTGGACCCTTCAGCAGGCGGGTCACCACATCTGAACGCCGGCGCAGCTCTATCCAAGATTGCGCGCCATATCCATAGTCGCGTCATAGTCACCTATCCGTTGGTGGAACTAACTGTTGTTGGAGGAGCGCGCCTGCGCCTAAAGGGAGAAACAGAACACGAAGTGTTCTCCTCCAAATGGTGGCCATATCGGAACCCAATATTGCTAAATGTCGAACGATGGCACCCTATAATAGGTGTACAATGTGTATTTCTATGCTTTGTTCCGTCTGCCACCACCTCCAGTGTTAGTTCTCTCTTATTTGTACCTAACCATACCCCACCGGGGTTTATATACCCGAGCCAACCCTTCTCACCTCACCAACCATAACATGCAGGAACCGGCAACGATTCCCTGTCATCATTGTACTGTAATTTGGTCGTTATTTCAATCGGTTATTCAAACAACAGAAAGCTAAACGAAAAGGGGGTGTTACTTCAGCGGGTCCACTAGCTTAGAGGAAAGGGTTTTCCTTGGCTTTTCCATTAGAAATATCGGTAGGACAATATATTACATTGCTGCGGTTATAAGATGAGTTAATGCGAGCGAAGCGAGCACTAAAAGAAGTCTGGAAGTCTGGCGGTAGCCGGATGGCCAGACTGGTTTTATATAAAGGCTTATCCGCTTTACATGTGTGTCAGTATGTAAGTATGCATAGAAACCACACCGTTACGAAATTCTATGATCGGTCAATGATCGTGATTGTGAGTTGATTAAAAGACTAGGCACGGGTGTGGTGTGATGAAGTGGGGTATGGATGAGATCCAGCAGGTCGGATAATGTAATAATGTATAACCCTTGATAGATTGAAAATTATTATATGTTGATTGTATTGTAGGCGTGTTCCCCGGTAAATGAAGTGCAGCGGTTCTCTTGCCAGTTGACAGGGAGGTGTGCCAAAGATCCTCAATTGGAAGACATGCCCGAGGCTGTTGTTGACACCCTAATTGGTTCGTCCATCTTCTTATTACTGAACTTCAGAGCAATGATTGCACGATGTCTTGATTTACTTCACTTCAGGTTGTTGTCTTGATGGTCTTCTGTTGGGGACACCGGAGCTGGAAATGACCAAGGATGAACTTATTGAAAATCCTACAAAGTGAGCATACGGAGAAAATTCTGCCGAATCACTGTCTAACCAGTTCGGCTTGCTGCATTGTGGTCGCTTTTAACTATTGGTTCCAACTCGGAAATAACGACGACGCTCACGGGAACGCACTTGCGGAGCTGAAATTGTCTCGCAACCTCTGGGGAGCACGAGTTCGTCAGGCTTTGGGTCTGGCAATGTGAGTTTATCAGACATTTCCCCGAGTGAAGGGGTATGAGGAACCTAGGAAGGAAGAAATGACTTTTCCAATGATGAAAGTCTTTCATAATTTTAGCCTTTTGAACGTTTCGTTTTTTTTCAGGACGGATATTCGTAAATATCAAATCAGAGGAGGAAATTTGGTACCGCGTCTAGTGAGTATAAACTTATAACTAGGATTTAATGAGATTTAATCTTAAAGCCAGCACCCACGGAAATGTATTAAACAAAGCGCCGTAAGGGGGCTCGAGGGGCTAGAGATACGCGGCGGCACTCATAGACACCGCAATCTTAGTAACCCAACGAATTCCAAAGGTGTGAAAAGTGCTGAACATTTACAGAAAATTGAAAATGTCCGATGGCACCGAAAACCCTGTTTTTAGAAGTGCATGTCCAGGTTAGATTAGTAGGTTTGGTCGAGTTGCATGAGCCATGTGATGGGGTTAACATCCAAAGATCGATAATATCTTTTTTTCACCGAATGGATATTTGCGCAGTCAGTATTTGTTCGCAACTGCAGCCTTTCCATACGTCATCAAGAAAAATAACCACTGGAGAACGGGCAGCATTCATCAGTGACCTCACTTGAGAGCCAAAAATTCATGAAAAATTCTAATGGAGGAAAATCCGGAGAAAATTGAGATTTCAACGAAAACTAATTGAATTGTTGCCAAAGAGCTTCGAATCTTGTAAATTGCAAGTGATCGTCCGGCTAACGCCGGCTCTCTGGCTTCTTTTAGTGCTCGCTTCGCTCGCATACTTTCAGTGTCCACAGATAAGATTAAACCTGGTGGATGAACAGACACTATCCACAGAGATGTAGTCTTTACCACGGCTCACAGGAACCGTTAACTCATAATGGTCAGCTCCTCTCTTTCGATTCGCTGTGGTGGACGTACCTAGTAAAAAGTGACCGAATCAGTGCAAACTGTGGTTGGACTTGAACACCGGCGCACGCTTATCCGCTTATGGACGCGGGCGTCCATATCACGCGCAGTCGGATCCGTATCTAGAGGCTCCTCCAATTTTGGACGCCAGTACATTCTTATCACACCGTCGGACTCGAGTTCAGACGTTTCCCCACTTATGGGCGCCGAAGCATCCTTATCACAGCGCGGGCCACACTATGACGCAATCCTCATCCATGTCATCCATTTCTCGTCCTCCTGGTTCCTCCTATTCGTTATAAAGGCACCCTACCCGTCTCCTTCCTTTTATACGGTTCTTCAGGCCTATCTCATTCACTACGACTGTGATGAAAACAATTGTCGGACATTAACATGTGTAAACATGAAAAAGTGGCCCGAAACAACTCTAAATCAAGGTGAAAGTCAAAATTACCACTTTTTTGTACATAACTCGACGCGCTGAAGTGGGTGTTTCCCGTTTTTGCTGGTTGGTTCTTGTGCACAGATGCACGCACACACATGAGCTGCCAATTCGTGGATACTATGTTAACAGAAGTACGGGAGAAAGTCATCAAAAAAAAACTCAAAAAGAGAAGAAACAACTCTATTTCACCAGGATTGCAGCAAAACAGCTGTTTTTGTTGGAATTCGCGATGAATACAACTAGCGTAAAACTCGCCCACATTGAAAGCTGGCACAAAGATGCACCAGTTACTGTGTTGAGTGAGTTTCCGTTGTTGGTATGGTACAGAAACCAATCGAACTGCGCTGATATACCAGAAAGCGTGAAAACCTTAGGAGGGAAAATTTCCGTGGATGCCGCCTTTAATGAGATTTGTCTACTAGATTGTCCCGAAAATTATGTCCCAAACTATCCTTGATTTTTGAATGTTTACAAGTTCATGACTACATAAGCTACACATAAACATCTCCCATGCCACTGTGGAGTTTTGTATATGAAAATAGTAAGGAGTGTATCTAAATACTTTTGAGTAAATCGAGAACGGCTTGCCCAATTGTTCTTTTTTTCTCGGGCTCTTAACATATATCGTTGAATAGGTTGGTCAAATTTATTTGAATTCAAGATACACAAGATGTGAGCGAGTTTATACATCTTAGAGTGTAGAGCTCAACGTTGGACATTATTTTGGGGGTCAGTATATTGATGAGCGCACAGGTTTGAAGACTGCTCAATTTCAGAAAACGAAAATTGCGAGAGAGGAAGATGAAGAGGCACGAGTCGCGAACACAATGGAGGGCGATGATGTGAGAAACTAAAACGCGAGACCGTCATTGTCAAATATGCTTCATTGTCAAATATAGCTCATTGTCAAATAAATTTCGGTTGTTCGAATTTCGGTTTCTAGCAAGCTAATCAAGGTCTCCAATACATGGATTGGGTGAAATTCAGAAAGGCCTGTAAAACTTTCTGCATAACTACACATTCCATGCTTCTGGGATCTAGCTGTGAGGCTTAGAGGCGGATACTGATCGAATGCTGTGGAATCGCTGCAGCCGGCGCAAAAAGAGCATGCTTCTTCAGACATCTGGGGGTAAGGCTGCTTAGGCATACGATTAGCCCAATCCGTGGTAGAAACATGACTATTTTTGTCTCATTTGAGGATAGTGCCGTCAGAATTACTCTTCTTTAAAGTGAACAAGGAGCGAAATAGGCTCGAAAGCAGGGCAGCAACCACTGTAGCAACGCTTTTAACCCTTATTTACCGTCATGGAAGCTCGAAAATCTGATAATTCTGAATAGCGGACGTGTTAAAACCCGACAGTGGTATCCCATGATACTCGGATAACGAACGTGTTACTACAGGTCAGCAACCGAATAGCAACCGAATGGCACCCGTGGTAGCCCGAATAGCACCCATGGTAGCCCGAATAGCGCCGTATGGCGCCCGAGCCCCGCCCATTTTACGGATTGGAGCCGAGGTGACATGCGGCTCTAATCCCTATCGGGTTCGGCTCCAATCCGGCGAATGTCTGAGTAGTTTTCGTTGGTTGCAGCACAATGGCACAATGGGATTCGGTCAAAACGTAAAAAGGACTCATTCTCTCTAAAGAATCTGCACTGCACTGAATTCAACAAGAAATGCATGTCACGGCTACACTACGCATACACTGACATGCATTGAAAACATGTAAAATGTGTGCTTCTGATGGAAGGATTTAGCCAGAATTCGTATAATTATGCGAGTAGTTGTAGTTTATCGACTGAACGCTTCTTTGTTATAGTCTTTGTCATTATCCACTAGTTCAGTGCAAAATCTAAGCAAGAATGTAGCCTTGCATTTGAAGCCTTTTTCGATCAGGTCTGGAGTAAAAGCATTTATAGAACCTGCATACAAGCTTGCTATCTTTATGTACTTATAAAAGAAATTAATCCTTCCTCTCAGAAATTCTGGAGTACGGAAAACTCCAGTTACAACTATGAGATACTATTGGCTTTAAAAATATGCTAATTCGGAAGCGAGAGTTTTCGCGAATAAGGTAAATGAAGGCCTGTTTTTATGGCTGAGAATCAGCTTTGCATCTGGCGTGCGATAGGAACCACAAAAGCAAACGAAATCGAACACCAAGAGGGCCTTACTCAAGAGCTGCGAATGACACTGTTTAGAGAACTTCGGGAGGGGGACCTTTCATACGAAAAGTGATTATCGGGACTCGTCTCGCACCTCGTTCGCACCTTGTTAAAGGCTACCAACTTTCCACATACCCATCCGGTGATTACTGACTATACTGATCACTTGTACGCTACTTGAACAATTCTCCGTCACCATGCCAAATACTGACTCCTAGAATAAGGGAGCGTGACCATTTGCACCCGCAAGTGACCTCATCTTAATTACAGGGCGGAGTCGCGGGACGGCTGCGGTGCGTGCGTGCTGCGGATGTGGGTGGGAGCGCGATGAAATGTGGACGAGTTTGCACGGGTGCGGCTAGCCTGGTAACGCTGGAATTTCGAAAATGCTCACCCACTATTATTTCGTCAGCAGCTACCAGTTACCAGAGTGCTGCATCCCATGAAGACAACTGTATTCCTTCTCTGCTAGTTTATTCTGCCAACACTACTGTATTCTACTGCTACTGCTATATTCTTTATGTCAAGCTGGACTATTTCTAGTTGTTTCAAGAAGGTAGTCATGAGTATGTGCATCATGAACCCTACTTGGACGGCTAGATATTCTCAGCAAACATGAAATGTTTACCTACATGTATGTGTTTATATGTATATATATATATATATATATATCAGTGGCGGACGCAGGGGGGGGGGCGCGCCCCCCCCCGAGAATGGGTCGCCAAATTTTCGAAATTACTTTACAATACAAATAAAAATCTTGTGTTAGTTTATTTTTAATTGTTTATTTTTATTATTATTTTTAATATATTTTTTATTTATTGTTTATTATTATAATTAATATTATTATTAATTTTATTTTCCGTCTGGGTCCCCAAAACGGCGGAGACCCCACTTTTCTTCCCACGCCCCCCCTCCCGCCCACTTTCTGCGTCCGCCACTGATATATATATATATATATATATATATATATATATATATATGGTGTGCATGTCTTTATGTTACGAATGAATGCGTTTTGCAATTACATTATTTTTAGTTGCCTTGTGTTTAAATGAGTATTTCACGGGAATAAATAGAAAAAAGAATAAATGTAAATGTGTGTCTTGGAGTGGAATGAGGAAAATAAAGAGAATGTATTGTGATGGCTATAACACTGTATGTATTTATATGCGCTAGCTATGACCATGACATGTAGGTGCGAAGACTTGGCTATGAGTGTTAATTCTTTTGTGCGTGTTGCGTGTTCTCTGGCGGAGCGCGGCTCCTTTGAACGAGTGACGCACAACTCGTACGGATTTTCGCGCCACCTTCGCGCCTCGCCGCGCCGACCGCGACGCAGGAGCCGCATCGCAGCATACGGCTGCAAATAGCCGACCAATGGCGGCGCTATACCTCCAGCCGATGACCCCGCCCCTAATCGGCTGGGTGCAAATGGTCCGTTTCCCAATCAGAATCATTGATTTGGGTATATTTAAGAGGGAAATCAGCTGGCTCTTAACGAGGTGCGAGACGACCTCGTTAATTACTTTTCGTATGAATAGTCACCCACCCGAGAACTTCCTGTGCTTTTCATGGATTTCATGCTATTGCGAGTCAGCTGTAATTTTTTGGCTAAGCATCAATAACGAACCACGCCAATGGAGTTCCAACGGCTGGTCCAGTGGAGCACTAATGAGACTTGGTGATTCCAACTAATTTAGTCTTTCCTTATTTGCATGGTAGAAACTATAATAAAAAGGCATCTTGATGAACTTCAAGATTACGTAGTCTGATTCAAGAACGCTAAACATAAGAAGTGCTAGAGATTAATTTCCACCAATTTGTGAACTAGTTCATAGGTTAGTTCACAATGGACGTCAATGACGGTTGCCCATCCGCGGTTTCGAGAAGGACGCCGAGCAACCATGCCGCCTGCACTGGGTTCGGTGTCGACTGCCCGCGGAATGCTATTCCTAGGTGCTTTTCTTCGCGATTCTTTCGGACATCCTTAAAAAGGGGTTGAAAAGCTGCTAGAAATGGCATCTCAAGAGCAGAGGACATCGATCATGGCGCGCGCGGCGCGGTTGCGCGGCATCCTTATCGAGGCCGCCTATGGGCCATCGTCATTGACGTCCACTGTAACAATGTGACATAAGTTCTTTAGTTCGCATATGTTGTCGACCATTGGGTAACTATATTTCAATTGGCGTTGGTGGGATAATATGATAATAGTGAATGAACCATTTCAATAGAGTCACACTCCTTAGGTTGAAATATTTATTAAACATATGAATAAAAGGAGACGTTTGTTATTGCACGGTTGATATTTGCTGGATTTGATATTAACACTATTGTTTTCTAAGAAACAATGCTTTGTGTCACAGAGCTAGTTGCTGTAACACTGTAGTCTTAATTGATTAGGCTACAATAGCAATCCTCCAACTGAGACTCTCTCATACGGTGCGCCCGCAGACGGTTGCCAATAGTAGGGCCCATTTGGTAGACTTCCATATGGTGATTGAACGTACCTGAAAAAGCTGCCTGATTTCTGTGGCAGTTAGGTCCCCAATAAAACCAATTGAAATGAAATTTACATTCACAGTATTTAACAAATGCTATATTCAAATTAGCACTATTGTTTTCCAAGAAAAAGCCTGACTTCTATTTTACTACAGGCAACTTTTACAAATGATCCTCATTCAATGTTCAGGTGGACAATAGTAGTAATTCCATTCTTGCCAGTACGATTAGTTATTAACAGCCCTGATGCGCGGGCGATTTAGCGAGTCTTGCCTGTATAAAATAAAAGTTTTTAGATGACCGTCTTCCCAGTACTGTTTTTTGCGTCCGTCTCTCCGGCGTCCCAGCTGTGTCGAGGCTGCGATTGGGCGTATTTATCTCATGTAGACAGAAGTGCGTCAAACGCACGCATCTAGCATGAACTGCACTTGATCCACCTCGTAATAATCGCAACAGTCCTACGATCTTGTTGATTGAACCGTTGAAAAAACTCTACACTCTTTCTGCACCCCCTCCCCTTCATCACTAGTCATATAATCGCCAGTACATATGATGGAAAGCGCGGAGATCAAAAAAAAAATCTCCCCGCCAAAAGAAATGCATAGACAGTTAAAACGTTAAATTCAGGTTTAACCGCTAGAAACAAAAATTGAAAATTGGGAAAGGGTTTTGAATACTTTCAAAGCAAAGCGTTCCGTATAATCCCAAACATTTTTTTGCGAATTAAGGTCATGAAGCCTTCATTTAACGATGTTGTCATTTGAGTCCGTGGATATGAAATTTCCGAGAAAAACGGACTCTTTTCTAGGAAAGCTGAGCATCATCCGGCAGCAGCTGATTCTTCTATAGTGAGGCCCTTGCACAATGTAGCCTTCTTACAGAGCTGACCCACCAGTTAGTGAGAAGAACATGAGGAATACTTACCCAATTTGTCCATGTCTGCTGTGAATCACGGGAGTACCTCCTATAATAACAATAGATATTGAAAAATATCACAATGAAAATAGAGTATGTTCCTATCAGGGTGAAACATCCAGTGAATTGATTTTTCCGATAAAATCTCATGTCAGGGTAACGCTTACCTCCACTGTATCCTCCTGCAACGGCATATCCCGAAATCTGAGCTGGACCAACAGGTCTCAAGATGTAACCAGAGATTGGACCAGGTGGATAAGGAGAGAATGAACCATATGACGATGGATACGAAGCTTGTTGCTGGTAGCCGTAGCCGTAAGTGGAAGGATATGAAGCTTGCTGGTAGCCGTACCCATAAGAAGAACCCGAACAAGCGCACTGTCTGAATCATACTGTGTATACTGAAACGTATCATATTAGGTTGATGCATAATTGCAGCAGCTTTTCTCGTAACTTGTTTTCTCGTTGGGAAATAACGATTTTCAAGTGGTTCTCTCCTGGAAATATTCGTAAGTTTTTACTCTTACATTGTTGCCTTGAAGGTGCTATCGGAGATCCACTCGTATCCACTTTCTCTACCATATTTATGCTCTATCACTTCGGGAAATCGTGGAATGAGGTGTAGTCTTTTTGTGATCTCAGCGAACTTTTTGGCGAAGGAACAGGTGTAGCCTTTTTGTAATCTCAGCGAACTTTTTGGCAAAGGAACAATTAGCGAGAAATGGTGAAGGACTATCCATTTTCAAAAGGCACAAGTTCCACAGGTAAAGAAAAAAGAGGTCGAGCACAAATTTTGAGCACCAAGAACTTTGAGCAGCCGTGGAAGAGGAAAAAAGGTTGGCAGCGATAATCTTGGCAGAAAGTTTCTATGTGAATCTTTCGCACATAATTCTCACTCTAACAAGCTCCGAAAGGGATGGGATTGGCTCAATGGGTCCCCACGACCTGTTGGCGAGAATTTCCCCTGATTTTCTGCAGCGAAAACAGCAGAGACCCTTTTTGAACAATATCGCAAATAAAACCTCTTCTCTTCAGTGGCTAACAAAAATTCCTATTTGTGAAAATTCGATGATAGAACTGCTCCTTCTTCATCTAAGGGTTGTAGGCAACTAATTAACTCATTGAATATTTTTGCCTTGAGTTCGCTGATTGTTTTTCAGCCAAACTCTCGTAGAAATGTGCTGTGCTGTACTCCAGCTTTTCTAGGATTGGTAGAGCAGGCTATGGCGACTATGGGAACTATGTAGTCCCGATAGCACCTTTAACAAGTGAGAAAGAATATTATTTTCATGAATAATTTGTTGGGAAAGCTTTAATTTTGGATGAAAGAAGAGGTGGCGAAAAAGCCGCATTAATTAGTCACCAAGCTAAAACGCGATCTCAAGCTTTGTCTAGTCTGATAAGGTCTCACAATGGAAAGGATTGATTACTAGCATAAAATAAGGGGAGATTATTTCTCCAAATTCTTTGAATCTCAAGGCCTCAGAAAAGCCAAATACATCAGCAAAATTGAAGCAGCGATGGGCAATTTCTTTGCTTCACGTTTTTCTAGCACTTATTTTGAAATTCATCAGGAGTTTTACAGTTTGTCTCGTGGTGATACCAGTGGCATAGTTGTTGTAGTTAGTAGCTGTGATATTTTCCTGGTTTTCGTAGGATGGAAACCACTGAATTCGCCCTCCAAAATGTGGACGTTCACATTTGCTCAATATTATCTTGGATGAAATCATGTATGCATTCTCACCTGCACCCGCACCCGAAAAATAAAGCCTTCAGCATCGGCAGAAGTGATACGAGGCACAAAAACAGCAAGCGCATTTCCTGAAATTTCACATCTTCTAAGAATGACACTCAATCTGAATTATCAGAGTTTCAATGAGAAACTATAGTGCTCCGAACTGATAGAAGTGAACTAAGGCTTGACACGGTGAAAGCAGGAAAGGAAACGAGCGAGTGCACCTCCTAACCGGATCGCGATCGGCTATGCGTTCAGTGAAACAATGCGATCATCGCATACACTATGCCCTATCAACGTGCTTATCATGTCCGCTCGCTCCCGAGGATTTCGTCGGGCTTCCGGTCTCGGAAGCTCCGCTCGGAATTCTAGAAGAAAAATAGAAAGGGAAGCTGGATTCAGTTGGGAAGAAAACACGTTCCCCACAGAAATTTGAAGAAAAATTGCAGTGAAAGACCTACACTTTGAAAAGCCTTACTCATTTAGAAATAGATGCAGTAGCACTCAATTCAGTAAGCAATAAGTACGTACGTAGGTGGATCAAGGTCAATGGGTTAAAGATTAAGTTGTTTGCATCACGATATGTGGAAAGAAACAACTCATTGGGGAAAACCTTAGTAAAGTTGTAACTCTATCTTCCCTCGATACCAGAAATCATTTCAAGAGTCTGCCAAACAATTGAAACAGCAACTTTTACGATCGAAGTGCGTTGCAAGTGGCGGAGAAGTCAAAAATCTACCCCTAAAGCTGCCAGCTTCGTTAAAAGTTCTCAATTTCTAGTGATGAGAAAGAGAAATGCAGCCGTATGAAGTCGAAAAACACCGTCCGTTTCAGTCTCGAATTTTCATGTGCGTTGTTGTTATGCATTCAGGTTGAATGTCCAAACTTCCCTGGTTTCTTTACAAAGAATCTTTCACAAGGGTCAAACCGCCACAAAACATTTCTTTCGAACAGGATATAACATATATGTAGGCGCGAAAGAATTTGTCCGAAATTTTATTCACTTTTGTCTCCATTTTAACTCTACAAAATAACTTTCCAATCAACTAGCTATCAGCACCATTAGCACGGACTTCGAACCAATTTTTTGGGCCGCTCACCTATTCTTTCTCGGAATTTCATGTTCTGGGAGTCAAATAATTCAGCGATCCACAACTTGACGCTAATATTTTTGAGAAATTATTTGTTTTGCAAGAAGCCTTAAGGAGGCAGACAAAATCATAATCAGAGGAGTAAGGCCAGTGAAATCGGAAGTGAGCGATGCGGTGTTCCAGCCCACCTCCGGCTAGTTCACAGGAGGCCTCCTCAACAAAAAGTGCTCAAATTGGCGTTGAAATTGGGTGGGGCAGTGCAAGGTTTTTCACTGTTTTTATTTTTGTTTCCTTGTTCTAGTCAATTTCCATGAATGTCCTACTCGGATGGTAGCCATAACAGTCGTGGCTCACGAGAGCAACTCGAACCACAGCATTACACCAACATTCAGGCAAGCGGTCGCTCAAAACATATGTAGCTGCTCAAACATGCTCATATGTATCTTCGGACCAGAACCGAATGGATCAGCAACGAAGTGTGTAATACCCTTAGATACCGTTGCTGCTATTTTTGAGTTACCTTCTGCTCATCACTTCCTTTTCCGCTTGTTTAAAGAGAACCAATAACATAAATAAATAAGCAAATCCCTAGTCATACATTCTTCGTAGACAATCAGTGCATTAGATGTAGTCTGTTGCATTTCACAACTGTATTTTAACATGACTTTGTTTTTGGGAATATCTATGCAAGGATTAAGATCGACCTGTTTACACAAACAAACAATGCGCCATTTAAGCGGCGCCCGATCACACAGCATCCGTTTTCGTGTGCGGTCCACCGCAGTTCGGCCGTTGTTCCCTGAAAATTACGTCATTTCATCACGTCACCTCCAATAATCGATGCGATCACTGCAGTGTGGTTCCGCTTTCTCTCCTTTTTTATTTGTGGCTAATTTTTATCTCGGGATGGAAAGTATTATGCGTTTCCTTCCATACTTCACTTATGTATCTATATACAACTGCCACCTTTTACAGAAAGATGCTCCATTCGAAAATTTGTTGATTGTTCCACATTTTTCACTTCATCCTAGTGTTTTCTAGGATTCCCATGATGAAAATTTCGCAAAAGCTTCTTCGTCACTGTTTTTCTTTCCTTGAATTGCCTGCTTGCCACTCACGTATTTCAGGAACTGTCCTGTCGGTCATAAACCGATCCCCGTTTCCTCCAGAATAATCTTGTTCGTCACTAATACTATAGCGCTATCATAGTATGCGGATGAACTACGGTAAAAATAGAAGAAGAAATGCTCCCACAATTTGCAGAAATGCTCCTGCGACTGCTCGTTTTCGTTGCTTGCATCACAGTGTCGTTTTCTTGCAGGTGCAGGAAGTTGCCAGCAAACGAGGCCTACTGCAATGCAGACTGGGGTAATTCGTTTTAGTCATGGAGCTATACATAGCTATATGAAACCAGACTTCTTCAGCGTAATGTCCATTTCTAGTACATTTAACAAGATAGAAGTGTACAAGTGTACAGCGTGGAAATGTCTATATTTGGCAGACTTCAGAAGGAAAATAACATCATACGCAAATGACGAAAAACAATTTTCTGTTCCACATTTGATCGAGGGCGCTGTAGAACTTCAGCAACACTAGAAATCCGAAAAAAAATCGTAAACACCCAAGAATGATCCGTAGATCATGGTTGTTTCTGAATCTAAACACTTGTTCCCATTCTGTATCGTGTCCATTCTGTATCGTGTGAACTTTTGTAGGGCAACGTTAGGAATACAGTAGATAAGGTATTCTACAGAGTATCCTCCAACTTTGCGTGAGCGGGATACTTCGTGAGCTAATCGTATCCAGTTTGCACTGTAACACCACTCTGGCAGAGTTAATCGTAGAAACTAGGGTAACAATGCTAATCTTAGCAACCAATCTGCAAAAAGCTTTGTCAAAGTTGGTACTTGTTATCGACGTCTGCTCGTCAGGTTGAATAACTCACCTGTTTAAAATAGGGGAAGTTCCTGGGACAACATACCGCTACCGTTTGCGTACGGTAGCTAGTTTCACAATAAAGAGGCTCCGGTGCAAAATAATCAATATATCAATGTCTATCGCTTCAAGTAATCATTTATGCAGTTTCAACGAACAAATTAGTTGTTGGTCGGCGTCAATGAAATAGTGCCAATTAAACAGTGGAGACAGCTTTTTGCTTTCTGAGTGAATTCAGGAATTAAGCATTTAGAAAGCCTTCCATAGAAATGTATTATATTAGACCATTTTCCATTTTCCAACCAACTTAAAGGGAGGAGTGTTTCCGCTCATACTATGTTCTTCTTTTCATTTATTTCGAACTGATCCCAATCGAAAGTGCTACAGAACTTAGAGCTGCTTCAGGTCAACATTACAAAATATCACGGAGTGGTTCCAAGGATGATGCTTGATCCAGCAGATATTTTCCCACGAAGAGCAGTAACTTGACCAAAATTTTTGATGTAGTCTTGAGTGATTTTGTTTAGTGTCACATGTGAGGGTAACCGCGTCAAAGATTGTGCAAGACGAAATGGTCGGCCCGCGACGGCAGTACACAGTAAAGCACGTCAGAGTTTTCAAGGTACCTGCGTGCTCACTCTTGCCAACCGAACCTGATGACAGGACATGTCCCTACATCTTTAGAAACCTCCTGGATGCAGCTCTTTACCAAGCGAGGTGTTCACATCACCATCCTCAGCATCTTGCGGAGTATCACTGGATGTCGGCAAGGAATATTTGCTGTCAGGTGCGTCTCAATGTACATAGTTCCCAAAAAATATTTCATTTTACGCTAACACTATTGCAAAGCGTCTGCAAATTCAGGAAGCTACGATAACAAAACGCTAAGTAGTGGCTCGTGCGGACAGATTTCCTCTGACGATCCGAACGATAGCTTCTTTGGGATAGTACCGGAATGGAAAGACGTATCAGCGAATTTCTTGGAGCAAATTGAGGGTTTCAAGTGCTAAACGAGACAATGTATCAATTGAAACTTTCTATGAATAAAAGTATTTGCATGATTGAAAACATACAGGAGACTCTGCAGCAGAACTTTAGCAATTAATCTACTGAAATTCACCTGTTTTCACTCATTGCTTACTTTGATTTTCCGAATGTGTTGAATCACATAGATATCTCTTATCAATGTCTTTGAACGGATGAGGTCTTTGCATGACACACAAACTTCATAGAATCTCAATAGATGAAGTTAAGAGCATTTCATAACTCGAGGTTTGGCCTTTGTTCCTAGTATTTCTGACCATTTCTGGGCACTACACGCGGAGCATGAAGGAAATCTTTGCATTGCTTCAGAGCTATTATCTGTTTTTGACTTCGTGCGTACATTCCCCTCCTTCTCGAAATTATCATCGACCGATTTCGTATCATGGCAGAGGTGGCTTCAAAAGTAGCTCGGAAGTTGAGGTTCTATTCAGATCTTTGTTTTCCATTCTGTGCATACAAACTCAACAGGTTTTTCGACAGCGGAGTATGTTGCATCGTAGAAATTACATATTACATATATGTGCCGTTGTATGCAAATCCTCTGTCATATTGAACAGCTTTCCAGCATTTCGTATAACACTATAAAAATACCTACTGCTTTGAACAAGGCACCACACTTCATTTTCGTCCTCGAATTTTTTTCTCAGAAGTGCATTCTTCAGAAGACATCCCAACGTTTTAAAAATTGTTGAAAGAGCTATATTGAGTCCATACATTGGGAAGAATTAGAGCGGAGCGTTTAGTAGTAAGTAGGATACATACATATCTGTTATATTAAACCCATCAATCGCAACAGTAATGTGTATGTGACGGATGTGTAGCTGAGGTACAAAAATTCTTCAGACTCGAGACAAGGGACTTCCCTAGCCTTTTTTTGCATGGAAAAACCAGTGGTGGACGCAGAAATTGGGCGGGCGTGGGAAAAAAGTGGGGTCTCCGCCGCTTTGGAGACCCAGACAGAGAATAAAATTAGTTAAAAATATTAATTATAATAATAAATGATGGATAAGAATTGTATCAAAAATGATGATAAAAACAAACAATTAAAACAGACTAGTACAAGATTTTTGTTTGTATTGTTAAGTAATTTCGAAAATTTGGCGACCCATTCTCGGAGGGGGGGGGGCGCCCTTGGAAATACGTATAACACTACGATCGGCGCCGTCCCAGTAATTAGAAAACCTGGAGAATGACAGTGAGGCAAGACGCTGTGACAGTCATTCCATTCACGATTAGGACAACTACACGTCATTATCTAATGCTAATGTGCATGCGGTATATTATTAGGTCGTCAAGTATGAAATGTCCGATTTTGGATGAGAAGATTTCGAGTTTTGTTTCTAAAGCAAGATGCAGTATAAGATATCCGAATATGCTCCTGTAGTACCGGCATAGCCTTGCCATCTTAACTGCAGCTTGATTGCGCCAACAGCTTGGAAACGTAGAAAGCTAGTAGCAATCAAGTGGCGAAGAGCGTTTCCAACATCATGTTGAAAATTGAACATTTTCTCTAGCAAGAAGTGAGCTAATCCCTGAAAGTAGTTGTGGTCATATAGAGCAAGGTTTTCCCAGTACAGTTAGTGACAGGTGGGTCCTCACCCCTGCTCCTCTGGCTTAAGCAGCGTGGATTTGTGAAAAATGGTCAAAAATTGGCACCCATTTTTGAGGGTAAAACTGGGAAAAATTCGTTTGCCGAACCACTTTTAGTGGTCATATTGTCTTGAGTACCTAAATATTAATGGAATGTAAAGGCCACACCTTGACGCTTACGCTGACCTAGTTTGACTTCTGTCCGCTTCGGCTATGGCTTCCAGCTCATCGATACCCAGGTTCGTCATAAGGCTCATTTTGGAGCTTCATGTCACCTTAGCGGAACTTCGCAAGCAAACGCTGTTCAGTGCATTTACTAGCCAAATGTCCCCTAACACTACCCTGATGTTCCCAGCGTTCTCAGCTCTAATGGCTGGAAAATGGAACCTATGTTCCAAAAGGACACGATTTTTCGTCTTTGAATAGTTCTACAAAAAATGCTTTCAAACAAAAATTCGAAAACTGATCAAAAACCCAGGAAGTGATTTTGAAAGGAAGAGGATGTATTTTCGTGATGAAAATAAAGATGGGAAGAGATCTAGTAAATCTTCGAAGATAGAGACTGACCGCTCTTAAAATCAGACATTTCATACTTGACGACCTAATAATGTGTGAGCTGTGCTCGCTGAGAACTAACGCGTCGAGGAATGCACATCTTTCAGAATGAAGTTCTTCGCTACTTTTTACTTTACAATTCTATTTCCCGTCATATTTTCATGCAGATGTCCAATTTTACCTAGCCACGAGGCATTTTGTAGAGCCGATTGGGGTGAGTTGTTAGTTTCAATTAGGGCGCTGAGTTTTAATTAAACATAGACTTTTAAAACATTTGAGGTCTATCGCATACGTAAACTTCCATTCTATTTAATTTCCCGAGTAGGATTCTGTTCTTTAGATTAAGTACTCCATGAATCACTCGTCCACGCAGTTCGTTCTTTTACATTAAAATATTAGAAGTGCTGAAATGTGATATTGGCTGTGGAAGCTCATTTTTGCTCTATTTAGTCTCCCATGTGCGAGTCTCGAGCAAAATGTTTCTACCAAACGAGGGCTTAAACGATGTGCGCTACACTTTGCATCATATTAAAATCTACGGGGTAAGTTACCAACATCTGACATAGTCAGCTTCATCTCGGAACTGAATTCATTGCTCAGAATTCGAATGAAACCTGTCGTCTATCCAACTACGTGCTAACTTCATCAGAGTCTTCTGCTTGTGGACTTGATCTTGAAGTGAGAAGGGAATACTTGCTATCAGGTAGCTATACATTCTTTCGTTTATAGAACCTCAAGATTTTACCCAATCAATCGCTTGCAGGGAGCTACTACGATGGAGAATATCATACCTCATCATGCTTCCAAGTCGTCACTGACGATCCAGCAGACGGTTTCTCAGGAAACCTCATGGAGTGGAAAGATGTGACACCTGGATTTGAGATGCGTCTTAGCTCATTCGAGTGCTAATGAATCCTTGCTGGCTTCTGTATTCGGCATTGTTCACTAGTCGAGACTCGAAATCATGTTAGCTCAACATGAATGCGTTAGATTGTAGGGGCGAGGAGGGGAGGGGAGGGAGGGGAGGGTGTAGCAAGACTACAAATGCTCTGGATGATGCCAGTTAGTGAATAAAAACTGTTCAGATGTACCAATTTCTCCTGCATTTACCTTCGAAAGGAATCTTACCTCCCCCCCCCCTTCCCACCCCCTCTCCCCACAAGTAATGGCAATTCTATAATGAAGTGGGGACACATGAACGACGGTATCCAGTATCCTGTGCATCAAGGTTTATGGAAATAACTCCACGAAATAGATCTCAAACAAGCGGTTTCAGCTTTACCTGTAGAAAGTGTATCGGAACTGCAATGGTAATGATAAAATGCAAAAACTGCGAGACTTCAGCAGTATTTTGACCGGAAACAGTCATGATTCTTTCAAACACAAGTGGATCAATGGAGTGCTACAACATGACATCCCTTAGCTATCTATGGAAGTGCTCATACCTCATCTTTTTTTTCTAGCTCACACCCTTAGGAATAATTTCGTCCCGTAAACTCATGAGCATACTATTCTCGACTTCCTTCGCTGTACCTACATACCTTGTCATTCATGAGGATAGTCTTCAGCGATTGTGCCAGACGCGCGTAAAAATCAATGACGTGTTCCACTAATGCTCTAGTTCGCCATCATACGAGGCTTTCACTTTCAAGCTGTTTATATCTAGAGTTTAACACAATTGTATACCAGAGATTTTAATTTTGGCTGTTTGTTGAGTACATCTTACGATTAAATGAAAGGGACAGTAGCAAAATCCTGTTCCCTGTACTCTGTCTTCGGAATTCCCCCGAGTATTGCATCTCCATGACGAATTCTTGGTTTGACCCTGTAATAAATGAACACGGCATGTGTGTTTGACTTTCGGAGAAATGGACAGGAAGTGATGGCTTCACTTTTACAACCTTCTTCATAGTGAAGGTTGAAGGTGAAAGCGGAAGAAGACCGAGTTTCAGAGTATTCAATCTACGCTCAGAACATTATGAGCTGGTCTTTCATGCATAGAATGATGAGCGCTCTAACCCTATTCCTCTTACACGGCCGCTATGGTCCTCGAGGACTGTAGCACCCTGCGTTGCCGTCGCTGGCGACTGTGACACCGGTGCGCATGGGTCCGAGTCAAGAGGTGCGCTCGCTCGTTAGCTGGGTCATGTCGCACCTCGACCGCACCTTCCCATGGGCAGAGGCAGGCATGGCTACAGTATCCATCTGTCATGAACCCTTCGTAACTAAGGAAGACAGCCAGTGAGACAACTCGTACATATCGTCGCGCGCGAGGGACCGTCGTTGCGGTGATAGTACTTGACAACATAGAAAGGAATTAATCCGCGCATAACGTTTTTCTAATATCTTAACACAAGTGGGTGAGTATGAAATTCAAAACTAAGCTCTCAATCATTGACTTGATTTTTTGAATCACAGGGTATCGCAAAGATTCCGGCTTATATCACTTACAGAGTACATAGGCATTACACTGAAATTTTAATGGAAATAAGCATAAATCCCCTGAAGTTCAAGGCACTTTTCATCTTGTCAGTTTATCTAATTCAATAAGTTTTATGGGGATTTTTATCACGTGAACAGAAATACCGGACCTAGGCTCTTTTTGATTTTTTAAATGATTTCGTTCGCTGAAGTGCCTTTTCCAACTTTGTTTCTAACTTGGTCATTATTCTTGGAGATCTGCCTGACTTCATCCACTACTCCATGCTTAGGACTTCAAGAACCGTCAATGTAACCTGAAACATTGCATAGAAAATAAAAAAGGGCGTTTCGGATGGGTGACTGCAGAAGCGCTGTTGTCAAAACTAATCTTTCTTATTCGTGTTCTACTTCTTTGGAATTTTTCTCTGGTCGAGCTTGAGTTCATCAGTCATTGAGTGGTGCTTGCGAAATTGACCTAGCACTACAGGAAAAAGAAAATAACTTTGCCTGCAGCATATCCGTAGGGAGGAAGAATTCCTGCAAGTTGAGAACCAGGGCGTGGGGGATCATGTGACAACACCTCAAGACAAATCAATTAGGCATAGACGTGTTCTCCGAGTTTCGTTCGACGATATGATCATGACTTACAACTTATTACTTACAGGCTTCGTGCCGTAATAATAACGATCTCCTACTCAAAATGGGCACAAATATGTCAATTTTTAACAGGACTACTCAAAGTGGGCACTAACCTGTCAATTTTCGACACAGACTTACATAGTTGAAAAAAATGAATGATGTTAAACCTCCCTGGTTAAAAAAACCCTTGGAATGTTGAAGTCCAGGTCGTCGATCATGTCTACATGGCTGCTGAGATACATTCTGCATGATCAACAGGCAAAACCACACCGCAGCTTTTACTTACTAATATTACTAGAAGAAGTTTTCTGCAATATTACTAGTCGACAAATTTTAACCGTTTTCTGGGATGTTTCCCAGCAGCTTCTAGATAACAGCGCTTTCCCAGATCCGCACTGCGGTGTCCGCATATTCTGTAACGCTTTAACGCCGTTCTGCCGCGCGCGACGTTTCTGACGGCAAGGCTCGGTCGGGGAGACCGTCTTCCCTAGCTGGTAGCAGCTGATGCCGATATGAGCAGCTCTTACACGACACCCGCAATTACAGGTGCGAGCGATGTGCGAGAGAGGTGCGAGAAATTCTCGAGCGCACCTCTTGACCGTCACCCGTGCGCATCGACTGTGGGCGGAGCGTCGTGGCGGCCGCCGATAATAGCGACTGCGGCGTCAGTGCCTATCGATTGGTCGCCAACATTGGCGATCGGCGGCCGCCAATGTTGGCGACCGCGACATCGTTGCAAATCGATTGTGAGCCCAACATTGGCGGCCGCCGGCGACGGCGACGCAAGGTGCTATACTCCTCGAGGAGTATAGCGGCTACCTTAGAAGGGATCGTTTCTCTCGAGAATTTTAGGACAATCATCTTGCAGAAGTAAGTACAGCGGACGTCAATGGCGGTGGCTCATCCGCGTTTTCTAGTAGGACGCCGCGCAACCGCGCCGTGTGCGCTATAAACGGTCTTCAATTGCCACAATGACCCAATTTTTTTTCCAAAATTTGTTTGGAGGCACTGCTCCAGAGGGAACCATCCTGGAAAACCGGATCCTAACTGAGTGATAGTTGAAATATTTCTTTATTTGGCTGAGAAAACATCGAAATAATGCATAGATTCCTGGCGGTGGAATAACTGAGCAAACATTTCACAACAACTCATGGATCACCCTGTATGAACCTTAATTACCCCAGTTCAACCGACCTGAACAATCCATAAGGCCACTTTGGACAACGAATGTGGGAAAGAGATTAGAGGCGAGAAGTTTAAAGAAAGATTTCCGATTACAGGTTGGTCGTAACATCTTCCGAAGTCGGGAATGAAGAGAACGAAGAGAAAGCTTGCTCTTGCCCTTTCGCTCATACGAAAGAAGAGTGTAGAATAGAAATCTTCGATTCAGCAGGGGGAATGTGGAGGAGATAGTACCTATGTGCCATCCCGTAATAAAATTGAAGGTGTGACACTTTTCTTACTGAGCTAGTTGGATCAGATTAGTTAGCCTACTTGTCACATTTCTCAATAGAAGTCGAACCGTTTGCGGCGCACCCCACGAGTTATCCAGCTCTTGCCTTGCATAGCTGTTTCAGCGAAGTGTCCCAGTTTAAAAGCAGAGCCTCTTTTTCCTAGCCTTATAAGTGGATTCTTACATTTTAGGCGACTTGTACAACAAGCTGATGATGACAATTCCCCACAGAATATTAGAACATATCGATGTTTCGTCTGCAGACTGTCGCTGTGCATGAATTTTAAGATTATGTCGTTCTTGAAGTCTCACTCGTTTTATTTTCGTCGTTAGTGGAGGAATTGCCTTATTTTAATGGAACGACTGCTGTATTAACTATCAGTCAAATCACAGTTACACTTAATATCAGATGTGGGATTTTGAATGTCGATGGTATATAAGATTTTCCACTAGAAGCTCCACCACAACAAGCAATGCAGCCTTCTACAATTCATCTCCTCTGTGTATTGCTGCTAAACACAACGGTCCTAGGTGAAGCTCCTTCGAAAAACACTCATAAAGTTTGATGTTTCATGTTCATTTTTAGGAGCTGCGACAATGATGAGTGTATTTATTACTTGTACTTAATGTACAAGTAATAAATACATTCAAAATGTAATGTACTTACTAGGTGGGCAAATGTGTATAGATGAATAATTGCGGAAGAAAACACAGTGCTCGGTATCCACAAAATCCAAGCTTTAGTGCTCAACAGATCCACTGCAAGGTTTCAGTGAATTTCTGCTTTCGAAATGCTTCAAAATCTCCTAGTACTTTGTTGTGCATGCATATAGGATGTGGAATGTACATGAATATACATTAAGTTCCTGAAACATATGTATATCTTGAACGGAATTCGTATTCTAGAGAATACTCGGGAGGCGCAACTGTTTATAGCGTAATAATCATGCTGAAAATGTGGACAAATAGTAATACGTAACACTAAAAATAATATTTTGAGAACACGTTTTTCTACAACGCCCTGCCCTCTCCAAGTTGGCTCCATTGCACCGACTATATAATGCTAAAAAACATTAATACAACCGAGGGTGGCGTACTTGCGTCATTTCGAAGGGTACATTCAAAAGATAAACCTGATGTAGATAAGCACTAGTATGGGACAATGAAAATAATATTCTAAGGACAACCATATGTACACCACCCTGGCTGCTCCAACATTTCAACGTCGATTGAAGAACCTTATGGTGAGGATTCTTGAATTAACAAAAAGGCGTCTCTGTAAAATTCCGAGAGAAAATTTCAAAGGCTCACATGTTCATGACGGTTTCTAATGGTCATATCGAAAATACCTGCCACCAGAAATTTCGCGCTGTATAATTAATATTATAATGATTGTCTAGGCTCACCTAACTTTGTCTCAAGTAACGGATTAAGTAATGGCAAAATTCATTAAACAGGCACAGGTTGACGTTTCTGTAAAATGTCCGAGGAAGCTTGACAAAGATACTCCCAGCAATCAATAACACTTTTCAGTGAATAATAATATATTAAGGGCAACCATTTCCGCAACGTCCTGGTTTCCCCAACTTTGCTCCACCAAACCAAGGAACTAATGGTAGGAAGTTGCTAAATAAACGAATAAGAGCACCTAAATAATTTTCTTCTAAGGCCATCCGATCCCACAAGGTCCTGGCTCCCACAATTTCGTCTCACCAAGCCAGGTAAACGTCGCAAAATCGTTCCCACAAGGTCCTGGCTCCCCCAATTTCGTCTCACCAAACCATGTAAACATCGCACAACCGTTCTCAAAACGTCCTGGCTCCCCCAATTTCGTCCCAGTGAACCAAGGAAACAAGACACAACCGTTCCCACAAGGTCCTGCCTCCCCCAATTCCGTCCCAGTGAACCAAGGAAACAACGCACAACCGTTCCCACAACGTCGTGGCTCCCCCAATTTCGTCCCAGTGAACCAAGGAAACAACGCACAACCGTTCCCACAACGTCGTGGCTCCCCCAATTTCGTCCCAGTGAACCAAGGAAACAACACACAACCGTTCCCACAAGGTCCTGCCTCCCCCAATTTCGTCCCAGTGAACCAAGGAAACAACACACAACCGTTCCCACAAGGTCCTGCCTCCCCCAATTCCGTCCCAGTGAACCAAGGAAACAACGCACAACCGTTCCCACAACGTCCTGGCTCCCCCAATTTCGTCCCAGTGAACCAAGGAAACAACGCACAACCGTTCCCACAACGTCGTGGCTCCCCCAGTTTCGTCCCAGTGAACCAAGGAAACAACGCACAACCGTTCCCACAACGTCGTGGCTCCTCCAACTTCGTCCCAGTGAACCAAGGAAACAACACACAACCGTTCCCACAACGTCGTGGCTCCCCCAATTTCGTCCCAGTGAACCTAGGAAACAACGCACAACCGTTCCCACAACGTCGTGGCTCCCCCATTTTCGTCCCAGTGAACCAAGGAAACAACACACAACCGTTCCCACAAGGTCCTGGCTCCCCCAATTCCGTCCCAGTGAACCAAGGAAACAACACACAACCGTTCCCACAAGGTCCTGCCTCCCCCAATTCCGTCCCAGTGAACCAAGGAAACAACGCACAACCGTTCCCACAACGTCCTGGCTCCCCCAATTTCGTCCCAGTGAACCAAGGAAACAACGCACAACCGTTCCCACAACGTCGTGGCTCCCCCAATTTCGTCCCAGTGAACCAAGGAAACAACACACAACCGTTCCCACAAGGTCCTGCCTCCCCCAATTCCGTCCCAGTGAACCAAGGAAACAACGCACAACCGTTCCCACAACGTCCTGGCTCCCCCAATTTCGTCCCAGTGAACCAAGGAAACAACGCACAACCGTTCCCACAACGTCGTGGCTCCCCCAGTTTCGTCCCAGTGAACCAAGGAAACAACGCACAACCGTTCCCACAACGTCGTGGCTCCCCCAATTTCGTCCCAGTGAACCAAGGAAACAACACACAACCGTTCCCACAAGGTCCTGCCTCCCCCAATTCCGTCCCAGTGAATCAGGGAAACAACGCACAACCGTTCCCACAACGTCGTGGCTCCCCCAATTTCGTCCCAGTGAACCAAGGAAACAACGCACAACCGTTCCCACAACGTCGTGGCTCCCCCAATTTCGTCCCAGTGAACCAAGGAAACAACACACAACCGTTCCCACAAGGTCCTGCCTCCCCCAATTCCGTCCCAGTGAATCAAGGAAACAACGCACAACCGTTCCCACAACGTTCTGGCTCCCCCAACTTCGCCCCAGTGAACCAAGGAAACAACGCACAACCGTTCCCACAAGGACCTGGCTGCCACAATTTCGTCTCACCAAGCCATGTAAACATCGCAAAATCGTTCCCACAAGGTCCTGGCTCCCCCAATTTCGCCCCAGTGAACCAAGGAAACAACGCACAATCGTTCCCACAAGGTCCTGGCTCCCCCAATTTCGTCCCAGTGAGCCAAGGAAACAACGCACAACCGTTCCCACAAGGTCCTGGCTCCCCCAATTTCGTCCCAGTGAGCCAAGGAAACAACGCACAACCGTTCCCACAACGTCCTGGCTCCCCCAATTTCGCCCCAGTGAACCAAGGAAACAACGCACAATCGTTCCCAGAACGTCCTGGCTCCCCCAATTTCGCTCCAGTGAACCAAGGAAACAACGCACAATCGTTCCCAGAACGTCCTGGCTCCCCCAATTTCGCTCCAGTGAACCAAGGAAACAACGCAAAATCGTTCCCACAAGGTCCTGGCTCCCCCAATTTCGTCTCACCAAACCATGTAAACATCGCACAACCGTTCCCACAACGTCCTGGCTCCCCCAATTTCGCTCCAGTGAACCAAGGAAACAACGCAAAATCGTTCCCACAAGGTCCTGGCTCCCCCAATTTCGCTCCAGTGAACCAAGGAAACAACGCAAAATCGTTCCCACAACGTCCTGGCTCCCCCAATTTCGCTCCAGTGAACCAAGGAAACAACGCAAAATCGTTCCCACAAGGTCCTGGCTCCCCCAATTTCGCTCCAGTGAACCAAGGAAACAACGCAAAATCGTTCCCACAAGGTCCTGGCTCCCCCAATTTCGTCTCACCAAACCATGTAAACATCGCACAACCGTTCCCACAACGTCCTGGCTCCCCCAATTTCGTCCCAGTGAGCCAAGGAAACAACGCACAACCGTTCCCACAACGTCCTGGCTCCCGCAATTTTGCTCCAGTGAACCAAGGAAACAACGCAAAATCGTTCCCACAAGGTCCTGGCTCCCCCAATTTCGTCTCACCAAACCATGTAAACATCGCACAACCGTTCCCAGAACGTCCTGGCTCCCCCAATTTCGCCCCAGTGAACCAAGGAAACAACGCACAATCGTTCCCACAAGGTCCTGGCTCCCCCAATTTCGTCTCACCAAACCAAGTAAACAACGCACAACCGTTCCCAGAACGTCCTGGCTCCCCCAATTTCGCCCCAGTGAACCAAGGAAACAACGCACAATCGTTCCCACAAGGTCCTGGCTCCCCCAATTTCGTCCCAGTGAACCAAGGAAACAACGCACAATCGTTCCCACAAGGTCCTGGCTCCCCCAATTTCGTCCCAGTGAACCAAGGAAACAACGCACAATCGTTCCCACAAGGTCCTGGCTCCCCCAATTTCGTCCCAGTGAACCAAGGAAACAATGCGCAACCGTTCCCACATGGTCCTGGCTCCCCCATTTCTGCCCCACCGAACCAAGGAACTAATGGTAAGAGTTGCTAAATAAATGAATATTAGTGTTTTGGTATCACCTAGAACAAAACTTGTCAAAAGTACGGACAAACACTGATGTGACAAGGCAAAAGTAATATTTTAAGGTCAGCTCTTCCCTCAAGGTCCTGGTTCCTGCAATAATACCACTCCGAGTCAAGGAAATAACGGTGAGGATAGTTAAATAAACGATGATAGGCGTTTCTGTGGAAATTGGGAAGAAAGATTCCAATGATGCACCTATGTGAGGATATTAGGACACAATCGACATCTAATCATCATGATGATGATACGGGTAGAGGGACGAAAAACACCAAAGAACTGCCTCACCTCTGTGCGTATGTCAAGCTGGGCCCATCGAACGAAGGAATACTAGTGAGAATCACCGAACAGACTCAGAGAGACGTTTTTGATCAAAGTCTTTGAAAATCATTGGAAATACATCTTTTTTGAAGTAAAGTTGTTCCTGGAGTCATTGAGAAAATGTTATTGAACTGTATGAAGAACATGTTAGAATTAGCATGGTCCCCATAGCCAACAGTTCTCCCTCAACCCGGGCTCATCGAAAGCGAAAGATCCCTGTAAGAAAGTAGAGTCATTTGAAATCGAAAGTCCTCCCACCCGAATCGCTATGAATCCTCAACGTTGTCGAGCTGGATTATCAGTCTCAGATTTACATCGAGGAAAATGCAAAGCAATAATTTTTCAAGGGCAGTGGTCTCCAACGCATCCTAAGCCTTCCCGTCCCAAGCCACAACCTGTCACTTCTTTGCTAATTCCAATTAACCCCGAAAACGATGGTGATTTTTATGTTTATGTTATAAGAGTAATTTGTTGTGGTCACTCACAAGCATCGGTCTGTTCACTTGTGCTTGTTTAGGTATCACCAAAGCATGCTTCTTACCTATGGATCCAGGAAAGTGCAGAGGTAAACTGACAAGGTAGGCAACTGCATGGGTGAATCCAAGCAACAAAATTCCCTTTAGGAGAATCAAGCATTTTTCAAATCATTATCCATAAAACCAGATTGATGCTGTTACCATTCAAGTAGCAGAAAACTCCAAATGTTTCCCTAGAATTTTGCACATACAAATCTATAGACTTGCTTAATCCATTTATCCTATTTGCACAGTAAACAGTAAACTCTACAGTACCACCCCGAGGCATGGCAGGTGCAGAGACAGAGAAAGAGGTACAATACCGTCGGTAATCTTTGGAAAAAAGACGAAAAAGACGCAAAGGCGCGTCTTTTGCGTCTTCTTACTATAACTCAGCTCAGAGCAGAGATATCCGCACAAACTTATATATTTTTGGAATCAGCGTCTCGAGATCTATGAGAGGGTGCCGTGGTGGTTTCCGGATGCGTTCAAGTTTATGCCCTCAGGGCACTGGCACCCAGAATTTCATGAAAACTAAAAAATATGGAGCAACACACAAGTTTTTGGAGCCAATCTTAATAAAATGTTAATGTATTGATGTAATGGCAGCACTGGAACGAAGTTTCAATACTTTCGCTTCATTTGGTATACTTCGAAATTTTCGGAAATTTGCTAAATTAGCGCCTTGTAACTATCTCATGGTACAGTAATGAGGGAGTCATAGCATCCCAACCAGAAGGGCTATGAAAGCAGGATTCCACCACGCAATACAACACATCTTGATGTTGTAGAATGCTCAAGCTCACTGGAATTCATCCATCCATTTTCTAGCTTCGGACCGCTGAAATTTCAAGATTTCAGCTACTGCAGCTGAAAACACACGAGTAGAAGGCTTGATAAGCGGCTATATGAGCTGGTGACCAGATTTCTCGTCTCAGCCTGGCATGGTCTTTCAACTATTCAAGAAACAGCAGCTTTCGACTCATGTCAGTTTTTGGCTCTTTTTTGTCATCTGGTCACCAATGACTGGACACCAGATGCTATATAATCCGAGCCTCGGGGAGAAGGGCTGACGTGAGGGGACCAATGCCAAAAGGTGGCGTGCGGCCGGGGCGACTGAGATGGGGGGTTCTGGTCGTCCGGGGGTTGCGGGTCCTGCCACGAAAATTCGAAAGCTGCTTCTAGGTCCAAGATTAGCGCTCTTCAATGGAGAGATAGAGCTGCGGGAATTTTACCATCGAGTTCAGCATCGAATTCTCGATCAAGATTTCTAGGTCCTGTGCTGGATCATGGATGCGTGCAAGCTCATGCCCTCGGGGGATTAGCGTCCAGAACTTCATTGGAAACTAAATTATTAAGGGCAAAACACATAGGTTTTGCTGCGAGTGTTAATAAAATGTTATTGCGATGGTGTGCTTAGCATAGTAGAATGAATTTTCGCTACTTTTGCTTCATTTGGCAAGCTTTGAAATTTTCGATATTTTGCTTAAATAGCGCACTATAACTGCGGAATTGTTGGGCCCAGAGGGCTCTTGCTCCACGAGGTTCGAGTAACTTTTGTCGACCATATGCCGAACTTTTCGCGATCAGGAGGGGATTCCATCGGTGGTGGAAAAAGTGTCCTTCAGACCACACCTTACATTACGTCACATAACATGGGACCATATTGAGAGCCTCCTAGTGTCCCAACCAGAGAGGTTGTGGGAGCAGGGTTTTGTCACTCATTAGAGAACTTCTTGATGTATCAGAATACATAAGGACGGCGGAACTCGTCCACCCATTCTTTAGTTCCAAACCTATGAAATCTCAAGATTTGCATTGCTGTATTTGAGAATACTTCAGTAGAAGAGTTGACGAGCTGCTACATGAGCTGGAAATCACAGCTTTCGTCTCATCTCGGCATTGTCTCTCAACAAGTTAAGAAACGACAGTTTTGGGTTCTTGTAATTTTTCAGCTCTTTTTTGTTCATGCGATGTCGACTACCAAGTGACTGTGGGGCAGTGGCACCCTCAACTTCAAAAGCTGTGCCAGAACACTGGCTTTCGCCACGGATATCTAGAAAATGATACCACAATGGTGTGCCCACCATATCAGATATCTTCTACTGAAGTATTCTCAAATACAGCAATGCAAATCTTGAGATTTCATAGGTTTGGAACTAAAGAATGGGTGGACGAGTTCCGCCGTCCTTATGTATTCTGATACATCAAGAAGTTCTCTAGTGAGTGACAAAACTCTGCTCCCACAACCTCTCTCGTTGGGACACTAGGAGGCTCTCAATATGGTCCCATGTTATGTGACGTAATGTAAGGTGTGGTCTGAAGGACACTTTTTCCACCACCGATGGAATCCCCTCCTGATCGCGAAAAGTTCGGCATATGGTCGACAAAAGTTACTCGAACCTCGTGGAGCAAGAGCCCTCTGGGCCCAACAATTCCGCAGTTATAATGCGCTATTTAAGCAAAATATCGAAAATTTCAAAGCTTGCCAAATGAAGCAAAAGTAGCGAAAATTCATTCTACTATGCTAAGCACACCATCGCAATAACATTTTATTAACACTCGCAGCAAAACCTATGTGTTTTGCCCTTAATAATTTAGTTTCCAATGAAGTTCTGGACGCTAATCCCCCGAGGGCATGAGCTTGCACGCATCCAAGATCCAGCACAGGACCTAGAAATCTTGATCGAGAATTCGATGCTGAACTCGATGGTAAAATTCCCGCAGCTCTATCTCTCCATTGAAGAGCGCTAATCTTGGACCTAGAAGCAGCTTTCGAATTTTCGTGGCAGGACCCGCAACCCCCGGACGACCAGAACCCCCCATCTCAGTCGCCCCGGCCGCACGCCACCTTTTGGCATTGGTCCCCTCACGTCAGCCCTTCTCCCCGAGGCTCGGATTATATAGCATCTGGTGTCCAGTCATTGTTGACCAGATGACAAAAAAGAGCCAAAAACTGACATGAGTCGAAAGCTGCTGTTTCTTGAATAGTTGAAAGACCATGCCAGGCTGAGACGAAAAATCTGGTCACCAGCTCATATAGCCGCTTATCAAGCCTTCTACTCGTGTGTTTTCAGCTGCAGTAGCTGAAATCTTGAAATTTCAGCGGTCCGAAGCTAGAAAATGGATGGATGAATTCCAGTGAGCTTGAGCATTCTACAACATCAAGATGTGTTGTATTGCGTGGTGGAATCCTGCTTTCATAGCCCTTCTGGTTGGGATGCTATGACTCCCTCATTACTGTACCATGAGATAGTTACAAGGCGCTAATTTAGCAAATTTCCGAAAATTTCGAAGTATACCAAATGAAGCGAAAGTATTGAAACTTCGTTCCAGTGCTGCCATTACATCAATACATTAACATTTTATTAAGATTGGCTCCAAAACTTGTGTGTTGCTCCATATTTTTTAGTTTTCATGAAATACTGGGTGCCAGTGCCCTGAGGGCATAAACTTGAACGCATCCGGAAACCACCACGGCACCATCTCATAGATCTCGAGACGCTGATTCCAAAAATATATAAGTTTATGCGGATATCTCTGCTCTGAGCTGAGTTATAGTAAAAAGACGCAAAAGACGCGCCTTTGCGTCTTTTTCGTCTTTTTTCCAAAGATTACCGACGGTATTGTATACTGCATAATACACCATCCATATGTCCTCCTGCGTCAATAATTAGGAAAGTAGAAATATTTTGGAGCTTTGAGCTCATGCAGTGTTCTCTCGTGTATGATGGGAATTTGACACAAGGATTCCCGCGTTTTGACAGCTTCTTGTTTTTCGTTGTGCTTTACAATTCCATAAATTTCAAAAGCATTTTAGGTACGGCTACGATCCAAAAGAGAACCGATGCGTTCCTTTCACATGGACCGGATGTGGAGGCAACAAAAATCGTTTCAAGCATAAGCACAATTGCGAGTTCACGTGCCGCGTATGATATCCAACAACAATGAATCAATAAAAGCCGGATTTCAATCTGCATTCAGTCCCTGCTTTTTCGAAATCTCTCGGCAATTAATTCAGCAACTCATGTTATGCTGAATAATAATGAACCTAATTTTACAGGAAGAAAATTTTGGAAATTTTTCGATTCGAATTCAAGAGCGTTAGAATTCCTTCCTCGATGAGGGTTTCCATGAGGTACGGGAACTAGATTCGAAAACTCACCTTTTCTCGAGTGTTTGTGGCCTTCAAAACCATGGAGATTCAGGTTGTTAGTGTTTTGTCTTCATACTGTCGCCATCTCAGCCTTCACAGCCACCTCCCCCTCCCCTTAGTAGCTGCTCATATGTACATACATGCAAGTGTTAGAATTGCTCACTTGATAGTTAATTCCTGCACAAGGAAGTTTAGAAAAAATGTAATGATGAAAACGCTGGAGGAATTTTGTCTCTCACTAAATTATCAGAGAAGGTCAAAAAGGAACAACAATGTAACCAGGTAGTATTTCATAAAAGATTGTTTTACTGTCATGAATTTGGGTACTTATCAACCATGTGCTTCAAAGAGGTTAAGGTGGATGGGAACACAGTGCGTATCATAAATATAAAGGCACCCCCAAAACGCAGAAGATATCTCAGTGTTGGGCGACCTTCTGACAATGACTTCTATCACCATTCAACCCAGAGTGCCCGAAAACCTTGGTTCACAAGCTTTCTCATCCATAAAGAAAAGGCTATAAACGGCATTCGGGCCTCACCTGGCCCGTATCATAACTAGAAGCGCAACCCTGACAAGGAACATGAATACCACATTCATCGGCAGAGAATTCCCGCTTTAACTAAAAACATATAAGATCTATCAGGTTGTTGCGAAATTAATTGCCGAAATAGACAGCCTAGTTCAAAATGCCGTAACTCTGTTCAAACTCAACTTTATTTATCAAAGTAAAATCCTTCAGATTCTACACATCTCTGCCAACGATCCGGTAATTCATTTATACCTTTACAATAGAAACTGAGATCAAAAGATTTTAAGAACTCTTGGAAGGCAATTTCAACATGCTCCAAATCAGGAAACTGCTGCTGACGCAGGTTTGCTTCGAGAGCCCGGAAAAGTGATAGTGGGTAGGGGAGAGCTCTGGAGAGTAAGGTGGGCGAGGGAGAACCTCGATGCCTAACTGCGTCGGTTTTTGCCGGGTGAGTTTTGAAGGGTGAGGCCTAGCGTTATCCTGGAGCAGGAGAGGCCCACCTCTGTTTACTACTGCCGGCCACATTTGTCGCAACTTTTTATACATCAGGTCTAAGTCACAACAGTAAGACTCCAATGTAACAGCCTGACCAGGTTGCAGAAGGCTATAATGAGTAACACTCTTACAACACCATCGAACTGTCAACATAACCTTTCTAGGGTAAAGATGTGGTTTAGGGAAGCTTGGAGGGGTAGAGAACTTGTCTACCCATACATAACCACGTTTCTTATTACCAAATAGAAGCCATTTTTCATCTACAGTTATTAGACGGTCAAGAAATGGCTCGTTTTTTTTGCGAACGAGGAGGTTAGAACAGATCTCGAAGCGGGTGGATTGCTGGTCATCGGTCACATCATGGGGCGTCCACTTTTGCATTTTTCTCACCATGCCAATGGAGACCAAATGTTTTGGAAATGTAGCATACTCTGAAGTCCATTGGCGACCTATTTGGCGAGAGAATGTGTTTGGCAAGACATTTTACGGGTTAAAATCTTGTTTGGCATGACATTTCCCGGGAGCATGGGTCCAGAGTCTGTTTGGCAAGACAAAATGCGAGAGAATATGTTGACGACCTAGACCTATTTTCCGGGTGTTTGCCAAGAAAACTGGCAAGACAAGATGTTGGCGACCTATTTTCCAGGTGTTTAGCAATATAGATTGGGGGAGAATATTTGACGACCCTTTTTCCTGGACAGGCACATACGACGCATCGGCTTTCGAGACGATGAGTCGGTTCAATTACTCCAAGTTTGAAGTACGCATTACAAAAGAAGTCGTACATCAGGAGGGTGGCGGTGTCAGTCCGATGTTACCGCTAGGCAAGATCACAGCCTGATTTTTGCATGAGGATATCTCCGTGGTCCTCGCCGTAATGCGCATAATAGTGCGCAGCCGGCTGAAACACGGCGATGTCCACGTATTTCGTGCTTCCGGGCACGGAATCGATGGATGTCGTCGGTCCAACTGCTTGAGGAGGTACGTTGCCCAAACTACTTCCTGAGTCTGATCCATTAAATGTGAAAAGCTCGGACATTGTGAAAATTTTGGAGACCTCTGCTGACAATGAGAGGAAATGGGAGTACGTGGCGAAACCTCACGTGCAATGTTAAAATGCAATTTTTGCATGGCGACCTATCTGCAAAATTTGTATGGCGACCTATTTGGCAAGGTTCGTGTGGCGACCTGTTCAGCAAGGTTTGTATGGCGACCTGTTTGGCAAGGTTTGTATGGCGACCCATTTGACGGGACATCGTGTTTGGCAAGACATTTGGCGGAGTTCATTTGCCTGGCTCGTTTGCAAACCCGTTTCCTAGGTTGCCAAACAAACCTCGCCAAATGGGTCGCAAATGAACTTCAGAGTAGTGAACCCCCAGGCCTGCCGCCAACGTACGAGTAGTAGTATCGGGTTTCGTTTCCACCGCAGCTCTCAGTGCTTGATCGTCCAGCGACATCCTTCGACCACGACCAGGTTCATCTTCGAGATCAAAATCGCCAGAAGAGAATTTCGCAAACCAGCACCTCACTGTCCTTTCGGAAGGAGAGTCAGTGCCAAAAGCAAGCGCTATATTATGGCTGCTTCCGCTGCAGAATGGCTGAGTTTGAACTTGAACAACATGATCACCCGAAAATCGCGTCGGCTCACCATTTTTCGCGACCCTATAGAAAAGTCCAGGGAAGAGCTAGCCAGATTATTGAAGAAGCATCTGCAAGAGCAGAACAAACCCTACCAGGAGCTAGCATAAGTTGGCTTGAAGTTGTTGAATTGGGCAAGAAAAAAGTTTTTTTTCAAGCATATCGTGAAGCGTCAATTATTTTCGTAACAACCTAATATATCCGAATTATACTTGAGAGTGGTACCTAGAACTTTAATCCTTACAGAAATAAAGACATTCAAGCACTCGAAGGTGTTCAAAATAATTTTACTAGAAAACTTATGCTCCTAGGGTATAAACTACCCTATTCCAGAATTCCACCTTGAATTGAACCAAACCCTAAAATCACCAGAATGGAGAAGAAAGCGGGATGAGTTACTACTTTCATACAAATCACTGAAAAGATTAGTGATCCTTGATCCCAATGAGTTTTTCACTATTATTGTTTAAAAATGAGAGGAGCTCCGCAATTCCTTCGACCGTCACGGCTAAAACTCAGATCAGATCGAAAATTTTCACGAATAGAGTTTCTTTCGATTTCAACAAACTATTGTATGTGAATGTATTCTTTGAGAAATACTCTCTTCTTAGGGAAAGACTGAAAGCGTTTATTTGATTTCTTGTAGTTCGACTGTTTGTGACTGACTATTGCATGTACGAGTACATGTCCAATAAATAAATAAATAGATAAATAAATAAATAAATAAATAAATAAATAAATAACCCTAGCTACTCTAGGATAAACAATCAGTTTTCGCTTTCTTTTTGCTTTCCTAGCTTTATTAGGGAATTTGCATTTATCCTTTTTACATGACGTACCATGTTAAAAAACATTCAACTCAGCAAACAAAAGCTAGAAAAGTACAGGTAACCCTCCTTGATTCTAACTTGCAACACAAGAAGAACGTAATATGATGAGCGAAACGGAATGTCCTAAGAAAAGGCAGCTGACTACATGACTTCTTAGGACGTCGAAGCCATTCTATTATATTAAGTTTCGTTTCTGAAATTATGGTCTAGATTGGAAATTAATGCAACACCAAAGTAAAGCACTGCCACCACTGCCACACTCTTTCTATTATCTTATTCGGTCAAGTCACATGGCTTCAATTTCCTGCCAATGAGGTGTATGTGATGGATGACAAGCAAAGATACAGATGCTCCTACCCAACTTTCTTCAGGACCACGGGCTCCAGGGGTTCTCTGGCATTTTCTGCAGAGTAATGGGCACATCGCTGCGATCGGCTCCTGGCTCTCTAGAGCCGATTGGAGTGAGTTGAGTTGGAACATTGAGTTTTTCTTTTTGCAAACACTGACCTTTGAAACCTTGAGGACTACCGAAACTTAGACTTCTATTCTATTTCACTTCTTAAGTAGTTTCGTTCTTCGGATCAGCTACTGCACACGTCACTCATTCATGGAGTTCGCTTTTTCTTACCGTACATCAAAATATGTGCATACGAAACAAAATGTGAGATCGGCTGTGAAAGTTCGTTTTTGCCAAATTCAGTTTCTCATGTGCAAGTACTCAGCAAAATATTCTTACCAGGTGCACTCCTATACTGGGTTTATGGTCCCAGCGTGGCCAACCGGTTATTGAAAGGAAAAGGAAGAAAAGACACAAGTACTCGGTGAACCCACACGAGTGTCGTGCCAACCAAGACAGGGGAGGGGAAAAAGAGTTTATTTAGAAATACAGCGACGAAGGACGAATGGACGAACAGCCAATACAGACGAACAACCAATACAATGAACCTGAGAAGACTTATATAGAGTGGGTCGTCCCGCCAACGACCCGGATTCAAATACACGCGGGTCCTCCGGATCAGATCACAGATCAATAGGTCCCTACATAGGTCCGCCTACACAACAACCCGCACCTCTCGGGAGCGACGTCCCTGTCGCTGCGGGTACTCAACACACAAAAAAATGAGAACATCGAGAAAAAAAATATCAATGAGATGAGTATGTATCAGATCACAAATATGATGACAATGAGATTAAAAAATCAACCAGTATCTCTCAAACAAAAAAAACCGGCAATTCCAAAACCTGTACTCGGAGAGGCAAATCAAAAATGTAATAAATGACAATGAATGACATGCGGAAATGAACATAACAGCTTACTACTGAACAAATCATCATTAATAAGGCTGGAATCTGTTATCATAGCCTCCTCTAGCGTGGCGAACTCCATATCGCGGTGTGGCTTGGACATTCCTATAAGTATGATCGCCATCTGATTTTTGCGTCTTCCTCTTTTCTTTATAAGCCCTTGCCCGATCCGTGGCATGTTCAAAAACTTCATACAGGCTCGCTTTTCCGGTCCTCACGTACGGCGCTACATACTTCTGCAAGGCTGTGAGGAACGACTTCACAGCTTCAGCCGGGTAAACAGCTACTTCCGAGACTCTGCTCTTCTCTCCTAGGCAGGCAAACGGCTCACTTAGTGATGGCACCAACGTGAACATCGTAGTGATATTGCTCCTCATTGCCGCGGCTGAATCCCTGACGACTTCGAACATGTCGTGGGTGTCCTTGCGATGAGTGCTCCACGCGGCTTCGCCTCTGGGGCTGCTGACTGCTACCAGCTTCGTCCCCAACCTCGCGACCGTGGTCATTGCCATTGCCAGCGCTTGCCATTCAGATGCATCATACGGCTTGTCCGTCGTCGGCGTTAAGAAGATGCAATTGCTCAGATTCGTGATATTCCGTAGCGAGGTGATCACGTCCTTCAAGCTATCGTACACAATCACGCTTACTCCTTCTTCCAGCCGAACGCATCTCGCATATCCTCTCAAACCACAGGGAACGAACAACACAGTCTTGCGCACCGGTCCACGTATATTGACGTCTTCCCAAGCATGGGTTTGCGCGAATCGTACTCCGGCGTTAGCTAAGTCATTTAGTTGCGTGATGTCGATATTGACGTTTTCCTTGGCGGCCATCGCTAGAGGACCTCCATCATGGATTAGAAGCGCTTCCAAGACGTGTTCACAATTACGCTTGAAAAAGGTATAGGCCTTCTCCACGCCCGAAACTGTGACAAAAGTGTGCGTTGGCGACCTCATCAGGAAACGTTTCTTGTCCACGTCAATCTCATTCTCATATATCGAGATCATACGCGCCAGAGAGAGAATGGAGTGGATGCGGAGAGATCTGATCGCCGGGTCTTGTTCTTCCGGGATCACGTCGGCGAAAGTCATGTCCCTGACGGTGCATCTGTAGTCCTCAGGATCGTTGGTACCCAGGCGTTTTGCGGCACCAGGACAAACATAGAACAATCCCAACGCACTGTTATCCGCGAGAACAGGGTCCGATGCCATAGTAGCCCTGGAAAAGAAGGTTTTCAATTTAAGATCCTCATTACTTCTTCTCCCTCTCTTCACACGCTTAGTTTTAGTCCGAATCGGAGTATCATCAATCTCAGGTGGAATTCTTATGAGCATGTCGTGCTGTATGCGTGTAGGATCCTCATTTTTCTCAATGTTTGCTAATAGAGCGGAATTTTCACTAACTTCGAGGACTCTAAATGGACCGCTCCAAATGTCTTCCAACTTGGGATGCTTGGAAGTACTTTTCTCAACCGGCAGCTTAACATATACCCGGTCTCCTACCTTGGGTAGCGAGTCTGGCTTCACCTTATTACGCGTGTCATACCTTTGCTTCATGCGGGTCCTATATTCTTCGTTCATTTCCCTTGTGCATTCACGAATATGTTGAATTCCCGCTAGCAGTTCATATTTCTAGTCGTCAAAATCTATGCGATTCCACGATAACTCATCCTGCGGTATCTCATTAGATCGTTGATTTGGGTCAAACGCATGCAATAAGTAAAAATGGACTGTCTCCCGTAGCTTGGTGGGGTGCTGAATTATATGCAAAGACGACCATTGGTAACAATACATCCCACTGCGCTGGAATCACAGTTTTCTTCTTCAGCATACGTGTAATTGTCCCTATTGCACGCTCGGTGATACCGTTTTCCCTCGGGTTATACCCCTTGGTGGTGGACTGTTTTATGCCAGAGATCCTGCATACCTCTGACATCACATTATTAACAAACTCAGGACCCTGGTCCGAGTGCAGAACTTTCGGCCAACGGCAACCTTCACAGATCCATCGCTCGAACAGAGTTCGGGCAATGGTTCTTGCGGTTTTATCTGGGACTGGGTACGCTCCCACGAATTTGGTGAAGTGGTCGATTACTACGAGAGCATACCGGTTACCACTCTCGGACAAACCTAGCTCCACAATGTCCATACCAACTAACTCAAATGGCTTTGACGTGGTGATTGGCTTCAAGGGAGGTATATTGCGCTCGTGTGTTCGCGTGAGAAAACATTCCCTACATGCCTTAGACCATTTAAGTACGTCTTTCTCCATACCTTCCCAAAACACCACCTTCTTCAGCTTACGCACCAACTTACGTCCACTTAAATGTCCGGCCATAACGCCTGCATGCGCTTCGTCAAATACTGCCTTCCGATGTTGTTTCGGGACAACTTTTACCACGGAATTTTCTGTGATCATTTTCAAATTCCCGTTCTCAATGACGAAATCAGCGGTGCTATATCTACGTGCACATCTTGGCAACTTCACCTCAGTGCTTTCGTGATTACTCTCCAGGTGCGCAATTAGATCTTTGTAGTCAGGGTCACTTTTCAAGGCACTTAACCATTGCGACTGCTGCGAGTCTATCTGGCCCACAATGGCCTCATTTTCCGCACACACCGCTTCATCCTCGGTTACATTCCTTACCGCGCCTCTAGACAAACTATCTGCTACGGCGTTCGCTTTCCCTGCCACATATTGGATCTCCAGCTTATATTTTTGCACTTCCAAAGCCCAACGTAACACTCTAGCCGAAACATTTGTTTGTTTGAACAAGCTTGTTAGTGCCTTATGGTCAGTTCTCACCACTGTTTTCAACCCGTAAATGAAAAAGTGGAACTTTTTCAGCGCGAAAATTACTGCCAGCGCCTCAAGATCAGTAACATGGTAGTTTCTTTCGGCTTTCGTCAGACTTTTAGAGGCGAAGTATAGTGGGTGCAACAGTTTATCCTCCCCTTCTTGGCAGAGAACTGCTCCAAGACCATCCCCTGAAGCGTCCGTGTATATAATAAAAGGCCTAGACTCGTTCGCTGCAGCGGCTACGTCTGGCTGAGCTAGGACTGGGGCTTTGGTCATGACTTCTTTTAGGCTCTCAAATGCATTGCTTTCGACTGCTGTCCACTTCCATTCCGTTTTTGGGCTTGTTAAATTGTACAGTGGCTTCGCGATTTTTGAGAATCCTAGGATGAACTTACGGTAGTAAGACGCCATACCTAAGAAGGTTCTCAAATCACTGACATTTCGCGGTGCAGGATATTGTTGGATTTTGCATACCTTATCCGGGTCTGTAGTTACGCCCTCTTCATTTATTTTATGCCCGAGAAACGAAACCTCCTTCTTGAAGAACTCACACTTCTGTGGTTTCAGTTTCAGATTTGCTTTCCTCAATGCGGTCAACACTAGACGCAGCACCTCATAATGACGTTCTATCGTCTTTGTTGCTATCAAAATATCATCTATATACACGAAGACTTCGCTATCTTTAACCCCTATTTCGCCGAGGACCATATCCATTAGCCTTTGGAATTCAGCGGGGCTAGTCGACAAGCCGAAGGGAAGTACTTCAAACTCGAAGAGACCTTCGCTTGTTGTGAACGCGCTCTTCTCTTTAGCGGTATCTGACAACCGAATCTGCCAATAGCCAGAAGCCATATCTAGGGTAGAGAAAACTTTCTTCCCTCCTAGACTCTGGATCACCGTGTCGATAGTCGGAAGAGGGTACGAGTCATGCTTGGTTACCTTGTTGAGAGCACGATAGTCGATACACAATCTCAAGGAACCATCCTTCTTCCTTACCAAGACGACTGGGGACGCCCATTCTAACTTACTTTTCTGTATGATTCCCCTTTCCAGTAAATCTTTTATGATTTCCTTAACCTCCTTCCTGGCACCAATTGGTACCGGTCGCGTCCTCTGCTTGATCGGCTCACTGTCACCTGTGTCTATGTTATGTTCGACCAGGTTCGTTTGGGTCAATTCCGAGTCTCTGACAGCAAAAACGTCTTTGAACCTCTCTATCAACTCTTCTAGCTGAGACGTCATCTCCGATCTTGTGCATAACACCTTCAGTAACTCTTCCATACGCATGTGTTCGTCGACCTGTAGGCGTTCATCTGCTCGCTCCAGCATATCAGCTCCTAGCTCGTGGGCATTTGGTGGAGTCCATCTCTCTTCATCCCATTCACTCACGACTTCTCCCTTTCGGAGCACTACTGGTTCTTCAGAAAAGTTGGAGATCGTAGCCACCGTTGTTCTATCTTCAGCAACTCGACAAATGCCATGCCCTATCGATGGGTGCGTGGACCATAGACAGGCGAGACTTCTCCCTCCAGCTCTACCACCTTAGTTATACCTGGCGGCACGGAAACCCTATTTTTTACCAGTGCTTGTACTCGAAACTCTTCTTTTGCTGCGCTGGTTCCTGTAGTTGGGAACACCAGTTCAATCCCGAACAACTCAAGCGCATTAGTTCCCAGGATGATGACTCATTCTAACGCTTGGCTGACATGAAATGCAACAGACTTCGTAGCGCCTTGTATCGTCACTGGCATGCGAATTGTGTCTACAAAGTCCATGACTACTCCAGATGCATCACGCACGATTGCTTTGATCCTAGGAATCCGTTGAACGTAGACATCCAAATCGACACCATCAGCCCTTGCATCACGGAAAACACCTAATGGAACAATCGAAGCTTCAGAGCCGGTGTCAAGCAACGCTGTAACCTCCCGATCCATCACTGTAATTGGGGCTAGCGATTTGCTTCCGAAGAGTCCTTGAGTCTCACGAAATTCCTTGCTCATGGATACACTTCCAACCCGCTTATCTACTAACGCAGAAAACGACCCAGCCTGCCGTTCATTGGTACCACCTCTAGGACGTATGCTCTCCTCTCGATGCCGTGCGGACTTGAACCGACAATCCTCAGCCATATGTCCGCGTTTTCCACAACTGTAGCATTCCACTACACCTTTGTCCGTTGTAGCATTCTGTGGCCTAGACTGCGTTACCTCTCTACTGCTTCTACCAAGCCGGTTGTGCATCATCGCCTCTACGGCACCGCTAGGTTGAGTATGATTTGAGGGTCTGCCTCTGTCTCCATTGATGTTGTTGAACCGTTCGAACCGACTCTCCCCTGATCTACTTGATTGGGGCCTGGGAGTCATTTTATGGCCCGTGCTCTGAGACATCTCCGCTACCGCCCTCCTATTTCTTTCTAACCTAAGAGCTGCTCTTTTCACATTCTCGTATGCTTCACCGCTTCTACTCGTCTCAATCGCTTCTGACAGCGAGTAGCTACCGTTCCACCTAGCGAGTTGTCTGAATAGTATCTCCGCTTTCTGCAAAGTTACCACATCAGCTGGTGTGTCGGGGAACGCTCTGTGTGCTATCTTTTCAAGCACGACACAGAACTCGCCCACCGATTGGTCTCTCCGCAATGACAAGTTCCTCAGTTGTTGCAGCGCCTTAATCCTAGCTGAGTTACCATCCTCTTGCAAGGCCTCCTGCATCGCTAAGACTACCTCTTCGAAACTACCCTCTTTTACTTCCCTAGGTAGGGTTTCGAACGTGACCAGAGCCTTTTTCCTGAGGAAGCTCTCGAACAATTGCATTAGGCTCCTATCATTCCATTGCGGCTTGTGATATCGTATCAAGAACGAGTCCACAAATCTCTTGAAGCTTTGATTCTCCCCGCCATGGAACGGTTCTACTACCGGAAGCGCGGCTGTTTTCATGTACTCTAGTAGGGCATCATCGCACTCGTGCTTCCTTCCTCTCACTTCCTCATTCCTACCACCGGACTGAGTCAAGATCGTACCTGTGCCCCACGAATGTGCGCTCGCGTCCTTTGTCCAACTGGAGCTTCCATTTTGCAATGGCGAGCAATACGTGCGGGTCCATTGATTCGAGGCGTCCAAGATCGATTTGACCTGTAATTGTTGCGAATTTAATTGTGGTCGGTTGACACCTGCTTTGGAAAACCTTATCCATTTTCCATTAGAATCTGTGCTGGACTCACCATTGTCTCCAACGTTCGCACTTGACGCCTGCTGACCCATCCTCTCGATGCGACTCGCCAATTCCTGAATCTGCACATCTTGTTGTTTAATCAGCTTTGTTAGTTTTTCATTTTCATTTTCTTTTTCACTAGCTCTCTTTATTAATTGTCTTACATGGTTTACTAGATCACTACTAGGACACCCAACCATATCAGCTAACACTTGCAGGGATTCCCTGTCTGACATCCTTTCGTCAAGACATGTCTCCAACTGTTCGGTCTGTGTCAGCCTAGCTACCTTTAAGATTTCGATAACACCCTCTTCGATGTCATCCCTCTTTTCTACTTCGAGGTTCCGCAGGCACTCCTTACATTCCCCTGCAAATTGCTCACATAAAACTTTTGTTGCCTCCTTCGCAACCTTTGCCTGTCGTTCCACAGACTCCATTACCAAATTTCGGATTGGGTCCGTGGTCCTGAACGACGTTCCTAGTGCTTTCTCACACTCACCTACTATAGCTGATCTGTGTCTGCTAGCTGTTCTCACAAGTTCTTTACTCCTCTGTCCGAACAACCTCACCTTTAAATCGATGTGTTCTTCTTGCTGCACGTTCTCGCTTGTCTCCATTGCATTTGCGACCGCTGATTTCTCTGGAGACTGGAGCAGCATCTCTTCTCTGGAGACTGGAGCAGCATCTCTTCGTGTAGTCGTCGGTGCTCATTGCAAAATCAATAATATTGCTTCTATCAATCGCGTCGACACACAGTAATGCGACACGAGAACACCACGGTATATGAGAGTGACGAGCGACAACACTCTATGAAAGGATGTGGGAGATGAGAGTGATGAAATACCAAGCCGTACTATTGCTTTTTCCCTCACCACTATCCTCAGCTCTCTTTCCTCACTCCTTACTTACTCGCAACGGCGCCCTCTCCTATGCCCGGCGCGCCCTAGGATCGATGCGCTTCAACAATCGATCAATGATAGCGCACGCAACGCTGAGTCAAGTACCTAGGCGGCTCTTGCCCTGTTACGGACTCTCGATCGATACCGCGGCGCCCTAGCTACTCTATTGCAGCCACCTGATCACCTGATCGATCGATGGTGACGACCGCTATGAGTCCTCTCGAGGATCAAGGCACTTCTCTTCTCCTACCCCACTTTCACTACCGATCCCTAGGGATTTCAAGTAGTTCCTCCTGTTTGTTCCTCTTCCTTCTATAACCAGTGTGGCTCGGCCCCCATATACTGGGTTTATGGTCCCAGCGTGGCCAACCGGTTATTGAAAGGAAAAGGAAGAAAAGACACAAGTACTCGGTGAACCCAAACGAGTGTCGTGCCAACCAAGACAGGGGAGGGGAAAAAGAGTTTATTTAGAAATACAGCGACGAAGGACGAACGGACGAACAGCCAATACAGACGAACAACCAATACAATGAACCTAAGAAGACTTATATAGAGTGGGTCGTCCCGCCAACGACCCGGATTCAAATACACGCGGGTCCTCCGGATCAGATCACAGATCAATAGGTCCCTACATGGGTCCGCCTACACAACACTCCACACAATGCATCATTTCAAAATCTACAAGGTAAAGTCATTCAATATTTGTCATTTCATCACTCAAATCAATGCTCAGAATTTGAATGAAACTCAGAGCGTATCCAATCATGGGCTTGGAAAAAGAGCCTTGCCACCACGTATTTGCTATACAGTCTTGTACTTTCTTCCTCCACTGAAAAAAAAAGGTTTCACAAAGCCAGTTGCACGCAGGGAGCTACCATGATGGAGTATATGTTTTCGTGCTTCCAAGTCGTCACCGACGAACCAGCCGACAGTTTTTCGGAAATCTTATAGAGTGGAAAGATGTGACACCTGGATTTGAAATGTGTCTTGCCTCGTTCGAGTGCTAATGAATCCTTGTTGACTTCTGTGATCGGCATTATTTACTCATGGATGCTCGAAACCGTAGTGGTAAAATTGAAGTGCATGAGGTTGGAGAAGAGATTTGGTATCGCAAGGCAGCAAATGCTTTGAAGAACGTCTATTGTTGATCGAAAACCGTTCACATTTGATCGATTTCTCCTGCATATACTTTTAAAGGGATTTTGCCACCCCCTTCCCCCCTCAACAGAAACGTAATGACACCTAATGAGGGTTTGGGGGGAAGACATCTTATCCAGGGAATTGCACATCAAAATGCTCCGAAGTAACTCTTGTCTTCGCTTCGTAGTAACTCTAAGTCCCAAGCAATTGATTTCGGTTCTTGCTTTTAGGCAATGTGTTAGAATGAATAATTAATAAAAACTGCGACGGTAAGAATGGTACGCAAGAACTGTGAGACTTCATCAGTAACTTCTTCTCCCTCTTTAACGTATGTCCCGTTTGATGGCGGGATCTCTAGTAATCCTTTGACGCCATTTTGCCCGTGTGACTGCTCCGGGTGGATACCAGCTGTTTTCAGATCGGTGTGCAAGTTGTCCATCCATCGTTGCTTTGGGCGTCCGTTTGGTCGTTTATCTGGTGAGTCAGGATTGAAGCCGATTTTGCAGACGCTGTCATTGTCAGCCCGGAGCATTATTGGCGGATACGATTGCAAGCGAGTTTGACAAAGCTTGTCCGTTGTTGGAGCGACACAAACGCTGCCGGATGTCCTGATTGCAGATGCGGTCGAGCAGCGTAATGTCATCGCTCTACTTCCATGGCAGTGGCCCAACACTGAGTATCATAGGGAGCGACCCCACGTACAACTGTTCGCTAAACCTTCGATCTGAGGCGCTCTGGTATGCTCTTGTCGCACAGTACGCCAGCCATTGAACGTCATTTCAATTTCATCAATGTCTTGACCAAAGGAAATTGAATTGAGAATTTGTTCAAACATAAGAGGATTGATGAAGTGCTGCAGCATGGCATTTCTGAACAATGTATAGAAGTGTTTTTGACTAATATTTCTCCTCTCTCACCCTGACAAGTATAATTTCATAATCTCTTGAGTATATTCCCGCACAATCTACCAATTTTGCATGAGTATAAGGAAGAAGATGCGAATTGCAGCAAATATGTCGTTATGTCAGGTCGCTGTACTTATGCAAAAAAAACACTACTACCATCTTCAAGCTATAATTGTATTTGCAGTAGCAGAGGTAGTAATGCTAGGAAACTACACCTGACTCTCCAATATTTGAAGTTGTACGAAGCGCGGAGGTAGCAGGGTTCTGTGCAACATAAGTGCAGTGTCCCTACAGAACATCAGCACACATCCTCCGACATTGGAGCAGCTCTAGTCTAGGCCAATATCGGCTCTTCTCGCATGTCATTACTTGGAGAGCTGCAGAGGTAACTTTACCTGGTCAGGTGTACTAATCATCACGTCCTACTACTGATGTCGATATTATAGCCCTGCTAGCGCTGAAATTTGCAGGCCTTTAGCAGGATTGTCTTGATAATGTGGCCCCTGAGTTGCTGCTAATTTTGGCCTTCCAGCCCTAGTGTACCCAAAATGTAGCCCTTTTAAGCTGATTTTGCGACGGAAGCCATGTTCGCTTCCTTATAATACCTACTTTCAGAATCCACTCGCGTAGATTTTCCATCTTGGTGTTCATTTACGCACAGAATCTCACTACACAACCAGTGTGTCTGGGTGATAGAACTAAGGTTGACTGATGGCACAGTCATCCCCAGAATCCATAGTAAGTATTGCTTGGGAAGAAGATGTGCGATTGTACAGGTGAGTAACAAAGGATTTGATACAAAACGACAAATCTCGAGATAAGTCGAAAAACGAGCGCAGTACTCTTGTCTCCGTAATTTTGGACAACCCCGTACAATCCCATATGTATGCATGTGACCTCAAAAAAGAGCAACAAGCACGAACTATTTTACTGCTAGTATATCATATTTCGAGGAAAGAGTGCAAGCCCTAGAACAAAAATGAAAGTTGTTCATCGGCCGGAACTAAAGTATATAAAATATACAGTCTAGTGAGTGAATGAGAAAGATCTTTTTGCTCTTTGGATGTCCAACAAGTATTCCTAGCTCTTCTTACAGTCTGCTGCTCATATGACGAACATTGCAGTGTTTATGGATAGTGAGTATTATAGATGAGCAGGCCCATTACCGAGGCTCAAACTCTAAAATAAACAGAGGATAAATGAATTACCGCTACGTCTGCCTACGCATTGCTACAAAGTGGGAGTATCACATTACTAAGGCAAGTAGCAGATACTGAGTTTAAAGCCATGTACGAGAATACAACCTCACTCTGCGAAGTCTGTGCACTAACGCCACTGAATGCCCTGTATAATCTGAGCCCTATTCAATAATAGAAGCAATAATCCTCTTTGCTCGATGAGCCAAGTACAAACTTAAGGCTAGCATGAAGTGCAATTTTTCCCGCAAAATGGCATACTTTTTTTCAAGCTGACTTGGTGCAGTTCATATATTAGAACCTTTCCCACAGAGGAGATTGAGGTGCGGATGATGCTAGGACGTTCGTGGCTTGCACGTCACATCATTAAGCTTAACACTATAGTCATGTGGAGGACGTTGTTAAAATTCAGCTGAAAATCAAATTAGCTTTGTCATCCGTGTATGATGAGAGCTTCTATGTTGGTGTTTCATTCCGAATTAGGCAAAAATTAATGGCTTCGCGCCTTCCTCGCACATTAGAACACATGTGCATACAATACCGCCCGTAACTTCTGCGAAAAAAAGAGTCCCGACAGATTAATCGTTAACAAACCCTCGCAGAACTGCAACTCCTTTCAAAGGGAAGTTCTCCAAATCTGAGCACATTTTTGGATTCGTTGTCAAAATTGGATTCCAAAGAATTTGAAAATTTCTTAAAATTTCAGCGAGGATGTGAAAAAATGTCAAAACATTAGAATATGCGATAGTTCCCGTAAAGTGAATAATTCCGAACACAGCCACTGAATTTCACTCGAAATCTGCTTTGTTCCGAAACGAATTTCCGAAGTTTCATTATCTATGTTGGCCTCAGGACTTTAGCTGTGGGAGAGCTAGTCCACATAATCTAGGCGAGGTCATTCTCAAAAGAGAACTGCTAAAAAATTTTGGTTACTTCTTGGTATTTATCGCGGAAATTTCTCTGAAATTATCGGTGATCGTCTATTTTGCTGAAAGACAGCGTTTTCCAGCCGCAAAAAAGAGACGGTGGAAGTGAGATGCCTTAAATTCCATATTTTGGTAGCAAGCATGATCCTACCTCATTCGCCGTCTTTCAAATAAAACCTGGTTAAGGCGCGAAAAAAAAATTTGCAGAAATTTGTAGTCATTTCTGCCATCAGCGTGAACTGCAATAATTTTTCCATTTTCTGATTCTCCGTGATGAACGTTCCTCAAAAATATAAATATCGCCCACCAATCTACTAGAAACTTGGTCTTTGGTTCCAGACACAGGTCATAATACAGGGCGGGCCAGTTGCCGCCCGAATCGAGCTGGCAGGCTCGAGCATGCCTGCGGTTATGCCAGAAGCATATTAACAGTTCCGAGACATCATCTACATAATATTGCCATCACCAAAGTTCAGTGAGCATGTCGAGTATACACTATCAAACCGTTATTTTACAGTTGAGCGGAAAAAAAATGAAAACTTGTAAGTCCTTCATAAGTACAAAATTTTGCGCAAGTAATGGTTTCCCGAACACACAAACTACTGACCCTTATTCATAATCCAAACCAGGTTCTATTCGAAAGACGTCGAATAGTTAGGGGATCCTACCTAAATACGAAATTTGATATCTATGTACCAAAATAGAAATTTGAGGCATCTCACTTTCAACTTCTCTTCTTCACGTAATACAATCAATATCTGGCTTAGATAAATACAAATGTCAGTAAGCACACAATGTAAACAGAAATATCTACTATTGCGTGCTCAAGGAATGCTGGAGGCGTTGGCTTTGGTCATCAAATTGTTCAAAACTCCTCACGCTATCTCTCATAACTTCCTGTCTGCATCTACGTTTTTTTTGTACGCTCTCTTACCTGCATTTTGTCTGCACTCTCTCACCTTACTTGCCATCCATATTGATCTTGCCACCATGGCAGTCCACCCAAGTGGACCGCCCTCTAAGTAGGGTATTTGAATGCGTTTTTTAACCCCCTTTTTAGTGTTAACCTTCGCTCTCGTCCACTTATTCCCTCTGTAGCATTATACTAATCCTTTTTCACACATCCACACTACTATATATGAAAATTTTTAAAAAATTTTAAATTTTTTCAGCAATAATGAAAACTATTTTGGATTCCTTTGTACATCCTCTTTCTACTGGACCCCTCGCCTGGTTTCTCAATTTTTTCTGGGTCCTTAACTTCGACTAGAACTCATTCTCTGGTTTTTTGGACTTCCCTACTGCGAGTACCCGGAAGGACAGGTTGGTTCAATTTTTTTTCCTTTTAATTCGTATGCCTCCCTCTCTTACTGACGAGCACAGAAGGAGGCATATCTCTTTGTTCTTTTTTTCCGTATAAGGGGTAATTGTGCGAAACGGAAGATTGAACTATTTTTTCACTTCTAGTAGTTCATTGTCGTGCACCCATCTGTTGTCCACTTCGTCGACTCATACGAGATCCTGTCACCTCGTCTAGCAATTCTCCGTCTTAATCTTCCTCGTCACAAGTCCGTCAGTATCATCAACTGTTACTCACCAACGCTAGCAGCTGATGAAGCGGAGTTGGACAATCTCTACGAGAGGTTGGAAGAAGTCATCAGCAACGAAAAGTCCTTCTACAAATTCGTTGTTGGGGACTTCAACGCCAAACTTGGGAAGGCTGAAGGAGACGAGTACAGGATAGGAAAGCTTGGATTAGGAGACCGGAACGAAAACGGTAGTCGTCTCGCTGGGCTTCTGTCCTCTGCACGCCTCTTCCACGGAAATTCCATTTTCATGAAGAAGGAACACCACTGGTGGACATGGGAATCACCCAACGGTACGACTCGTACAGAGATCGACCACATACTTACCAACCGAAGGTGGTGTCTGTTTGATGTTTCAGTAGTACCATCATTCTGCTGTGGATCCAATCACCACTCCTCCGTGCAAAAATCCGATTCAGCTGCAAAATGGAAAAGAACATTTGCGACCGCGGAGGAAGAAAAGAATTCGTATATGACGATACCGCCCCTGCTGAGTCTCTTTCCGAACAGCATATCATGGAAGACCCCACTGAGGACTACGAAATACTTCTAGAAAAACTAAGAATCTGTGCTGAACGCGCCTCAAAACCCCGAACAACACACTTGGAAAGCATTTCGAAGGTCACCAAGGAACTGCTCGTTAAAAGAAGGGCCTTGAGGCTTGACCCGAATGCATCCCACATTGAGCAGTTGATAACCAATGCCAGCTGCAGAAGAGGATCTGCAGAAGTTCAGGCGGAGGAAGGTTCTGGAAGCAGCAGAAGGGAGAAGAAGTCTGAGGAAGTGTCGAAAAGACCTTCGCGATTATAATGTTCCGTTGACAGCCCTGAAAAACGAAGATGAGATTGTCACGTTTTCCCATCATGAGATGGAGTCAATCAGGGAAAGATTCCACACGAACCTTTTCCGTTCCTCAACAGTAGTGTCAGGCCCAAATATCCTTGCCGTTGACGGACCACCTCAGACCTTCTTCCTTCAGAAGTTCGCGTTGTGATAAGAAGCATGGAACCCGGCAACGTCCCTGGCCGGACCGCATATCGGCTGATCTATTGCGAGCAGGAGAGGACCATCTTCATGTCATTCTCGCAGCACATTTCTCATCTTATCTTCAGAAGGAAAGAATTCCAGACCAGTGGAGAACCTCACGCACCGTTCTCCTTCACAAGAAGGAAGACAAAAAGGATCTTCGAAATTATCATCCGATATGTTTGCTGAGCGTACTTTATAAGCTGTTCTCACACGCATATCGAGGACCTTTGAAGAAGCTCAAACCCAAGAACAGACTGGTTTCCGCAAGAGATTCAGCAACATCAAAACTGTTTCGAGGGTAGAGGTTTCCCGGGAGTACCGCCTTCCCCTCGTCCTAGCCTTTGTTGGATCTTCAACTTGAGACGGTCTGGTATGTCCTTGTCGCACAGCACACCACTCAGGGACCGCCACTTCAAATACGCAGCGTTGACGCGTGCGGTGATCTCATGGGCGAGGCTACCGTCAGATGAAATCACTGAGCCGAGTATTTGAACGTAGCAACTCGCGAGAGATTCGTGTCATTTACTTTGATAGTGCCGGACTCGTGTTCGTCGGTGGTCAAATACTCGGTGTTTTTAACGTTGAGGCAAAGGCCGAAGCGTGCCAGCTGGTCACTCCACGCTTGCGTCTGCCGTTTCCTTGTCTTCGGATGCTAGCATTACGTCATCTGCGTAGAGCAGCGTCCACGACACTGGTCTGTGAAGGTCCTTTGTGATGGCATCCATGATAACGATGAAAAGAAGTGGGGAGAGGGCTGAGCCCTGGCGTACGCCAACGGTTATGGGGAACTCTGTCGACGTGCTGGCTTCCGCCTGCAATTTACTCCTGTGGTCGACGTAAAGAATCTGCATCAGGGGTGTGGGAAATTTTCCGTTTTCCATTTTACGCTTCCCGTTTTCCGCCCGCTTTTGGCCTGTCATTGTACGTTTTACGTTTCACAGGTTTTTGGCCCGGAAAACGGAAAATCCCGTAAGATTACGGAGGGAGGTGATTATTGTTTTCGGAGTACTTCCCTATACTGAAGAGGGTTCACGTGTTTCAATGCGCAGTGTACATGAGTTCACAATAATGGCGCCAAAATTGACATCCAAACGCCATTCACGAAATTCGAACTATTTTGCTCGACTTTTTGTCTCATCTGCAGAGTAAATGTACCGTCGCGATTTCGCTGTCTTCATCATTGTTTCAAATGCGCCACACAAGTGCCCTGCTCTCCTCGAAATTGTCAAAAAAAAAAAACAGGGTTCCACAGAAATGTGGAGTGAACTGATATAAAACTCCCACGAAACGTGGTTGCTCCTTTCTAGTGCAACGATAACAATCTTCATGGACGGTCGTCAAAACGCTGTGCTATGGAATCTCTGAACCGTTCAGAGACAATGATGTCGACACCATTTCTTGTACCTGGGCTGCCATTGTAGACTATTTTGAAGCCGCACCCGAGGTTCTTGGACTCGCTGCTAGATCATCGTCTCCTGCACTGCGCACAATTCGATTCGACGGCGCTGCAGTGCTGCTGCCAGTTCATTTGAACGGCCTGTCAACGTGCCGAGTTCAAAATCGCAATGCGCGGGCTACGTTGTTATCCTTAACGACTCTCCTGCCTTGTCCCCCGATGCCGCTGATCGCAAACCATTAAGGACCTTCGCATATTATTGTCCACACTTAGCGGGCCCCGCGTCGATTCCCGCGTACGCCGCAGCCTTCTCCTTAATTCCATTTGGATCATGATCCACTATATGTGACTTGGGATGCTCGTCAGCCGGCCTGTCACTGCTGCACTCGGATGGCGGGGAAAGCATTCCCGCGTGGACAAGGGACTTCTTCATTATAGGCAGCCTCCCTCTCGCCTCTCATGCGCTTCCCAATCAGAAAGCCTTTTGGCCAAATCCGCACTGCAGTATACAGCCCACAAAGCATTTGCGCACACCCACGCGAGTGAGTGCATGTTCACACTTATGTGGAGGCTGTATGAATCGAATCCAGCACTGTCGAACTAAGGAGTCCATCCCCTAGAACTATCCGCGTCACAGGGCAAGCACATGGCTGCTTTTAGTCCGCGGTGAACCCCCTATCCGCCACCCGGGGTCGTGCCACGTAGCGCCGCAGCAAATCGGCTGGGATCCTCGTAAGAGGGAGATCCGTGGATAGAACTGATCGGATGTTAAAGGCAGCACTCACGATAAAATAGGTCGTCGATTTTTCCATGGAATTCTAGAGGCTACCCCGGTGCCCACAAAAAGGCCATTCAAAAGGACGAAGTTTTTGAAAAATGCTATGTTGTAAACTGCGTCCATGTGTACGAGTTCTATCGCCTGAGATGGATGAGACCGGCGGGGTGCGGGGAGGATCGTCGCTATCGGAAAATCCTGATCGATACTGTATCAGCTGAGAAACACAGCCGCGCACGATCAGAGAGGATGGGGCGGGGTTGAGCATGGCGGGCGCGTTTGTACATGCGTACGAGTTTTATTACTCGAGTAACAACACGATTCGGAGTGATTACTTTCGCAGTTACACTCCAATTGATGGCACCTTCAAAATAAGCACAAATGCGAGAAAACTTCATTTCAGCGTGAGTGTTGCTTTTATGTAGAAACGATTGTACTTCAATTATGACGCCTAGTATAGACCACATTCCGTACAAAAGACTTTGCCTCGATCAGGGAACGTACTAAAGTAAAATCATCTATACGCACGTTCACAAGATATGAAACAGTACATTGTCTTAGCAATCGAATCGGTATGAAATTACTCGAATTGATTTCCACTTTCTCCAAGTGCAAACATTATACGTCTGAGATTGCTAATGTGATAGGCATTCAGTTGTAAAATGTAGCTATTCGCGGGTTCCTCGTGGCTTAGACGAGGGCTGGGATTCATGAAACGATAACCAAGCAAACCCAGGCTAGCAAACTAAGTTTTGCCGTCTGCGCTCTCTTAGCACTACGTAGTCAGTACGATAACCAATCACGCTAGCCATCCCTGGTTTGCTTGGTTATCGTTTCATGAATCCCAGCCGAGGAAGCACTTAGTAATCACCTGCGTGACCAAGAAGTACAATCTTATTAGCATAAAACACATAAAAAAACTCCCAAATGTTATTAAAGGGACTGTTATGTTGCACTTAGCTACAACAACTTCCTAGAAGCGACAACTGGGTCTATCGAAAGTAGTCCGTAGTAGTCCGTAGTATAACTAACTATCAATCGGCGTATGCTTCCTTTTCTTTGTCTGTTAGTATTAGTGTTGTTGATATGAGCAAAATCGAATTTGTTATACTCCATTGTCTCTGTCAATGTTTTTGTGAGACCACGCCGGTTAACATCAAATATGTATTAATCTTTGAGCGCGTCATTATAAGCGTTGAACTCTCTTGGCGTTTTTGCGTTGATCAGAAAAAATGACATTCTCAGGTAATCTTCAGTTCACGTCAGCAATACACAGTCGACAGGCACAGTGAAGCAATGTATAAAGAAAGTATTCATTATCTACTTATATTTTGCGATATTTCTGTCTAAAAAAGTAGTCTCTGTTCGCCTAACTTACCTGTTCTATGGGTTGCACTTATACAGCTGCGCCAGACTATTAGATTGCAACTGTTTCTTGTGACTATAAGATCAGCACTGTAGTACCAAGTCGAGTCTAGTCATTTCTCTACCCTTCTTATCCGAAGGTGTACATCCCACAATGCTTCGCTCTGGTTCAAAGTTGAATCTATGACGTATTCGTTGTTATGATACTCGTTTATCCCTAGCTTTTGCCTCTTCTTGAAAGAGCAGGAGAACACTCATTTTACAGATATATATCCATAACAAAAAGTCAATTACAGTTTTTTTTTTCAAAATGTCAACAAGCCGAACAACAGAGACCATCTCTTCTACTTACTACTACTTTCGTTACGTTACATCTTGCGTTTTGTCAAACAAAGAGTAATAGCTTTTTTGCGAGAAAGGGAGGGCATTAAGCGTCAGTCACCAGGTGTAAAGAGTAATTGTCGACATGAGACCTAAAATCAACCAGCTCCTTTATTATCTTCATCAGAAACGCGAATTAAAGGACCTTTGTTCTACTTTTCTCAACTGTCTTACTTCTAAGAATAAGTTTTGTTTATACGAACGGAATTCTGTCAGGAAAAAGTGTAAAATGCATACCTGCGTGATTCTGTTGTCACTATTTACTCTTACTAGCGCCCCTTCGGGACGCTAGAAAGTGGGGTGGGGCAGCCACTTGAGGCATGTGCAAAAGCTCCACACGTGCAAAATGCTTAGAAAATTAGCAAATAAGCAAAATTAATCATTAACTGAGCTCAAATTCAAAGACCTTCTTATAAGTTACGTATAAGAGAAGCAGAACAAATCTTCCAATGGGCCCAAACATGAAGTCCTTCTTATGAGTTGAGTATGCGAATGAGAAGTTCGTTCCCCATCGTATGGCGTATTCGTGCGTATTCCTCACTATCGGGCCAACGCAGACGCGTTCTCCATCGGCGGAACTGTATCCTGCCGTACCCCACATTATTGGACAAAGCGAAATTGTATCCGAGTGTTTTCCACACTACTGGGCCGCAGCGGACTTTCCTCCATCGGTGGACCCGTATTCTGGCGCCATCTTCACACATTAGGCCTGAACCGTATCCTGGTATTCTCCACTTTACTGAGTCACAGCGGACCAATCCTATGTTGGCGGACCCGTATCCTGGTGTTATCCATACTACTGGGCCACGGCGGGCCCTTCCTCCATCAGAGCGCCCGCATTCTGGCGCCTTCCTCACAGTTAGGGCAAGCCGGATCCGTTCTCCAGGGGCGGGTTCGCATCCTGTCATTCCCAACACTAAAGTGAACCCGTGTCTCGGCGTTCCCCGCACCACTGGGCCACGGCGGGCCCTTTCTCCATCGTTGGACCCATGTCATGGAGTTTCTCCCACCACTGGGCCAGGCGGGCCTTTTCTCCATCGGTGGACCCGTGTCTCGGCGTTCCCCACAGCACTGGGCCACGGTGGGCCTTTTCTCCATCGGTAGTCCCGTGTCTCGGCGTTCCCCGCACCACTGGGCCACGGCGGGCCCTTTCTCCATCGTTGGACCCTGTCATGGAGTTTCTCGCACCACTGGGCCAGGCGGGCCTTTTCTCCATCGGTGGACCCGTTTCTTGGCGTTCCCCACAGCACTGGGCCACGGCGGGCCCTTTCTCCATCGGTAGTCCCGTGTCTCGGCGTTCCCCGCACCACTGGGCCACGGCGGGCCCTTTCTCCATCGTTGGACCATTGTCATGGAGTTTCTCGCACCACTGGGCCAGGCGGGCCTTTTCTCCATCGGTGGACCCGTTTCTTGGCGTTCCCCACAGCACTGGGCCACGGCGGGCCCTTTCTCCATCGGTAGTCCCGTGTCTCGGCGTTCCCCACAGCACTGGGCCACGGCGGGCCCTTTCTCATCGCTGGACCCGTGTCATTGAGTTCCCCACGGCACTGGGCCACGGTGGGCCTTTTCTCCATAGCTGGACCCACCTCATGGCGTTCCCCACAGCACTGGGCCAGGCGGGCCTTTTCTCCATCGGTGGACCCGTGTCTCGGCGTTCCCCGCACCACTGGGTCACGGCGAGCCCTTTCTCCATCGGTGGACCCATGTCATGGAGTTTCTCGCACCACTGGGCCAGGCGGGCCTTTTCTCCATCGGTGGACCCGTATCTTGGCGTCTCCCGCTCCATTGGGCCCTAGCGGGCCTTTTCTTCATAGCTGGACCCACCTCATGGCGTTCCCCACAGCACTGGGCCACGGCGGGCCCTTTCTCCATCAGTGGACCCGTATACATATTTAGTTGATTGGATATACAATGTCATGCCTCCCCCTACTTAGAGGCGATGCGGCAATAGCACCCACCAGATGAGGCGACCGCGTAGGGCCACCCTCCCGAGCTTCCGAGACGCGGCAGCCCTCATAGCACCCGTCCACCTCTTTCTGCAAGTGCACTCAGCGTCGCATCAGTGGAAGGCTGGTTTTCCTGCTGCGTATATTGTGCAGCCTGAAAGCTCGTAAACACTCCCTCACTCCTATGCGGCGAGACCGCCAGCGAAGGTGATGAAATCACCATCCCGTGCATGCGGGAGAGCCAGCAGTGACGTAATTGCGGGTCCCGAAGCGAACGTGTCTGCGTCCATGGAAATCGGCCATTTCGCCACACAGTCTGCGCCTCAAGATTGCGGTGTCTATGAGTGCCGCCCCGTATCTCTAACCGCTCTAGCCCCCTTACGGCGCTTTGTTTAATAGATCTATCTTGTTGTACATCTCCTGAGAAAGAAAGGCCTTCAAAAATTTTTTAGCTTGTTTCATTCTAAAGGATGTAAAAATCGTTATCGAAGGAAACCGTGATGCACTGCTGCATTGTGCATCCCCGCCCATCATACTCTCCAAACCTCACTGCCACTATAACTACTTATTCTTGATCCTTTAGCACCATGCAATACTTCAGCACCCATGACGACATCGCAAACTCACTACAGGCCTTCTTCAAGGCCTACGCCGTCACATTCCGGTGGAGAAGCATTGAAGAGCTGAGCACATTTTGCCAAGAGAGCACTGGCGTTAGTTTTTTGCCCCAAATGTTCGAGAACCTATCAGTTAACCTCATACCGCCACTGTTCATCACGCCTGCAATGCGTTACATTTGTGAACTAGACTTTTGACCGAATCGAATAAAATTCGAATATTGAATATTCGAAAATTCGGAGGTCCTGAAAAATTCGAAAGTTCGAATATTCGAAAATTCGGGGGTACAGAAAAATTCGAGAATTCGATTGTCCCGCAATATTCGAAAATTCGAATATTCGAAAATTCGAGGGTCCGGGATTATTCGAAAATTCGAACATTCGAATATTTTAGGCCAAAATTCGAAATAAAAATATTCTGAATATTCTGAATTGTTTTGCTTCGCAGCGGTTATTTCAGTTCCATTTTATAGCTGAAGAACCATTCCAATTGAAACCCCAGTCCAATTTCTCATTTCAATCTCAATTCTCCCAAGAACCTGCCCATATCTTTGCCCGCATTTGAAAGCTTTGAATCTGCAATTCTGCGAATTATACGACCTTGGCGACGATGATCTCTCCGGTAAAACCTACATATGTACTTTCCTAGACTCTTGAAAAACCAGCGGCTTTAACTAAACTTCTGATTAATCAAGCCTTTCCTCCAGAACTATGAAAGTGGACTGCAAACTATAATAATAACTTTTACACAGCATTCTTCCTTATATTTAGCTGTTTTCCGACCACTGCTTCGTTGAAATTCTTCCTAAGTACATAAACGTCAGTTATGGAATTCGAAGTTCGTAAAAAAACCTTGAGATCCTATTATTATTCTTTCTGCCCAAACATATTCCGACATCTTGTTGCAGAAGTTTTGTTAGTTTTGACATTTAACGGCAAGCATGCAGTTGAACCGGATAAACAGAAGTAATAATGGGGAACGGGGTAAAACGCAGAGTGTTTTTGGTATCGCTGTCGCTTTTTTGTTAATAACTAGAAGCTCATTCATGATTAAGGTAACTGAAACACTGTACCCAACATCATCTTTACCACGTCAATATCTATCTCTACATTCATCACCATGGCTCATTTTGCTTGAACTACAACACGGAGATATTAAAGCAAAAGCTTATTTACGGACGAAGGGTTTCATCCACTTCACGATCCTTTAATGATGGTTTCAAACCTTAAAAGAGATGGACGTTTCTTAACTTTAGGAATTCTAACCAAATCCAGTTCTAAAACCGACGAAAGACCAGCTCCACAGCAGCACAAGCTTGCATTCATGGGCAAGTTGTGAGGATTTCCAAAACGGCGAATGAAACTTGCTACCCGAGAAGTTTCATGCCCGTTGTGATTAGGAATCATATCGGATTGTTCGTCTACATGCATGGGTACAAAACTTTTTTACCAAATGAAATGATAATCGAATAAGTACTCGAACATTCGAATATTCGAAAATTCGGTGGTTCGCAAAAATTCGAATATTCGAATATTCGAATATTCGGGGATCCCTAGAGGCTCAGAAATTCGAATATTCGAAAATTTGGTGAGCTCGAAAAATTCGAAAGTTCGAATATTCGAAAATTCGATAGTTCGCAAAAATTCGAAAATTCGGAGGTCCCTAGAAGTTCGAAAATTCGAATATTCGAGTATTCGAAAAATATTTTCGAACCTAAAACTCTACTGTGAACCCAAATTATTAGGTTGTTGCAAAATCGCTGTCGGATTTTCGAATCTCGAACTAATAAGCTGGAAAGAAAAGTTAGGTTTCAGCCGCAAATTTGGTACTTACTTGAAAGCATATTTCTTCCTCTTATGTTCTTTCGTTTTCATCAACGTCGTTCTGGAAGCGCTGTTGGAAGCTATGACCAGAGGATGTGTTCAGTATCTCCAAATTGGCTTTGCGGTTCAGCATTTTTCTATTTTTTGGCGGCGTGGAAGGGATAGGCATGGCGAAAATATTGGGCAAGTGCATTCTCCTCGGATTATCCGGATTATTTTATGTTTTACGACAGCGCAGGACCACACTTGGCACTCCAGAGGATCTGGAAGAAGACGCAAGCGGGAATTGAGACTCGCCTTCATATATCTTACTCAGCAGACTGTTCCCTTACAGGCAACCACAAGTTCAGGTGGTTGCATCCATCCCTGAGAGGAAGAGTAGGTCGTAAAAATACCTAAGCTCAAAATGCTTTTGCAGATTTTGCTGGCTCCAAAATGCCTGGCTCCGAATCCAATAGAACCAAAATTTGGCCGACAGATGGAAAAGATGTGCTGATCCAAATGACACCCTAATCGAGGAAAAAGTTTCAGTTTTTGCCGAGCAACAACCTAATACAATCACCTCGTAGTCAGTATTCAAAAAGTACCAACCTTCAGAGAGACTCATTGCAGCGCACGCGATGGGAACGTAACTATGCATATAAAGCAAGATGCGAGAGATAATCAGGAGGAACACCATACTAGAATAATACGAGCTGCTAGATACGGATGATGTACCGTCCTATAACTGGCATATCCACTAAACTTCAGCTACTTTTTGAATCCTACTTCAGGTCATTGCTTTTATATCTTTTCTTGTCATTCTGTAAAATCATAAGCACCATGAAGAATTGCAACAAACAATTTTTGGTCTATAACCTCTTTCAGCGTTGGATTGGCCACGTTAAATTTTCATGCTTTGCAGCTGTACATTTGGCGATGGTGTAGCTCTATGCCTCAAAGCAAATTCCTCAAGAACCTTTGTTGAAGAGTGGAGTGACCAGTTAGCCTATATTCGGCTTGTTACCACAAATTCGATATTTTGGTAAGAAACGCGTTTTCTTAGTATTTGTAAGCATTTATCTGGTTCACAACCGATCAGTTTGTGAATAATTATTGTCAGAATCTCGTCAGGCCTAGCTCAGTCTCCCCCCCCCCCCCCTCCTGTTCCGGGGTGGCAATAGTTCTAGATGATACTCCAACTGTTCTCGAAGATGTTCAATTGCACAGCAACCGTTGAATCTCTTTAATGGAAAGATATTCAAGCTAATTATGATGGGAGCTGATAGAGCGCATCACCAAATAAGAGGTTCGAATATTTGTTCCCTCATTGGAAAAGTTTTGATGAGGGAATCACAGCGACTGCACCGTATACTCCTCTAAATGTCGCTTATACGTACATGTCAACTCTGGGTGCGCCGAATTCGAAGACATAGAACGACTCGAAATGGTTGTAGCTGTCAACACGAACTTGCCTTGCCTCGTCCTTGAGATCTCGGGGATCAACCTCAGCTGTATGATGAGAACGGAAAATAAAGTTCTCTCTAGCTCCAGTGTGATTATTGCACTTTGAATGCACTTTTGTCAGCAGCTGCATTTTCCCATTTTTATGGCAATCTCATTTGAATGTATGTACAAAATTGAATTGCAGCTGCTCATATCCCATTTTTTGCCTCTTCTCAGGAAGTGGATGAATTTGTGAAAAACAATTCAGTGTGTTCAAGACATAATGTCTGTCTATTGTATTAACAAAAAGAAATCTTTTCTGTAAGTTGTTATGCATTTGAGATCTTTTTTATCCGGGTATAGAACCTATTCACATTTAACACCTTAATACTAAATCGCCGCACCTTAATACTAAATCTATTCAATGGATAAATAGAAGACTCGTGTTGACTACGTCATCAACACCACTGAATGATTGATGTTGTCTGAAGACTACTTTTCCTGTACTGATCTTCATGTTAGCTTCACATATACTTTTCCAAGACGTAATTGAAACGGAAGCCTCTTGATGCTACTTTAAAAAAATTACATTACCCTCACATCTCCCATAAAGTGCAGCTCACTAATAAAAATCCGTGTGGTTTCATCCTCATCGAAAATGAGATCTACGGCGGCACAAACTCGGCCAGTGTTGCAAAAGTCGTGATGAGAACTAAATGAGATTGACAGCACAAATCTCCCACACACCTGAAATTCAGTTGACTGGGAGAGAATGCGGGTAGAACAAGCCCAAAATTTGAGGAATGCAGGATGCGAACCCTTGTGTTCGTTGTGAAGTTTTGCTGAATGCTCCACTCACGGTAACTGGTCACACTTGTATCCAATGCTGAGATAACATTCAGTCAACCAATGAAGTGATAAGGGCATGCTAGTGTCGAGTGAGGCGCGAGGTACCGCACAACGGCTCAACCAGTTAGTGTGTAATTTCGAACAACTAGCCGGTCAGAATTGCTTTTTCCGGGGAATCGGTTGATAAACTCTTTTACTTTTCAGTATCCGCTGCTTCTATGCGCTGCACATGACCCCTGGAAGCCAGTGCAGTTCCTGATGCTTCTTCAATAGAACCTAAGAGCACAAATTCATGTGCTGAGGAACAATTTTCTGTGCAGCAGCTGCACAACATAATTTTGAGTCCCAATTCGAGTTGCAAGTAAATAAGTATGTAAAACATGCAAATGCATTTCAGTTTCAAGACTGCATTCATTTCGACACGATGAGCGTTACGTGAGCTAACATATCAAACTGCTGGATATTTTGTGAGAATTCGCAATTAAGAAAATAATGATTCTAGAGATGTTGTTCATATAAATAGGCTAATTGGCCCCGGAAGGTTAAGTACCAAGAAATCCTATGATTATTAAGATTATTCCAGTAGGATTTGTTGAGGTTGTGCTTGATAAAGGTGAGCGCCTGTAGGGTAGCCCAACATGGGATATCTTTGAAGACAATAATAAGTAATTTTTTGACTGGTATTTCCCTCGCCAAATTTCCTACTCCGGTCAGTTTTCCTCTGAGTGATCTCTTCTTCCCCGATTTCAATGTTTTTTATTCGAATTATAAACTCAAGAGCGGCGCTTTGCTTTTCCTTAATTGCTTTCATGATATGCGTTGTGGGACGAGTCTAACAAATCCTAGGTGTTGCTCAGATAGACGTCGCGTCACATAACAGTCGTGCGTACTATTGCTTGCAACCACATCCTGAAAACTAAGGTCCTTGCAGAGCTGCAAGCTCGTTTTATTGAAACATACCGAGAGTTGTGTCCTAGAGAGTAGCGGTTTCGCCCTGAATAGGAGTGGTTCCTGCAGAGGGTCGCAGATGGTCGCAAAAATAGCACATTCGTATGCAGAGGAATATTACTGCCAGCCACTAGAGAAATTTTCTTTTGCGAAAACTCGTGGAACCGCTGTTACTACGAAATATGGAAGTTTCGAGAAAAGTCGGAAATACGAAATCCAGACGCCAACATTGACGACAAAGGCAACTTGTAATTTACTCATATGTTTTGCGTTGGAGGTGTTAGATTAAATAATGGTGTCTTTCCAGTATCTAATCATGACCCCACAAGTGATCGTTGAAAATTCAATTATATCTTGTGCGCGAACTGTCGGCCAACACTTTGGCACGGTAATCGCGACGTGATGTGATAGGTCGAAAAATACATTTTGAGCGGCCAGATTTGCGAAACTGCACCGTTTGTAGTGCACTGGCATACACTTTGGGGGTGATCAGTAGTCCACTATCCTGGGTTGGCTATGTTGTCACCCAATAGTAACACGAGGAATGGAGCTGAACTCATCCACCATTCTAAACTGATTACACTGTACATATATTGGCGAATGCATGGTAGAGGGAATTTGGATTGTGATGCCAAAATCCTCAAAATAACTTTGTTTTTATTTCCCAAATAATGGTCATTTTGAGTTGCCGAACACGAGGTTGTGAGTGAAATCGTGCATTGACCAACGTCGTGGCGGCTTCGCCTTCACCAGGGCACGAAGGAGTCAAACTGATCAAGGAAAGTAGCCGCCGTCTCAGTCAAATAACTAAGAAGCAGGCCATGCTCTGAGATCACAAAGCTAAACAAAACTGAAGTTGCAGCTCTCTATGTCCACCGTACGAGTAGTGTTGTTAGTGGCGCACCTCAGACTTGTTAGTGGTATGAAATGTCCAGTCACCAGTCACGTAGTCACCTTCTCTGCAAATTACTCAGTAGAGGTTGTGCGAAAACGGTCGCATATGCGGTTCCAGACCAGTTGGTATTTTATGTTCTTTGGAGGTATTTCTCTGATTGATCATACAACTCGATCCCCTTTCACAACAACCCTCCAAACGATGAAAATCCCTTAGAAGTGGGAGTGTAGATGTGTGAGTACTGCCTCCGTTGTTATTCATGATCTCTCAAAAACGTGCAGCACATAAAAGGGTTTGGTACCAGTACTGCCTTGAGGTGGAAATTATCATTGTTTTCTGGATAATTTCATGAGTATCCTGTAAATGTGAAGTTTGTAAAGCTTTTGAACAAATTTAATGTGTTTGCCACCCTAGCACACTTTCCAGCCCCTGTTAGGGCTAATTGAATATACACCAATGAACGATAAAATATCAGCTGCTAAGTGCACGGTCGTGCATGCCTGGCCTAATTCTGAGCATGACAACGGATAGATATTTAATTCAATAAGTGCGATGTAATCTGCATTAACTAATACATTGACTAACTAACCAATTACCCAGTGAGCACTTGGAACATGTTGCAAGCACCTGTTTCTCTCACGCTAGACCTATGCATACTCATGTCACCAACCAGTTACCCTTGTTATTTGATAATATATCAATATTACTTAACTAGACGGCATACCCGACTTCGCTCGGGCGTTTTAATACCTCGGCTTTCTCACACTGATGACTATTGCTATTGTCGTCAAATTCATGTCAAATGCCCATAGTTTTGGTTGTGAGTACATAACCAAAGCTAAAGTACAATCGAAAACACTGTAACCGTTCTTCACTGATCCGTAACCGAAAAGTCAATGAAGTTGTTTTCATACGACAAGTTCATAGAAAAGCTGCCATATTAGGTGTTTACCGTGCTCGATTGATTCAGTAAGCACATTTTTACCGATCCTTTTCAGAAGCGGGAAAAATCACAGGAAATTACTGAATCGATATATTCGTGCAGAATAGTTGTCATATTCGCGTTCACCGTATAGCGAAATCCCAGTAGACACGTGTCCGCAGACCCGTGGGCGAAAATAGCCGAAAGAAGTGAAGACGATAAATCGATGTGTTTTCTTTTTCTTTTGCAAAACGGTTATCATATTCATGTTCAGCGTAGTGGGAAACTACACTGGACATGTCCCTGCCCGTCTCCGAACAAAAACGGAAACAATCGACAAAATCAATCAATCGATACCCTCGTGCAAAACGGTTATCATATTAGTGTTCACCGTGTTGAGGAACCCTAGCAGTCATGTCTCTACTCCCTCACGGGCAGGAATGGTAAAAAGTCGACAAATGCGATAAATCGATGCTTGGGCGCAAATCCGTTGGCATATTCACGCTCAGCGTATTGAGAAACCCTAGTAGGCATGTTCTCGCCAGCCCCTTTGCGAAAATAGCGCAAAATCGATGAAGTCGATACAATCGGTGAATCAATCGATATTTTCTTGCAGAACGTTGCCTAAAAGCCTTTACTGTTCCTCGATGGGTAAGTGTGAAAAGTTCGGTCCCGATCGGTTAACCCTCCGCAATGTCTATGAGGAACATACATACACGCTCATGCACAGACATTCTAATTTATATGTACAGATTATCACTGATTTCTCGAGATAGTCAGAAGTGACCCTATTAATGCTTATCTGACTTACGTTTGTGAGGGTATCCCGGCCGTAGCAACAATTTCGTCAAGGATTCCACATATTCCAGAGTGGGCGCTTATGTTAAAGGCAGGGGTCCACCTCATTTTCGTAGTTCAGCTAACAGCAGATTCTGCATCTGCTCGGCGCGATGGTTCCAGTGGTATACATAAATTGTCTCAGGATGGTCTATAAAGCCGTCTTCCAGGACGGGGTCTGTAACAGTTTGCCAACCCGAGTTGACATGTGAAGCCGTTGATCTTATCGACTGGACACGCCAAGACTCGTTGACCGACGCGGCAGCCGTGGCAGCCAGCCAGCACAGCTTGGAGCGATCCGCCTCCGGGCTCCAAATTTTTATCCAGCTCAAGCCTTTCAAAACTGGGGATTTCGTCGCTTCTGTGCCTGTTGATGTACATCCCAGGGATCAACATGATGAGAAGGTCTAGGATATGTTGGTAAATCCAACAGGCAGAACGAGGTGGCCCTCTGCCTTTAACAACACATGTATTGGCCTCCAGGAGACCTTTTTCCTTTGTATTGCTCCGAAACAGAACCCATTCAAATAGTCGTTTCCGGTGCTTGGTCCAAACTATACACGGCAAACTTTTTTATATGTTCGTCTATTGCCACAGCATGCCCGGTCCCAACCTGGACAGGCAGTGTCGCCCAAAACTGCATGTCTCTTTTCAACCTTCCTTCTTTCTGTTAGCGTGCAACCTGTGAGCTCATGCGTTATAGAATGCGAAGGTTAACAGGCCTTGACTAACTTATGTTAGCCCTACCTATTATCAGTTCGGCAGTAATTCCCTATTAGCATTTTGTCAGCTTAGCTCACTTTTTGTTCCATAGTTGGAGGTCAACTCTGATTCCTATAATTCTTCGCATTTAGCTAGGAGTATTCGGCTCAATTAGGCGCTGGTGGTCTTTCAAGCCCTCCAAATATTAAGGCTACTCGAGCAGCACCCACTTGTGATATTGTGCCAGATGAGATTTGAATTTTTTTTTAGATTTTAGGAAGAAGGTCTCATTAAAACTACGGGGTGGGTGGAGATGTGTTGGGACTAGAATAGTGGCATGTACCTGATGATCGATGCGACACAAAATAGGTGAAATAAGACCATCCGGAATAAGTGCTAGCATATGTTTATCCTTGCTTAACACTTGAGATTCTGTGCTTCATCTAGAATTTTTAAGTTCACAAATATACAAGATATTTCAATATTTGACGGTTTTTTCTACATTTATTTTAGCTACTGTACCGTGATGTGGATTCCTTTGCACTTTAGAAGATCCTGTTCAGACGAATTCGGAGAGCATTGCCTTATTGTTATTTGAATTGCTGCAGTTCATACAGTTTAAACATTATTTTGGAGCAATTTGTATTCGAACGCCCTCTATATAGAGTAAAAGAAAAGTGCTCCTTAGAATTCAGATTTATAGCACTTTGAGTCACCTTGTTCACAATTATGAAAAAATGCACTTCTTTTTAACGCGATGGGTGTTACCAAGGTGAAATTTCACTACACTTGCTGAATGTGAGGCAAGAACCACAAGTGCAGAAACATGAAGTCAACTGCATTCATTCATGCGCTAGTAAATTTATCCCCTATTGTACGCCATTTCTTATTTGTAATGAATACAGAATAATGTTCTATCTAGGTACAAAGTGCTCTTGCTTCACGCTCAACTCAATCAGCACTGCGTTTACCTAGTCCTCGTGATTTCTTCCTTTCTGAGGGATTAGTGGTTCCACGTTATAAGGAGGTTTCCTCTTTGATATGCATCTCCTCGACTCGTAATCTTCCTCGCATAGGGTTTTTCTAGAGTGTTGATTGCGATGACGATCTCAGAAAATGCTACACTATGCACTGATGGAAGAGAAATCACAGCCGCGCATTGGTCCATATTTCTTTCCACACGATCTTTGAACATTTAGTGTTACAAACGTAGCAGAAAGAAGATTTTTGAAAGATTTTTTGTTGATATAAAACAGTTAAAATACGTTATTTGCACTTATTCATTAACACTGTGACTATATAGACTACGCCGTAGCGTCCAATCTTGGTCAATGTCACGTTGTCAGTAACTTCCGAAAGAAGTTCCAGTTTTGAAAAATTTCACTAATTATTCAAGAAGACTCAGTGTTTTGGTGTACAAAACCATCTTCACGGAAGATTCCTTTCTCAAATTGTTTTTTTTTGTTCCTCGAACGGTTGTTGAGGATATGTTCTCAATTTTGCTGGAATCTGCTTATAGCCGTTATGCACATGCAGGTTTTTTTATGACGAAGTGTTCTCATACACGGCCAGCGCGCAGCAGTACGTGGTCATTGACCACCAGGACTTAGTAGCGTCCTGCAGACTGAGGGGGCTTAACACCAATGTCCGGGGATTAGCCAACCGATAACCGGCTATTGATGTTAGACACAAGCAGAAAATGGTCAAAAAGTGCTTTTTGACCCTTTTTTGACCATTAATGACGGTGTTCTTCAAAAACGAAAGATGCCACTTTGGGAGAGAGTTGATACCACCTGGGCTCATTTCCTAGAGTTGACAGCGTATCGGAACACTTCTCCAAACGAGAGAAATTTCCTGGAAAATTCCTGGCTCTGGGAGAAACCCGCTCCAATGACAATTTCTTGCATGTGACAGGTCCTATAACAAGTATCAACGAGTTCTGGCGGGATCAAACAGTTCCGCACTGAGATCGGTTTTTCGAGGATTTTAGCTTGAATTTGAGATGATTTAGGCTGTCTTCGCTAAATGGTATGCATTTCTTGCTGAAACATCATTCGTCGTCTCACTAGCAGTTCATTAAGTCAGTTTTTTGGTGCTACCTGCCCTAGTATGCGGGGACTTATGTACTTAGTAGCCCATTTCGGAATCCGACTGGACTCAGTACTCCTCAGCCGGCACTGACCACCTAGTGCTGTGCCCTGTACACGGCAAAAAAATTAAAATGAGAACTGATGAGAATCTCATCTGTAAGAGTCGTAGCGTTGCTAGCCAAGAATAAAATCAATCCGGAGATATCAATTCTTCATTATAACAATTTTGTTATGGAAATTAAGACGCACGACGGGGTTGTTAGCATCAATAAATATCTTGTCTAGATGAGAATTGTACATTACTTGTTACTTGAAGACCATATTCTTCCTCTTTAGTCTTAGCGAGAATTTAGAACGAAGCTGCAGGGGGAGTAGTCTCTCCAGCTTTGTTCTAAATTCTCGCCTGTCGTTAGATACATATCGCCGTGATATCTCCATAGCGTTCCTTCAACTTCCTCTCTCCAACTATCTCTGGCCTGGCTTGAGGTCCGGAATAGTTCCATAAGTAATTGAAGTTGTGTCGTCCAAAATTACGATTTTGGAATCCTATCGTGATAGAATTTATGAGGAGAAATTCGAATTTGTCTTTTTTGCCAGCATTTCATGTTCTGAGAGGACTGTGCAGCTAGGTCCAATGAATGGAAACTTCCGTTGTCAAAACAAGCAAAAGTACTACGTGTAGGCCAGAACAACCCCAACTAACATACAACCTTTGCTCAGAGCCTGTATCTGACGCATCAGAAATCTATGATCTTGGCTACCTCAAAGATGAAAACCTCTCCTTTGACAATTACGTTAGGAAAATCAAGGCAGAAGCAACAAGACAGATTCACTACCTTTTCAAAGCCCTCCGGACCAAAATGCAACGGTGATGATTAATGCTTACAAAACATACATTAGACCAATAATGGAGTACGGAACCACTATATTCAATCCCTACAAGAGGTGCATGATTAACACGATTGAAAAAATTCAAAACAGTTTCACAAGGAAGCTCATGATTTGAACGTAAGTTTCTCAAACTTCTCATATCAAAAAGTGCCACCACCACAGTAGGAACAAATTACACCGCTTACAGTCATTACAGAAAAGGAGAAGACAAAACGATCTTCTCATGATGTATAAAATCCTACATAGTCTCTGCGAATTAAAAACTTCTGATTTTTTCGTTCTGCGTAAACCCATCACAAGAGTTGGAACAATAAAGTCGCATATATCTATGTATATATCTACGGCGAGAACAGTAACACGACAGAATTTCTTTACTCATGGGGCGCTTTCTGAATATTTGAAGTTCAGGAAAAAAGCAAAAGAGCCAGTGAAACTTTCTCTATACAAAAAGGCAGTTGGCGAGAACCTGGACATTTAGCTCGGAAACTTGAAGTCTAATGCCCACCAAATTGTGATGTTCAATGCTGACATACATGTAAATAAATATGACTGTCGACTAGATTACTTGTATGTATATACTACTAATACCTATATTTGTATTCAAACCTGCATATTGTGCTCACATAAATGTGTCATGTAATAAATGAAATGACTGACATTGTCGTGGAGGTGTTGACGTATTTGTCGGGATGTTCCATTATTGTGCGGTACTTCCTAAAATGATAGGGTGCCTCTTTTAAGTAGGTTACGCATCGCGAAAGAGAGCATATGTTTTCAGTGAGCATGAAAGCGCTTCTGAAAACCTTTTTTGAGTGCGCAACGTCTGCTTTAGCAGAATAAAATATTGTTTTCTGAGAGAATTTGTTGGCTGATCATTTGTTGCGGCTTGTTCTCGTGGTGCATTTCAGAACATTCATTATTTTGAGGAACTTCAATCACATTCTCTTTCTAGGCAATGGAAGCGTGTAGTGGTTCACTCTGTTGCATCTATGGTGTGTCAATAGCGATTACCAGTGTCATACTGTTTGCGGTATACATACCTGTCCTGAGAGTAAGTTGCATGACTTTCTAGTTCTTCTCTGCTCCAAACTCTCAGATGGTACTTCAGGTCATGCAATACCCGCAGTTCAAAAAATATTTCGCATACCGCCTTCTCTCCCTTCTGGGGTTGTGTGACTGTGTCATGCTAATATCTCATTTTATTACCTCCATTTCTGTTGCAACACAATGTAGCCTGCCGTTTGCTCTGAACAAGGTAGCTCCAGCATCCAAAACGAAGTGAAGAAGCAGCCGTACGAACTCAGTTCCTTAAAAACTAGTTCAGATCCTCGGCAGTGTTTTCTTCTCAGCATGGACGACTCTTATGATTGTCAGTACGGCAATCTTCATGAATAGATTAACTGTTGTTGTATTTCATCGTTACTCTCAATATATATTTTCAGAAACAAATAATAAGGTAAGAAAAGGTAATAATCCAGTTGCCTACCGACAATTCATTCTGACTGCTGTAGATACATTAGCAAAAGAACATCATTTACTGTTTTTACACTTTTGAGATTTATCTTCTCTTCATATTGAAATGTTTTTCCAATGCCTCACTTTCAGCTTATTCTTGGATGTATATTCCTGGGATTTCTAACAACTCTAGTGCTGCTACTTCTACCTGAATTTGACTACCTCTACAATCCACACCTTTTAATATGGATTCCATCCATAAACGAAAAAATTGTTCAAGGCCTAATAAGATACAAAAACATAGCAATGTTCACGACAGTCCTAACAGGAGCTGTGTGCTACTCCTTGATTATCATATTCGTTCTAGCCACGGTAGGTGTTTCCTCGTTGCTTAGAACGGACATGGCAACCCGGTCACATGCAAAAGCGCAAGCGACTTCACCGTCGCGGAGCCCAAAAGTGTTAGATAGGGTGCAGAGTTCCCGACGCCGACGACGACGTCGTGAGCGTCATCGTTCCGGACGCGACGCTGCGGCGATTCGTGCGGCGCCCTCCTTCCATTGCAAGAATACAGTGCACGTCGCATTCCACCTTCGCGCGCGGTTAAAAATGACGCGGCGCTCTCTGGAGCCGGCGCCGTTGGTGTGGCCCAAAAAGACCTAGGATCAATTCCCATAGTGCATGATCGACGCCCAGGACGTCATCTCGGCGTCGGAAACACTGCGCCCTTCCCTAAGGTGAGCGCAGTTAGGCGCACTTAAAGAAACATCTCGATTTTGTAGATCCTTTGTATATTTTGCGCAATTTCACCATTTGATATGAGGTCTAAGTCTCATAAAACTCAGAACTCTCTCAGAACTCACAAATTATGAAAAAAAACCTCAATAGCGAGGGATAGCGGAGTACTGCCATTAGTGGAACTGATCGTGACACAGCTCATGCTAAAGAGAACTATGTTTGAATCAAATCTTACTCAGACGCCAAGTAGTTAGCGCCTTCATATGTAGTTTTGTTCGTGGCAAAGACATCATTCATCGAACGCTTCGTGGAAGGAGTTTTCTTGCAAGTCTTGTGTGAGAGCTACTCATCTAGTGTGGATGGGTAATAGTAAACCCGTTCAGCATCAAAACGTTTTTTTTTTCTGCGAGATGCTCTGTAGGAATCGGATCTCTCATAATCTTATGTACATAAGAATTTTTCTTATAACATTACCAATATCCACGTTAATTCAAACATTTTACCATTTTCCCTCTCAAATTCACAATTCCATCTAAGGATTCCATCCAAAATTATTACCGCCACAGTGAAGAACAGGTACTGAATTTGTGATCAATGTTTGCTATAACCGCAGGGCGTACATATATCTATGTTTAATGAAATACTAGAAAATGGTTTAAACTCTTAAAATCATCATAACCTTATAAAATTGAAACTAAAAAGGAACGGATGAAAAATTCACATTTTACGTTTCAGATACTAACTTGCCATCACTCCGACGAAGCAAAATTGAATTTTTTAGAATATCAGCGGGATTTAACTAGTTTCCCATTTGATTATAACAGTTATCCAGTTAGGATGCTCCAGTTAGTGAACTAAAGGACCAATGCCTGGAGCTGGACATTTGATATTACTGACAGCACCCACGGACATCAGAGAGTTGTTGTCCACGGCTTCGGAAAGACGTAGAAGTGACAGTCAGTGGTTTGGTTGCACGAAACATGCGAGAAAACCACAGGAGTCTGCCATGTTTTTCACAAGGGCTGGTACATGATCCTTCTGCATCACGTTTTAAAGCTAGAATCCCATATTACTGAAGCAGAAATTTGGCAAGAGAAAAAATTGAAACTGTGGAGTTGACATATTGAATACATTTGTATGTTCACAACAACCTCTGTGAAAGTGTAAATCAAAACACTCGTTCCAGGTGAGAGGTCGAGAAACTAAGTTCGACAAAGCCATCACATTGCAGGTGAGGTTTGAGTGTTTCATAACATTGAACATGCGGCACAGAAGCTTGTGGACATTGTGAGCACTACATCTGCATTGAGCATTTCAGGTGTCTTTCAATTTGGTGTGGACTATCAGTAACTATGTTTACTGGTCTTTTATTCATCCATCATTATTCCGATATACATTGACCGCGAGATTTGTGGCCGCCTGGTTCTGGACCTTCTCTAACGGGGTGAACCCATTCATTTATCTCATAGTGAATAAGTAGGTTTCGTTGAAATCTAGCAAACATCTACACGATTTTGTTTCCATATAAGAAGGGAAGTACAAAACCCTTTGCAGAGCGCTAAGAGGAAGGGTGATTTCGTTTATACGGAGGAAGCCCGAAGTGATTCGTACAGTCACTATCTTCACAGCTAAAACGTCACCTTCGAAAAATACTTCGCTCCAGCGATAGCACTACAGCACACCTCACAATTTATTGCCTCTGTATTCCGTGTATTTGATTCTCTTCTTTGATAAATGATCGCAAACCAGAAACAAACAAATTGAAGGCTGCACTGTGCTCTTCTGAATGTGTCCTGGATAATGGTTGAACTTCACTTCAGCATTCGCATTCTAGGTGTTGTCTCACTTTCTCCTACCAATACATTCGTTTGCCTCAATTGTATTGTACAGAGGCCTAATTGTACAATAAGAAGGTTGTCTTTCAAGATGAACTGAAATCTAGGCTTGAGAAATTTATAATCATTGATAATTTTTAGTTTATACTTTTGAGTCCACTGGTGGTTATTCTGCCCATACTTGTGATATTCCTCCTTCCCGGAATCGAGTACATTCACGATTCACGCCTGCTGATCTGGAGATTTTCGAGCGCAAATCCGATAGTGGCTTTTTTCAAACACTTCAAAAACTTGTCAATGCTAGTAACTGTGCTCACAGGCACTGTTTGCTACAGGGCAATCGTTTTTTTTTTTCGTCTTTTTTACAGTGGGTTAAGTAGTTTCTAAGAACGTATCTGTTGCGAAATACAGTCATTTGATAATCTTGCAGATAAAAGGTCGCAATACTCATTATGACAAGGCACTTATTTTACAGGTGAAGTGTTTTCGGAATTGTTGTGGTGCGAGAATGTGAACATCATTTAGAAAACCATCCGGATGGATACTGTGATAAAGCGCTGTTCAGTTCCGCCAAACTGTATAGCAGTGAAATTTCTTCAACGAGAAAAAAAAACCTGCAGCAAGAAGTTAGTCCAACCACCCTAAAGTGTCGAGTTCGAATCGTAAAGCCACCTGTTCTGTTGTCATCCTCGTCTCAGTACTGAAGCCTTCACTCAACAGTAATTAGAAAGGGATGGCAGCTATCGAGGAATAGAAGCAAGAAGGGGGAGATGCCTATATGCCTCGAATTCGACGCTGTTCGGACTGCGTCCGTGCTGCACAACTATTCTGCACGTTCTCTTACGAATTAAAGAGCTTCCTCTGTGGCCGTGTCGTGTTGCCAGAGTAGTTTTTCACTGAATGTCACCAAAGGCACTTTAGAACAACGGTGTTATTGCCTCAAAATTCTGCCTATTTGCTTCCAATAATGGCTCCAGAAAATTGACGGCTATAGCATATTTCAGGTCTGCTTCAGTGCCTTCTGGATGCTTAGTACATACACGTACTGGGTATTTATACATGGCCATTTGTTCGAATCTACTCTCCTGGCAAGGTTGTTCAGTTCTTGGTTTTGGGTGATCAACAAGGGTGTGAATCCGTTTCTGATTCTCATCGTAAACCGGTGAGCTATGATGTAAACCTCAATAGACTGAGAAATCCAAATCACTGTCCTTCAGCAAGCACGATTATTACTATCATGGTCAGGGGTGTGCGGAAGTAAAATTTGAAATCCCGTAAAGCGTAAAACGGAAAACAGAAAATTCCGCACACCTTCATCATGATTCTGTTTACATTGCGTTTTGGAAGGTCGAGAAGCCTCAGGAGGGGTGGGGGACTAGGTGACCCAAAGGAATTTTCAGTCCAACACGGTTACCCGAGGGAGCATTTTTGTGGCCGTGTCACAAGCCCGGTGACTTAAAGGCAAGGTCCGGTCAAAATCCTGCCCACCCAGGTTTTTTGCTCTATGGAGTCCAAACCATATGTGTAGCACGTATCTCAAGTTTGAGACCTCGGTATAAGCTCTATCGCTAGATCTGGGAGAAAACGTCCGAGGATTACGGTAGCTGCGGGAAAACGCGCTGCAACCGACAAAGGCTGCACGCGTTTGTACTGGACGACGATGGACGCTCAGATATATACAGCCTAAGGAGCACTTCGTGAAACCGTCCCACCCCATCAAACGGACTACCGTTTCTTTGAATTTGAATTTTTTCCTACGACGCCACAATGGACAGCATGTGGGGCGCGCCGTATAACGTCATTTGAAAGCACGGACGCCGCAAACGCTGAGCCGAAATTGGTCGATGGAAAGAGTTTGTTGTGGGACCTTTTCAGGAGTTTTTCTACAGTTTTCGTCCAGGGCGTCGCCGTGAGCTTCGAATCCAATAGCAATTCGGGAGAAGGAATTTTGCCCGGACCTTGCCTTTAATGAAACATATCGGAGAAAACTTTATTGGATCACCGATAAACTCAAATTGGCACAGCTTTGAGCTACAATTTCCCTAAGTTTTGTTGGCTATTTGTTCTTTCTCGCCGTTAACAACTCGTACGGAAAATTGGGCTGAACCGTGAATAATATTCCAATTTCCCTGCACTAGAACTACTTTCCCATACTCCTCCCTTCACGTAAATGAGTGAGACCTCACCACACATCATCACTTTTCCACGCCGCCGCATCGCCGGAGATACCGCTAAATCCCATGTGTCCAGTTTAATACGCAACGCCGGTAAAATACTGCACACTCGTTCAAACGGGATTCACTTCGCCATCGTTACTTCGCGGCTCTGCTCCGCTCGTCCATCATTATCGACACCGCAGATGATGGAATTCGCAGCGCAAGCTCGTGGTTAGAGATGCCGACGCTCTGGCAGCCCACTGTCTGCCAAAGCCATCCGAACGACGTCAACGTCAGTTCCACCAGGATTGTCCGTTCCATCTTCAATCCGTTGTCGCCGATCGAGGAGCGCCGCGTGTGTGTCCAGGCCGGTTACGTTTCCACCCGATAATCAATTTGCGTTTTACTATTAACTGCATTGATGTCGTTCTTGCATGGTGGAAATATGAAGTGGCTAAAGCATGAAGTGTGTGATAGCAGAAGTAGGATATGAGTTGAAGAGGTATGACTTGGAAGAAATTGGATAACAGGTTAAAGCTGGAAGAAGCTGGAAACGTTAGAAAGATCGCTGGAATTGCAATTTAGACAATGCTCTTGAAGAGACTAGTGAGTCGCCTTGCCGGGGTCGTTCGCAGCCGGAACTCGACGGTACGACCTGGTACAACGCGCTGAACCGCACTAGGTAAGTGAACGCTCGCTCGCTATCACACGCTCGCAGCTTATAGTGGGTGGTAGGTCTCTCACACCTAGCCCCACTGACAGCCTAGTTGAAAGTCACGGAGCTCTTAGGTTACGGTACTACCCACTGGTCCTTGCAGATTCTGGGTTGAACCTTTTTTTGCCGTCTTCGGCTCAGGTGCTACCGACGACTCCTGGGTCGGACGCGACACCCACAAAACGCATATGACCTTAACTAAAGGGGATTTCTCCGCACTTCCTCTCTGTTTGCTATATACTGGAGCATTCAGTGATTCTTGCTCCGGAATTCGGGGTGACCTCGGTCCTTACACAGAGGATCGAAGTGGAAACTTCGAGATGAGGATTCGATGATTTATTGCAGGGGAAGTTTTAATGTGGTATTGACAACCTCCTTTTTGTTATTTATGTCGCAAAGTCGACGCTGAGATACTGACCACTCAGAAGAAAAACATGAATGAAACGAAAACAAAACAAAAAATTTATTGAGTAGCCCGAGGAAGGTCAATGGAGATCTGGAGATGAAGTTGGAGTTTCTCATTCATTCTTTTTTGTTGATACCGCCCACTTAAATTCTGGTTAACTTCCAACTTTTTTGCGAGGAAAAACTTCTGCTCAATCATGGAAAAAAATCAAAAAATCAACAGGAAAATTATGATAATGACAATGAAAATAATAATAATAACAAGAACTTTGTTTTGTGCACCACCGTGGAGCCTCTGAGCCGAAACAGTTAGAAAAACCAGTGGAAGACTAGTGAATGCAGAGCACTTCGAAGGTTGGAGTAGCTACGTCTTCTGGTATTCAAATCTTTCAAGTGGATTGATCGGAATGGACACAGATGAGCTAAAGAGTGTAGCGTATATGAAGAAAAGAGTAGTCAGTTAATAAGAGGATGAATTCCGTTTTTTCCTTTTTCGCTAGATTTGGCCAGCGAGATTCATCCTGGCAAGAATGCTATGCGAGTTTGGTCTCTTTGTACATACTGGAATCAATTCAAACAAGCTCAGTTGCGTATAAACGAGTTCGTTTAGTCAGTTTACGTTAGTTTTTGTGAACATTGTTGTTGTGTTCCTGCCCGTCTCCTGGCACACGATCTTGCTCTTTATCCCTGGAGTCTCCTACATGCGACTTGTCTCTTCTAACCCTTTCTTTCCGAGGGTAATTCCTAGGAATACCTCTGTGACTAACACTAGAATTTTTCGTTAGTAGAGTAGAAGAGAGACCGGGGGGACTGCAGCTTCGGCTGGCTCCACTCCGAACATGTCCTAAAGCCCCAAAAAACGGCCCTATAGACAGCTCTGACTCCCGCCAACACACTCTTGCGATTTATCAGGAAGAGAGAGCTTCACACCATCTAGGGAGATTACTGGTCTCCAACCTGATGATAACAGAGCAAATCTAACAGAGCATACTAATGTTCATCATCTCTATCCCAGGTAAGTCGTATTGCTAGAAACTATGGGGTGAAATAGCTTGACGGTTGACTTTCCGAGAAATAAGCTTCCAAATAAGAGTGCATGTATGCACGACCCATTCGAATGCACAATGATCGCTTGGCAACTTTCCGTAGAAATGATGATGACGGTAGAGCTTGGATTCTTTCTGTCATCTGATGATCGTGATCTTAGGCAACCCGACCAACATTCTTCTCAACACTTCATGCATAGAAGAATTTCCAGTTCTTCATGTAAATTGGAGAACATCCTATATCTGTTCATCGCTCTCGATCCTCAGAATTCTGAGGCGACAAAGATGGCAAAACCGTGCCTTTAGTATTGGTGCTTAGATGAGCTGATCATATTGCAAGATTCATGTAGCATGTTGTGATGAACCGGACAAGCATCAATCTATGGACCGTTGCGGAGTACTGGCATCTCTAGACGCTGCGCTGCAAGCACCTCATTATTTGATATCTGAAGATTGACTCCAACCATACTCTGGTTCAAAATCAGACACTTCTCACTTAATGACATTATAAAATAACTATTGTGCGTTAATACACAGTAAACAGTGCATAATACAAACGATTTATTTCAGTTCGATCAGAAGAAATGTCCTGGTAGCTTTTTTGTGTCGTGGTTGTGTAGACTCCTGTTTGATGCTTTTATTGGCAAGCTTTCGGTGCTATAACACCGTCCTCAGGCCTACAATATAAATCAGTGCAAATCAACATATCTACTAACACTCATACAATGATGTTAAGAATGGGGTAGAGTGAGTAGACTAACCAGGCTGAGTGAGCAGAAGGACAAACAGTTCAACAATAAGTCAGTAGAACAATGAGAACTACAGAGACTGGGACATCAATGGCATGGTCACAATCACGACCGCTCTGCGTGATATGGTCAGAATCACGACCGCTCTACGTGATAAGCCTAAGAGTATCCAAAAGCTCATCTCTATTGTTTATCTCGGGCGTGAGTCGCTTTATCTCTAGAGCTTCAAGTAGCTTCCTTTCCAAGGGACTTCTTAGTGAGCGGTGCAGCACTATAACTCTAACTCCAGGCGGGTCTTCTCGTGTGTGGCGGAGGGTTTGGTGATGCGAAAAGCTGCTGTTTGGGTAGGAAGCAGGATTCCGCAATGCTCGCAGATGTTCATCGATCCGTTTGTGGAGAGGTCGTGCTGTCTCTCCAACATACTTTTCACCACATCCTTCGCATGTTACCATGTACACTGTTCCTCGCAGTTGACATATTTTTCTTTCTGTGCAATATGTGCAACTGCTCCGGCCACATTTTTCTTCGTAGATCCGCGAAGATGCGAGCAAGTTCTTCAGATTAGGTGGCGGTCGAAAAATCAGTTTTATTGGGAGACCTGACGATCGCACTATTCGGTTGACGTCCCTCGCACACTGTTCGTTTACAAAATGTAACACAAGTGGTATGCCTCCAGTAACGGAATAGGGGCGCCAGGATCTTGCCTCCGAGGTCGTGTAACCATTGTCTCAGTATTCGTTTTATTGAATCTTCCACTTCTTCTGATTCTTCGCTGCAGTCCTCTTCTTGGTAATAACGATATTCCGCACAATATTGACTTTTATGTATATAGGATGCGCACTCCTAGAGTGTAGTAGTACGCTTTTCGAGTGAGCTTTCTTGTGCCACAGAAATTGTTTTCTGCCTTCGTTTATTCGGACTCTCGTGTTTAGGAAAGAGAGATAACCGTTTTTGTCAGGTAGTTCCGTTGTGAATTTAATGTTCGGGTCACACGTGTTTAGGTTTTTAAGCATGATGTGTAACTCCTCATCGCTAGAGCTTATGACAAACACATCGTCTACGTATCGCTTATAAAACAGAATTCCGGAGATGAGTGACTTTCTTTCAATTCGATCCAGATAGACGATGGCCAGCAACGGTGAAATCCTCAAACCCATGGCGAGACCACGTTTCTGTGCATAGAACTCTCCATCGAATTGGAAGATGTTGCATGCTAATGTAGCTACTAGAAGTTCTCGAAGGTCATCATCCTTTAGTCGTGAACTTCGTTTTGGTGTCTGCTTAGAAGTTCCAATATGGCGTGAACTGCCTCATCGTTGTTGACGTTGTATATACAGTGGACGGCAATAGTGGTGGCCCATCTGCGGCCTCGAGAAGGACGCAGCGCGACCGCGCCGCGCGCCCCGCAACCTATGTTTTCCGCTGCTTTGTGCTATTGCTAGCAACTTTCCACCCGATTCTAAGGATTTTCGGCCAAATCGGGAAAAAAAGAACCTAGAAATAGCATTTCGGAGGCAGACGACACCGATCCCGGCCGCGCGGTGCGGTCACGCTGCGTTCTTCTCGAGGCCGCAGATGGGCCACCGCCATTGCCGTCCACTGTAGCGAGACTGCATCGAAACTTGCGTAGCATGCACTGTTAGGGAGCTCGCAACGGTTCAGGGCAGATATGAATTTTTCTACATTGGTTATATGTGCTGCTACATGTTGTAGGAGCGGTGACAGTACTTTGACGAGAAACCAGCTTATTCGATCTGATGGACCGCCACATGATGATATGATTGGCCTTACTTTGATTCCTTTTTCATCCATACATTGCGAATCTACCTCTACGGGAATTTTGTGCGTTTTGACCAAAGCATAGTAGGTTGGAACAGTGGGGTACGTCTGCATGAAACGCTTCACGTTTCTCGCATTCAATATCTTGCCTAGCACTCGTCTGATTGTACATATTTTGGAGATCGATAGAAGCCTTGTCGAAAGCACGTGAGGATGATCTTTCATATATCGTTGCATCGGAAAGGTGTTCGCGGCTGAGTTTCTTGTCCAGTGTTTATTTTTTGTTTACTTATTTTCTGAATAATTTTTGTTATATCTGTATTTCCGGCGGAAGGCGCATACTTTCGGAAATACAGAGTTTTTGCGCGCCAATACTTTTCAGCTACTTTCGTATTATCTCAGACATCGCACTTGTGCTAACAAATGAACACGTTGATGGATGAGTTATATTGCATAGCAGAGTGGATAAAAACCAGTCTTTCATCAACTTCCATGTTCCTTCTTCTTTGAACCTTGGCGTTTCTATATAATCTTTCAAATTATTATTGTGCCAGTAAGAACGGTTATATATGTACCTACTGTGTTTTCCATGCGGCGAGCAAATATACTGGATACGGCTTCTGGATTCAGGTGCGCATTCACAAAACGAAACAAATGAGGAGATATCGATAGCCAGCGAGTTGAAGTTCTCGCGCCATTGTGCGAGCTAAATGTATAAGACTGTCACCGATAGCGCGAGCTGAGCAATGCTCACTGATCCGCTGGTTTCTGCCCATATTTTGGATAGCTATTCCGCCTCTTGATGATACACTTGGTGAGTTCGCTTCCCACAACTGGTGTTTACCGCTACTCAGTTGAGATGAAGTGAATGCACAGTAGCTCGTAAACTAATGAAGATCATGGATTCGTAAGAACTGATAAACTTTCAGGCCTTGATAATAGCGTGTTGACCAATGAAAAGTGATCTTTAGCAACCTATCAGGCACAACACTAGAAGAGATCATCAACAGTTGTGGCCTTACACCTTTATATAATGAAGATAATATATGCACAATTTCTCGCAGCTACTAAAAGAATGTATCCCTTCCAGAACTTAATAAAGCTTATTAATTCTCAGCAGGTGTCCAAATAAAATAACCAGAGCATTTGAAACAATCCTTTTTTCTCCTCATCTACGTGGTACTGCTAGCTCCACGTTTCCCTTTGGTTAACATCAGTGATCGTTTCGACAACATTTGAAATAGCTCAGTCTATGTCAATGCAATGGAAGCGAGTTGATCACAATCCAATCTCCAGGTGCACCGTAAATTGGTCTTCACATTGAGTTTCTATGCACATAGAAACCGCTTCCGCAACGATTGGCGGAGAGGCCTGCAGTAGCACTTGATTAACACAGTCCCACACCTCGACTAATATTTACCTGTTCACAATTATGTAGACGACCGGGTTTGCCCCATTCATTGTGATCCACATGAGGATAGACAAAAAGTTTGCGTAGAGGTATCGATTCAACAGCATTGGATGTATAAATGTCCAAAAAACAAAAGCGAAAATGTAGCACACTAGTGATGAGAATGTCTGAACAAGTTGTGTGATCACCATGTTAACAAAGAAATCACTTAATCATCCACTATCTCCATTTTCAACATTTATAGCTCTTCATTACTGATCTTTCTGAACCAGAGAAAAAAATCCAATCCAAAATCCAAAATCTGGCGGAATCCAAAATGTGGCCTTGATATTAGGTTGGTGCAGAAGTTTTTAGGTTTTTTTTAAATTCTTTGATTCTACCCAGATGTCGAATAACAACTAAATGTGGTAAAGAAATTGTACAGCAAATCCTTCAATCAATGCAGTTTTAATGGGTTCCACTTCATCTTCATTCAGAACGCAGGTATTATTCAAAAATTCACGGACATCGCATTCTCAATTTTTCGTTTTTCGCGTGATTTTCCGATAAGACCAGAAGCCATTTGGTTTGACCTTACTTTTACTTAGCCCAGAAACCGCTACCAGCTTCACTGTCGGGTCTTCACTGTCGAGTCTTTTGTTCTAGAGAAACGCAGACAACGCTTGTTTAGGCATTTTCTTTGCTTTTTCTGGTGTTTTTTTTTCGGACGATCCAATCCATGCCGGCACAACAAGCATTACCTATAGTTGTTATTTGGTCGAAAAAGTCGAAGAAGTTTCATTAAAAGAATGCTCGAGATACGAGAAGGCTAATTTTTCGCACGGCCAAAATCGACCGAAATTCGGTTCTAGGACTTCCTTGAATTTCGATCAATTTGCTGGCAGACGATTCACCACTCATCACATGCCTCAGGAATTTTGCGCTATGAATACCACCTTGTCCTGCCTCAGAAGCTCTTGTTACGCAAGAAAATAATCGCCAAACATACCATGCAAAAATGAGAGTCTCCGATTCTTCCGCTTTGCAGCTTCTCGTGTTCTAAACATAGGGAGCTAGGAACGTGTTCATGAAATAAAAAGTGGTCTCTACTGATCATGGAAAGTATACAGCTTGTCAAGATTGCAGTTAGGTAGAGTTGTGGGGTACATAAGGTCGAAAGGAAAAAAAGAACAAAACTTTCGCACCAACATAATACATATATTTGGAATGGAAGGATGCAATATATTTACATAGTTTATCAATACGTTCGAACCATTTCTGAAATTATTACTGCCTCTTTCTTGGAATGTAGTCCCTTTCTCCCCCCCCCCTTCCCTACCTCTTTCTGGACACATTCTCTTCTGAACATAACCATTCTAAAAAAGAGCCAGCTGAAAAAAAAAACTTTGCTGCAACTTGTAAGTGTTCCTCTCTTAATGTTCCTCTCTTAACTCAGTTATGCAATACTAATCTAACAGGGTCTACCACTTGAAATGTTCAAGAAATATTTGAATTCAGAACCCTCATGTCGCAATCTCAATAAACTTCTGGCAAAGGACAAACAAGAAAATTCAAGTTGAAAAATGGTAGAAGCTTATCGATAACGAGCAAAGGAGTCCGCCAATAATTTTCAATAACCATGAAGGTTTAGCAATCCTGGAAGAAGATGAAAGCTTGATATTAAGAATGCTGGCCAAAGAGTTGTAGGTGGACCACATTCGATCGTCCTTCTCCCTTTCAAAATCTCGGAAAGGTATAGAAATTGGCTCGATGTATCCTCCACGAGTTTCCTGACAACAAAAAAGCCAAATGTTTCAAATTGTCACCAATTTGCTGCGGTGAAGCGTGCAAACTCCGTCCTTCGCTTTTCTCTTTAGCAGAACTAACTTCGCCCGCTTCCACGGCTGTAAAGTTCCTCACCATCGAAATCTGAACGTTGACCTTCTCCTTCTTCATATGTCAAGCTTGTGTCGTCGAATTTAATATACTAGATTCTTCTTTCAACTTGATCGCTCGCAAAAAAAGTTCATAGAGATCGCAAACTGACTGTGCTGTATCCTAACATTTCTTGAAGTGGTAGCACCCTATGACGAATTTGGATATGATTTTCGATATCGTCTTCACTAATTCGAAAAGTTAATTGTTTCTACGAGAAGAAAATTTCTAAGAAGCATCAATGATCAACAAAAAGAGAGTCGCGAAAAAGTCGCAACAAGCGGGCATCAACCCGATAATTTCGCTAACTTAATTAGCAATTCTGGAAGCGCTAACCTGGATGATCAGCACCAGTTCATGTTTAGACAATTTGGATGAACGCTGGAATTATAGAAATAATAAATCACTTGCAGAATTACACTAGAAACAGCTGGTGATGCTCAAACTCGCCAAAGTCCTAACGTGGACGAATATCGTCACATAACAAACGCTCGCCAATGCAACGTATGCTGGTATAATCCAGTTGGAATAGGTTTTTAGAACTTGAGACAAGTGGTCGTCGTCAACGGGTGTCATCCAGCAAATTGTAGTTGAATAAAATAAGTAGTTTATAGATGGAAGACTCTTTAAAACGAAAAGAAGGAGGAAGTTGAGGAAAATTAGCGAAAAGAGTAGCTGAAATAGCAGAATATTCCCGCTGCGTACTAAAACATTCTTACATCAAAAGCTCCAAAGTAAAGAAAGACCCTGGAAAAAGGTTTCTTAGAGAAAGTTTTTTCCTACAGAAAACCTAGCATCTGTCCCTGGTGTAAGTTCTTCTACGTCAGCGCAGCGAACATTCGAAGAGTATTTTGGGGTGGGTCCGCTATAGAACAAAGACAGTTCACATTTTCTTTTTCTTCGTTATTTAGGTTTTTCTGGTTGGAGTAGGATTCACTGAGCATACCATTTTGTTCATTCATCGTGCAACATATGCAAATTCTGAAGAAATTTGAAAAAGAAGACACCAATACTTTCTCACACTGCTTCGACAAATACCGTGAAGATCCCGGCTAGCAAATGAATTGCGTAGACCAAGAAATTGTCAGAATCTGGTTCCTATTAGGTGTTAACATAAGTCCTTGCGCGTTTTCAGTGGCGATCCCCCCCTCTCCATTAGCAGTTTTCCGTAAGTGCTCTATGCGTCCAAAAGCGCAATTCTTCCTCTACAATACTCTCACCAGGTGGTTTCTCAGAAATTTTAATTTCTCTGACTTCGAGACTCGAGATGAGAAACGCCAACTTGAGGGAAAACACCATTTCTTCTTTGTATTCAATAGGGACTGGAAAGCATCCGAACTATTTGAACCTTAAGATGTGTAGAATATACACGCGGAAGAACAGCATCAATGGAACTGTTGCAAGGCCTGTTTGGCGATGCTGACAAGGGTGGGGTCCGACGTTATCATGAGGTAAGATGACTAGACCCTCGCGAGTTGATTCTTTTAGCAGAATTATCTCATTTATTTGATAGCTTTGAGGAGTATGATGTATATCTAGATCATACGATTCCTCTGGAGTGCTTCTCACGTCTTCGTGAAAGAATTCTGTTCGGTCGTAGTGGATGGTGTCACCGAGACAAAATATGTAATCTTTGAGCTCAAAACATCTCTAATGATTGGTCATTATAAGCGAAACGTCTCTTTCATAGTTAGCATAGGTCGCATGACCAGCTTTGATAGCCTTTCAAGCTATAACGGAATGCCAGAATAGGTAGCTGGCGCTTCCGCTATTTTTCGTTGACTCATTGCTCCACTTCGCAGGCTCGAAATTCGTGCTCACTGTTGTTTTCAAATATCCTTTTTACAATATTCGTAGTATAGTAGAGGGAGATTAGCGCTTTCGAAATTCGTATGACCTGTAAAAGCTAACAAGTAGGTAGAGAAAAGTGCATCCGAAAAAAAAGCACAAGGACTTATCCTAACACCTAATATGTCAAGACATTACTAGAAACTACTCTGGTGGTAATAAATGATCGAAGTTTTGGCAAAAACTAGATGGAGCAGTAGTCAAACAAATGCCGTAAAATGTTAATAAGAAAGATGTCGCAGGTTACGTAAAACAACAAATATTACAGAGAACAACTACGTCGTGGGTTACAAAAAATGACACAATTTACGGAAAACCACTAAAAGGACCTACATTTGGGACCAATTTTGCGAGAACCGCAGCAAAACAGCTGATTTATAATTATATAGCCGCTTTTTTGCTGGCTCTCTTGGGTAGTTTCGGAACTTGAACCCTAGTTGCTGGTAATTTCAGTATGAGTGTATGTTCCATGGAAGGTTTTGTTATAATTCTTTTAAGGGGTCTGGATCAGCTAGCCTCTGGCACCGGGCTCGCTGATGGTTTCATCAATCGGTGATATGGGTGATATTACAGAATCTTTCATGGGATATACGCAACCAACCGGAAATCATTTCGCTCAGGAAAACTTGGTAGCGTTCCACCAGATCTAATGTTAATGATTCTGAGCCGTTTAACATTATACAATCCCAGAAATTGAGTGAGATCTCGCTCAGTAGCGTGGAACGAGTCCTTGAGTCTCTCTTTTCTTTAATTTTGATTTCTTGAATGTTCGTCGTTCCTCTTTTCTTTTTCGACTGTGTTTTTCTTCTCTGAAGTTAGCCTGATTTGTAGAGCACGCCTCATTTTTGGCGTATCAAATAAATAAATAAATAAATAAATTTCGCTGCGCTTGACCAGCAAAACAACGCCCGACACGCGCGGTAACTCGTCCAAAGCTACGCCATCACGCAAGAATACTTGTTGAGGGGTTTTTACTGTTTTCTCCATTGTGTGGCGAGGCGCTGCAAGTGAACCGCTGTGAGATGGATTCTCGCCTTGCAGAGAACGTCCATTTTGCCGCGTTGCCGCAGCGGCAAACAACGCTATGAAGCACTCTTCACCACAGCCCGCAGTGCGAGATCGCAAATTGACGTGCTGCGGCAAAAGGTGTACAAGGATCACTCTCACGTTATTTGCCGCAGCGAGCTCGCACTGCTTTGCCGCCCTATGCTTACTCGGACAAATCCTCGCTGCTCGCGCGCAACGGTTTGACGTCTCCGCGAGAAGCGACCCTTGCTTCGCTTTGCGCCGAGCAGACGACGAAAGACGCTCGCTGGGTGCGCGCGACAACATCGCTAGGCGCGCGCGAGAACACATCTTCACCAGCAAGAAATACGAAGCAACATCTGTGGGAGTCCGCCGGTCAGGGCGGCCGGCAGTTCCAGTTTTAGATGGCGTGAAAGCAATATTTTTTAACCGCTCGCCTCATCCACTGAAGGGAGGTCGTAGCGGCCATTTTTGTAAAGGTGGTCATGCACCATCAGTACATCTATGTGGTGGATCCTTGTCGCTCAACGTTAAACACCTGGCCACCATCCGGTATTGACCGGTTGTGACATCTCGCTGGGCGCGCGCGCCGATCTCGCAAGGCGCGCGCGACAAGGGGCGCGCGCTCCAAGTTCGCTGGGCGCGCGCTTCCATCTCGGTCGCTCGGCGCGCGCGACGAACTCGCTGGGCGCGCGCCCCAATCTCGCTTCTGGCGGGGCCTTACCTGCGCCCCCAGCGAGATTGTCGCGCGCGCCCAGCGAGGGTTTGTCTGAGTAAGCATATGACGCGGCCCGTCAAAACTGCAAAATCCCCCTTAAAGAGTCGAACGTAGGGCGTTTCCGTTGCTCGTCGGGTGTGTATCATCGTGAGGGAAAACGGAGTGTGGTACAGTTCTGTGATTGGTTCGTTCTAATTCTCCTCCCTCCACAAACAGTTGACTCATTCCCTTCGCGCGCGATTCCACTATACATGACTACGCAAATTTGAATGCGATAGAAGACGAGTCGATCGTGGAGTCTTCCCTCACGGTGATACACGTTCTACTCGACATATGGGAAATTATCATAAGGAGCATGGTTCTCATGATAATTTCCCATATGGCGAGTGGTTTAGTGTTTGATGTTTGAGTCAAGTGGTTTTCTTCAATGCTCGAGAAAAACGTAAACGTAGCCTACAATTCAAATATTAACATAAGTTAGGTAGGTTGTAACATAAGTTTCCGCCGTTTTTGCATAGGCACTTCCAATAAATGAATACCTATTAGATTTCGCTTATCTCTAGATACCGTTTTGAAGCGCGTGATACCGCGAACATTCTGGAATGTGAGTCCGATTTTTGCGTCTTATTTTGGAGATGCAATTAACTTCGGAGTGAACCGTTCAAAAATGCAAATTTGGTAACTGCACTTGCCTTAATAATAATCTTTCCATAACGTTGAATGAGACTAGCCAAATTCGGATGGAATAATCTCGAGGCCATTCTCATTCTCCCTGGTACTTTCCCTCCCCATTTTATTGTTGGACGGTCTCAGGCATTTACATCAAAATTGGTGACCCAAAATTTTGATTATGCCATATTTCCCTCTGGATTTGTAGCGAATTGGAGTGGGATTCTTTCCACTGTGGCTACAAACATCAGCCGTTTGCGAACACTAATCGGTGGAATTTTGGGATGAGTTCGAAGCGCTCTGTGGAAATCATTCCATTCTGCCATACGGCTGAGGGCGCATTAATTTTGTTCTTCGAACTCTCTGGAAAGGCGAAGAGCTTACGGAGAAATTCTTAATTGCGCATTATGTAGCATAAATCTAGCTCTAACCATGCGTCAATTATCAGATCAAAAAACGTCCACTGAGCGAGAACCGATTTGCCAAATTCAGTGACCTCCAGCACTGCCCGACTCAGTTCTTTGCCTCGCAATCAACGAATTTCTGGAGCAGCGGAGCCGAGCTCCTGCTGTAAAAACGGCAAAAGACGAGCGACTGTTATCGTGCATACTTTGACTGATATCTATTCTTATTTGATATTTTATAAAACTTCTTCTTCGAAAATTTCAAAACAGCGGAAACTTATGTTACAACCTAATAGGAATTACAGGAAATTTGGGAACCTTACCACTACTGCTGTTGGGCTGCAGACGAAATTTGCCCAGCGAACGAACACCGTGAAGACTAGGTGATTCAGTGATAGAATAATATACATAGTCATGTTGCAGCAAAAACAAGAAAATAAGAAGGCGCCAAGAATCTGCGGCGGTAGAAACCTTTGTTTGTTAGATATTTAGCTATGTTGCTCGCACATACCTTATTTATTGCGTACGGCAGATCAAATTGGAGTATTATAGCTACACCAGTTGTAGCATGAACAAGGAGTTGTATGCAGTCTGAAATCCCAACAGCGAAAAGTAGACGATATGCGATGATTCTACGAAATTCGGCGCCAAAAAGGACCTAAATGGAAGTTAGTGTTAGTGAACGAATCACTCGGATTTGAAAACCAAAATGATTAGCTTACTGCCAACACTGTTATGTAGAGAATCATGAAAAACGAGCTAGAAGTCGTTATAGTAGTGCCAAATATTTTATAGCTGTTTTCACTTCTGAAGGTCAAATTTGTCATTCTGATGAATTATCCTGTACGTTCCTGGAATTAACAGACGAATGCTCGTGAAGAAAAAGCAAAGCGTCACTTGTCATTCGGGTCATCAGATAAGTTACCGCGCTTTATAAAATTTGTATGTATTACATTCCGTTTCTGCTGCCCGCCCAAGTGCTCATAGTCACTTGAGAGCCGTTCCTTCATCTACTAAGGTGTTCTCATCATTTTTTCTCATACAAATTCAAATTTTCCTAAATTTTACGCATCAGAATGAATGTGACAGCCAGCAACAAGATTCAACACACACATTCAACACTTCCGACACCTGCCTCGTTTTTTCTTTCGCATGCGGTCAAAAAGCAAATGACAAAAAGACTTGAAATACTGGGGCTCTGGTTGGTTCAGATTGCCTCAAAATGACCCCTGAGAAGCTCCGTGCGTGGGGATTAACTGCAAGGAGTATACCTCATTTTCACTGGAAGATTACCACGTTCATGCCCTATCATGTAGATATCCCATCAACCAACAACTTCTCACCTCTCATCAAAATTCAAAATTTAAAAAAAGGGAGAACTCATTTGACAACTCGATACATCAGAAGAATTATGGGCGAAAAGCATGGACAGGCAAGGCAAGCAAACCATTCTACACACTCAACTTGTTCACAAATGTCCTTCTCAGCAGAAACGTTTGCAGCCCCAAATCACGAGAAGTTACCTATCGCCAGCATTTTTATTGCTAATAAGGGAAGATTACCCGGGATCCGACAGCTTGTGCAGAAATGTATATTGTCATATGCAGTTTGTGATGCGGGTCTCAAATCTGTTTTCCTTTTTTGTTACGAAGCTGTCTGTGAAAAATTACGTAGCATGATTTTTTCAGCTCGTCTAGACCCCCTCCCCCCAATTCTGACTTTTGAGTTATATTCAGAAAGCATGTGCGAAAACTGTTTCAAATTTCTTCCAGGATCGGCTGTTTATGAATCTCGGCATGACTTCAATTTCGTATTGTTTTATGTTCAACTGCACGCGAGATTAGTAGTCAGTTTATTTAAACGGCCAACGTTTCGGAGCTATCTCCTTCTTCAGGGCCTCGTGACGCGGCACTGATGGTGGGTAGCGCCGGGTGACCGCTCGCTCGTCGTCAGTGGTTGCCCGCAAGGCCCTGAAGAAGGAGGTAGCTCCGAAACGTTGGCCGTTTAAATAAACTGACTACTAATCTCGCGTGCAGTTGAACATAAAACAATACGATATTTCAAATTTGTCAATTAATTGAAATTGATTAATGCCTCTAAAACTTTCTCAGAACCAAATACCTTTACACGATATTTTAGCAGAATATGTTCAAAAACACAAACTTTTCTAACTTGAATAAGTTGGATTGATTTTCACAGAGGGCTTCTGCAGGGAGGAAAACCGATTTGTGATCAGCGCCACAAACTGCGTATGACAGTAAAAATTTCGATGTGAGTTGTCGGAGTTCTCTGGTATCTATCCTTCCCTCGTAAGTAAATCTCTCATTGGGTGCAAAATGTTATGTCTGTGCAAGAATTTGCCCCTTCCACGTATCTCAGATCAAAACAGTGTAAGAGTCTCACCTATCAACGCGCCGAATCCAATTACACATGTGAAATGTTCCATAACGACCAATTTTGAAATTCATGTAAAGATAACCAAGCACATATGTGATGGCTAGCGTTATTGGTTATCGTATAGCTCGAAGACTCAGAACGTGAAAGTTGGTTAGCTAGTTCCGCCTAGTTGTGCGGTCATGAATCTTAGGAGAGAAGTGCGAGAGGCCAGTCTCGCAGATTGGAACGAACCAAATTGGCTTGAATCTTTGCTGGACAAGTGTGTATATTTCAGAAATGTACAGTGCGTTTCATAAATATGTAAGCACCTTTCCAAGTTACCCTATATTGCATTGATTTTTGGAAAACATCACCACACCTGGTGGAATCGGCATGTCAGAGAAGCCCTTCTCTCCGATTTTCCTATCACCACCCTGGTCCACTGGCTCGAATCTTCAATATTACTTCGATATCAGACCGTTTCAAAAACATGTAGGCAGTAAGAAGAAGAGTAAGAACAGAATATGAGTTGGAGCTCATTCGAGATCACAAAAACGAAGGTATGTGTAGAAAAAGAGCATCAGTATTATGGTAGGAGCACCAACTGTTTGTCTGAGGGGATGGGCTCGAACGAAACCCCCTTCACTAACCTGACTTGTCAAATAAGGCTGTAGCCAGCGGCTTTGGTGTTCTTTCCTAGGAGCATCGACCGATTTTTGAACAGAGTTACAATATACGACTAAAATAGGTCTCCTTCGCATCCCAACATGCTGTGCACTCGGAATTGAAGGCCAATTTTTCAATTGTCATCAAGTTCGCGCAGAGTTGAAGGCCGTTGCAATCGCTGAGTGGGATATACTGAAGGGTAGTAGCATTGAAAACCCTGTGGACGATATGCGAAGAATATTCTTGAGCTAATGTGTAATGAAGAAATCCTTACAAACTCTTGGAACAGAGCTATTCTAGAAAACTTCTGGTTTTCTCCACTGCCTATATATGAAACGGTCTGATTCGGACTGATATCGAAAACTTGAGCCAGTAAGCCAGGATTGAGGGGTCGTGAAATGACATTTTGGTACAACGGATTTTTCTGACACGACCATTCCACTAGGTTTGCCGTGGGTTCCTAGAATCAGCGGAATGTAGCGGAATTTATGAATATTGGGGTCCCTACATATTTATGAAACGCACTGTATATATTTCATTTCTGCCCTGAGTTAAAAAAAAACGACTTCCATTTTACTGCTATACACACTGTAGTGCCTGTCCCAAGACATCGAGTGGCCAAGCGGGGGAAGACACTAGAGTATCACGCATAACGTGAAGAGTTTTGTCCCGCCACAAACCTCTTTTTCGAGATTTTGTTTTTAATCCTTCCATCTTGTTGGAAGATATTGAGAACACACTACATTTTCTGGTTAATGAACCAGCCACGGAGTGACTGCACTACATCGAACACAGCTCGATGATCGGTGCAGCGTTTAATTTTTTTTTGCTCGAATTAAAATTGGGACTCATAGCGAGGGACCTTGTTCTAATAAGGGTGGCTTCTGATCCATCATTATTCCTTACAACACAAAATCTTGAACAGCGATCAGTGCCAATATTTCACCTGATCACTTTAAACTTCTTCAGATGAGGTAGGTAAAGACCTAATACACGAAAATGCACGGTGGATGTTAGCGAAGGAATCCAAACGCTCGCGCCCACCACTAGGCCAAGGCAACACCTGCAGCAGTGTAGTGAAACCTCTCCAAAAACCTCTTTTTTGGAGTATGGGGCAGAAATGAAGAATGTGTCGTATTGCCCTGTCAGGCAAGGATTTAAGCCGTATAGATTTCACACCGATCTGCGAGTCTGGCCTATTTCACCTCACCTGTTAGCCCGAGAAACCGTTGTATGCGATTCCAACCGACTGTATTCCATGCAAGCAGTTCGTATTTGATGTAAGTAGCAAGCATGTGCTACCATGTCAAAAACAAGCACTCACCATTGTCAAGCCTGATGATGGAGAAACCGACTCCCAATACGACCTCTTACTCCTACTACCCCTCCCTTCCCTCAACTCTAAATTCCCACCTCCACCTGTTCACGACCCTTAACCTATGTTCTATATTCGCACTTGACCATTCTCACGTGCCTCATTACAACATTTTCTATGCAATGTTTCGTACTATACGACACCATACTTTCTCAATGAAGAAATTAGTGTTTTTTTTTGGAAAAACGAATGGTCCTATTAAATAATGAAAAGCTGGACCTCACTTGGACTGTACCATAATTATAGACGCACCTTCAATTAAAAAAATATGGATATAATTTTCTTTTTGAAGGAAAATTTCCTATTCATTAGAGGGGTTAGTAGCTGCACGTGTCCTCTTGTAGGAGCACCAGATGCTATTATGATGTGAACTCCTGGAGCTGAGCAGGTACTGATGTCTCTTGTTCATGCTCTATTTGTGGAGAGTGGGGATTACGTCTACATCAAAGATACGCACTGTAGTGCGCAAGTTACTTCATGGACGTACGGTAGTCCAAGGGATCTCTAGGTTAAGCATGTCATCAAGTATGTTGGATACACTGACAGCCGAGCTTAAGGGTTCGGTCCTGCTGCCGTCAAAAACTGTTTGTTTGGTGCAGTTCTGAGAAAGTTACGGAGAAGCGACGGTGCACGACGGTGATTCCCCGGAGCGACCGTCGGTTTTCGCGACCCCGTAAGCAGTATTGTCTGTGGATTATTTCAGATACCGACGAATGTGAAGGAAAGAAGTCTCAGGTAAATATCACCAGCACTGGCATTCCTATGCTATTTCGAATTTTGAAAATAGCAAGAAGACAACGTCTAACAAAGAGCTGTAAAGAGTTAAAAAGTAAAAATTCTCGTAGTTCTCAAACTCAAACAGAGTTTAAAATCATGACTAATTCGAGAATATTGTGAAGAAAAGACTACAGACAATTGTGAATTACGTGAAAGAAATAGAATCGATTGATCGCTCATGAGAGGATATGGTCGTTGGGCTTCTCGGATCGTGCAGAAGTACTGTGAATCTGACGCAGCGCAACATCTTACTCACTAGGATTCATCGGATTCCAGCCGAATGTATTTCGTGCTAGCAGTTCCTGTTTGATGCATGTAGCAAACATGTGCTCACTGTTGTTGGACTCATTAATAGCAGGAAATAGGATTTAACATATTCATAGAAGATGATTAGCTCTATCTTACGGTTCCGATTCCCTAGTTCTCCACAGTTTTCTAGAAGCTCAATGGGAAACCAATTTTGAAAATTTCTCTTACCAAAAACATGTAAGACAAAACTTTTTTGCTACTTCTCAGACGGATTTACACGATTTCTGCTAATTTGCAAAATTTCAATATTCTCACTTCTTCTGCTCATACATGGGAAATTCGCGCTTTATCTAGACTTCAAAACAAATATGTAGCAAGACATTATGTTTCCATTCAGAAGATGGAGTTTCTTGGTTCGACCTCCATTACTTCTGGAGTTATTTGGACGGCAAATTTCCTCGATAAGAGGGCTGAAAACCTGGATAATTTCCCTTCTAAATCTCAAGCAGGTACGAACGCTTAGAGAGGTGGAAATAGAATAGGGCCAGTCATTTTTCATGAATGTGCAAGATTACGTTTCTAATATCGAGTGTAGCCATAACTGCACTGTCAAACTCAGGCTACCTCTGACTGCTCTGACGAGCCGCGGCGCCGCTTACCGGCACGGTCCATCTGCCTTACCATTAGAAATTTCCTATCGGACGCTCGACCCTGACAGTAAATATAGCTCACTTGTGATGAGGCACCAGCCATTTCCTATATATTCTTATTGATCGAACACGCCGAGACTCGTTGACGAACGCTCCTGCCGTGGCAGGCAGCCAGCACAGCGATCTGTTTTTTGGAGCGATCCACCTCCGGGCTCCAAAAATGTAGCCACTTTGATCCCTTCGAAAATGGGGCTTTCGTCGTTTTTGAGCCTGTTGATGTGCATAACCGAGATCAACATGGCGAGAAGGTCTAGGATATGTAGATACTTCCAAAAGGCGGAATGAAGTGAGCCCCTGCCTTTAAGAGGAACGCTGATCTTTAGAGGAACGAGGCAGCCAACACAATAGGACTTGTGCAACATGTTTTATGCTCGGATTACTCACTCCAACTGCCCTGAAATCAACAACAAGCGTTTTGGTAAGTTTGTAGCAAATCATGCATACCATTGTTACGAGCGTGTTTTGACGATTATAATTATCTAAAAATCACAAGGATGGAAATGAGCTGAGTTACTGCCGTCGTTCGTTCCTTTTTTTCAAACATTGATTTCATGGTTCGTTTGTTTCTTGCAAAGCAGTCCATCACTATTAAAGAACATAATATTGTTTCCACTCTCAAGTCAGATCTACTTTGCCTTGATGTTTGTCACCTTTTTTCTTCAACAAGTCCTAGATTTGTACTCATTTACCATTCTCCCAATTCCAGTGTTAGAGATGACAAATGTCTTGTCGATTTGTTAGAGAACTTGTGCGCTTCTGCTAGTATATCTGTAGTGCTATGTGATCTCAATATTGATGCGAACTGGACAACTGCATTGATGACAAAGACGAAGCTGATGAGTTGGGTAATTATTTTGCCAGTGTGTTTTCTTCGGCTTGTTCGCATTCTTTCAGCCTGGAATCTAGTGTGCACATCTCAAAACCTCTTACACCGTAATTCGGCCAAGTGACGTTCTTCGTCACCTGAAACGGCTTAAACCGTTCGTATCATCTTCGATTGATGGCATTCCCCAGGTGCTTCACGAAAAAAGGGCAGAATTTCTCTCAGAGCCACCGACAATTATATTTAATATTTCTTTGCTATTCGGGGAAGTGCCGGGTGCGTGGAAAGATGCAATCGTCACTGTTGTACCCAAAAGTGCTAAGGTATGTACATTATCCGACTTTAGGCCGATTAGCATTTGTCCGACACCTGTCAAGGTCTTGGAAAAAATTTTACGTGATAAAATCTCAGCCTGGCTTATTCAGCATGAAATCGTTCCTCCTGAACAGCATGGGTTCAGTCTGGGTGCTTCTACAAACACACAGCTCAATGACACTGCGTTTGACTGGACCTGCGCACTGAACAATCTGGATTTATCAAAAGCTTTTGACAAAGTTAACCATGCAAAACTTTTGTAGAAAATCGAACAGCTTGGAATCAGTACTCAAATTATGATGTGGCTGAAGAGCTATCTTTCCAGCAGACACCTATATGTTAAGGTAAAAAGTAGTTACTCCGAGTGTTTTGACTGTAATAGCGGCGTACCGCAGGGTTGCGTTTTATCGCCATAACTCTTTTTAGCCTATTGTTACGACCTTCCAAAAACTAGTAAGACCCACCCCGCCGTTAGAATACAGATGTACGTCGACGACATTAGGATATACGGTAGTTATAATGAACAAAATAAAACTGGAGTTCAATCGGCATTATCTGAATCGTTGGGGAAAATGATAGACTGGGCTGATCGTCATGAGTTACCCCTCAATGCTAGCAAGTCTGTCGTTTTCCACATCACAAGCTTTCTAGTGGGAAATATTCTATTAATGGTAATGCTCTCGCTGAAGCTGATGAAGTGAAGGATCTAGGATTGCTCTTTGACTCGAAAATGAATTTCGCTGGCCAAATTGAGCAAGTAGTAAAGAAAGCGCTTCCTGCCTTGTTTACAATTTTCCGCAATGTACGTAGTAACGACAAAAGTATGCCCCTCAGATTGAACAAATCATACGTTCTTCCACACTTGGAGTACTGTTCCCCACTCTGGAGTACACATACAAAAAAACTGCAGAAGAAATTGGAAAGAGTTCAACAGACATTCACGAGAATTTTTTATCTTAGGACAATATCTAGGCCAACCTTTTCACAGTCAGTGCCTTGCTATAAAACCAGCCCGAAAACTCTTGGAAGTCGTAACTTGCTATATCGTCGAGTTTTTCATGACATTCGTTTCTATTTCCGCGTGCTGCGCTGCGATTTTAAGTTAAAAGCCAGTAAATACGTAGTATTCAACTGGGCGTTTAGACCTACGTGTGAGCGAACAGGTGGGTTAATCTACGGTGTAAAGAAACGAGTACTACAAACAACAACATAGTATTCAACTACTTGTTTTTCCGTGGGGCTAGGTGGCTAAATACGTTGCCTCTTGATAAATTAGTTCTAAGAACGCAAGCATTTCTAAGAAAAATCTTGGAAGAATTCATCTGCTCGACACACTGAAATTGGATGATCTCTGAACAAGGGAAAGTTTCTTTTAGTAGCTTCATTACTTCCCTTTTTGTATCCGTTTAAATTTCATTTTTCGTCCAGGGCATATATTCTATCTCAGGAATCACAACATATGTTCCCGCATCACTTGGCACACACGCTTAGCATTGCGTGCATCGTTCAGCGGTCAACTTTATTGACTTTTTACCTGATCATTGTCATTACCGTCTTCATGCTACTAATATAGTGAGATTAAATAGGTAGCGATTCCTATAAGTGAACTGATCATTAGTTATAGAAGAAACTTCCATTGTCTTGCCAGTTTCGACTGCGCCAGCGCGCTTCAGTAGTTGCCTTGCCATACTCAAGCATTAACTCAACCTGGCGGTTCCACTCAACTGGCTGTTAGTTTACTTGACGCCTGTTAACATGGAGTTAAGGGTCCGATCTACGGAGGGCGCTATGTTGTTTTATGGCGCTATGTTGTTTCATGTTGTTTCATTCAATGTTCTCTGTTCGTTTAGTTAATTTTTTAAAGTTTCTTTTAGGGTTCTAAAGTTCTTCACTGTTTTAATTTTTCGCATGTAGCTTGTTACTGTTTCAAGTTCACTGCTTTTTGTTGTGAACGAGCACCACTGAGAGCATTCAAATAAATAAATAAATAAATAAATAAATAAATAAATAAATAAATAGTGAGTCTAAAGACTAAGAAAAGAAGAATTGCCATTGTCTCGGGACCTAACATTTGCACGAACCAAACCAATTTTCTTTCCAGGTATCGGCGTCTAACAAGCATTTCCCGAGTTGAGATAGAATAGTTTTTTTTTGAAATTTACAGTTTTCTCTGATTTTTCCTCATCAGCAAAGGAAATCAATTAATAACTGAAGAAAATATGTAATGCCTAAGCCATCCAAACGACAAACTACAAAAACCTGCTCTGAATACGAATCTCGTTGATGATTCGATCGAGAGCTGGAAATTGAATTCCAACAAGCCCCAAACAACAACTTGAACTGAAAAACTTCATGTCTTAAATACGATTCATATAGGTTATTCTGAGAGCGATTCTTCATCCGCCCTGCGTTTTCGAGCAGCCTTCATTCCCATTTCAATTCCAGTGGCACGAAACGTCCATGAAATGCCCATATCCCACATTCTGATAGTTTCGTGAACAAAGAAGCATTGAAGAATCTTTGCAAAGTTGAAAAGATCATTTTAAAGACGTGATGTCAAATAGAGTTCAAAGACTAGAAAAGAAAAAAACTACAGAGTGCACAGTATATGATTATCTCGTGCATACCACTATCTGACTGCCCATTGTCATTGCAGAGTAAATTTCGCAAATAGTTCAGTGGGATAACTCATTGGCTTACCTGGGATAAAGAGTTCTCACAACTTACAAAGGAAAAGCAGATGAAGACCGACAATCAGTGTGCCTTACGATCATGGAGTAATAGATTGAAAGGAATAATAAGAATAACACACTTGTTACAATTTACCAAGGTTTTCTCACTAACGCTCCCTGGAAGTTAAACTATGTAAACTTTATAACTGCAGCTCTCCGACGCTCCTGGTCATGGACTCCTTTCACTAATGATTCTCAAGAAAGCTCCAAAGAAGCGCTATGCTCGTCAAGATGTGAGTGAGAACGTGAGAGCTATGCGACGAGGCAGCAAAAGAAATCTGTGAAGTTGTGAGTCTGCTTATTTTTGTATGTTCAATGCCAGCCATTTATGTCAAGAGCGAACACCACCATAATGTGATATTCGCTTGCCTCCCACTCCCACCTTTATTCTGTAACTGAGAAGAACGTGTACTAAGTCAATAACACAATATGGAGAGGGATATGTCCTGTGTCATTTGCACAATGTGAAAAGTCTAATCTCGGGCACGTGAGGTGCATTTTTGATTACACTCAAAAGTATTCAGGCATTAGATATGCTATTAGGTGCGTGCAAAAGTTCCGGGGCAGTTGGCCGTAGTTCATCGTTCAAACTCGTTGTGCTTCTTGCGGTTGCGATATCCTGCAAAGTTTTTTTTGCATGTTGGCAGCCTGAAACATTCGCTACCTATACCATTTTTGGCTCGGGTCGACGTCTCAGCGTTGCTGTGTTTTAGGCATAAAACCAATGCTGTGTGCCCATAAGCTAATTCGTGGAATTTTGCTTTATGAATTCAAATTCGAATGATCAGCGAAAAAGGGGACACGTAGCATCAATAGGACGTTTGCATTGAATATCTTCTCCAAAACGCTAGGAGCTGATGAATCCTTATTTGTTCTAAGCGGCGCTGAGAGCGTGGAAATAGTTGCACAAGCTGGTCAGCAATTTCACTTTCTCAAAGGCGTCCTGAAAGAGCGATTTTGTCGGATGCATGGCAAAGTGAGAAGGATGTTACGGGGAAATTGGACGACCATTTCCCGTTGCTTGGAAAAAAATCGGTGAGAAGGAGAAGAATAGAAGATGGATTTCGCGTGAGTTGCGCGAGGGAACACTAATGTCCACGCTGGCACGTCTGCAAATATTCGATGTAAGGGTATCCTAACAACTTTTCTCGGAAGGATTGTTATTCTTTATAGGGAACGGATAATGTGCGACAAAAATAATGGGTTATCCTAGGATTTAGGTTCCAGCAACAAACCCAAAAAATAGCCAAACCGTCCATACAGTGTCAAGAAATTTTTTTTACCTACCATGAGCATCAACTTGAGTCAGCCGCAATGATTTTTCTTTCCCAACTTATGCACAGTAATCTCCGATTAGTACGCTCTTTTGTCTGAAATAATCATGGGAGAATTGTCAAATATAAGGCCAACACGGGCCAACTTACGTCATCCGCTGCTGTTGCGGGATAAAGCATAATGGCATGTTACAATGTTGGCCGTGTAAAAAATCGGCTAGTCGGACGTCGAAATTCTAACTTGCCCCATATACTCGCTAGATCACTGTACAACAGAATGTCCCTCATTCACGCTCCTAGGTCTTTACATCTGCTGTAAAACTTTCAATGAAGAGACTCTACTCAAAAACGACGTGTGCCGCTCTTTCAAGTGGGAACCTGTAAAGTTGTAGGGTTCTGGAAGAATTTTTCCTGTGCTATAGTGGCTACATTACGCGAATGCCAACGCTTTTCGATTTGAATAAAAATGTTGACATTGAGCCGAGTTATGGCATTTTAAAAAATTAGGTGCAACTGCCCCGGAACTTTTGCACACGCCTAATAATATCGCATCTCATTATCCTAGCTTTAAAGTCCTCGGCGTAGTAAATTTCCGTATCTCCACACATAAAAGTGAAAGTTTGCATTCTCGTAGTCACAGTGGATCCAACGGAATACCACGGCGGAGACGCAGCGCGGCCGTAGCGCAACACAGCCGCGATGCTGCTGTGGGCGGCGCGGCTGGCATTTTGCCAGCCTTTCCAGCCGGCTCACTTATCGATTACTTCATTCAATTCGGATTCATTCGTCGATATCCGAAATAATCCACAGACAATACTGCTCACGGGGTCGCGGAAACCGACGGTAGCTCAGCGGAGTCACCGTCGCGCACCGTCGCTTTGCCATAACTTTCAGAACTTTCAGAACTGCCCCAATCAAAGTCACCGATCGATTTGCCTTGACAAATTCTTTCGAATGTCCTACCGAATATGGGGTATGCCTTCCGTTCACTAGTTTTCACCGGGTATGCCTTCAGTTCACTGGTTTCCACCAAATAATCAATATAGCGATCAATGCCCCATAATTGATCGGATCTGTAGTAGCGGAAATACGCGCGATGAACCATAACTCAAGCTCCAATTCGATTATTTTTCCTAAAAGGGGCAGAAACTTCCAAAACCAAGCACGAAGGCGCAGAATTGGGCAAGCTCTACATTATTTCAATCATCCGATTTTCGACGAAGTTGTTGATAGAGCACGTCATTCCATCGCAGCTAGGTAACTTGAATGGGGAATAATTGCAGATCGGGAATAACTCTACATGCACTTGAAGTCCTGCAAGTGGCGTTGCCGCAGGCCTACTAATCTCGATGTTACTCTTGCTCAAAGTGCGGGATTTTGCTGTTCCTTGTAAAAACCTTGACGTTGAGGGAGCTACACCTCCTCGATGAGATGAGCTACCGACCTACCTAAGAAAAGCTGATCGATAATGAGTGCACTTCCAGAAATCGTAGTTGTGATAGTTCCAGCAATCCTTGCTTGTTAATTAGCATTAATTTTGGTGGAAATTAAGGAGCACTCCTGTATTCGTCTCTAGCAGCCCTCGAAGAGCGACAGGAAAATAGGAGCCTAAGGACAAGTTTACCAGAGATTTTTCAGCACTATTAACTTCGGCAAGGTTTCCCTTTGGAAGTGAAGGTGCCACAATGACGCAATTGTGGTGAGTCCCAGGTTCAATTCCTCCCCGCTGAATTCTTTTTGCGAAATGCTTAACAAGACGAAAAAACTCCGAATATGGGCATTTCTAAAAGCAGTTGCTGATGTTTTTATCGATTTTTGCAATGCGCAGTGGCTAAGCGTCTTGCCTGGCGGGAAACAGGTGGATGGTTCGATGCCCGAGCCTGGCAAACTTTTCCAACGTGCTCCTTCGCAAAGATTGGAGTACATGTTGTGCCGAACATTTTAAAGACGAAACTCCGAAAGCTTCATACAAAAAACCTATTCTCAACAGTCTTCTATGTATGGAACAGAACGAATTAGCAAATCACGTTTCGTTTTCATCCAGCATTCGTCTTCCGCCTTCACCTATATTTCCACCCTTCTGCTGGACCACCTGACGTAGTCTACCTTTGATTCCCTCCATGTATTTGGCCCTTCTGCTGGACCACCTGACGTAGTCTACCTTTGATTCCCTCCATGTATTTGGCACTTGAGCTCACTCAGAGTTCGAACGTCTTTTCTCTTGAACAAATGTTTAGCAAAGTTGCAACATTTGCATCTCCGAAAATTTGAATATTTTCTGGATCTTGGAATCGAACCTGATTTTATGGCGTGCGTATCATCATGAAGGGAAATGGGGCGTCACCAAGCCACCACAATTGGCTCCTTGATTGAATGCACCAATCACGGTGGCCTGGTAAGCCCCACTTTCCCTCGCGATGATACACATCCGATTTCATTCTTCATTTGTGCCTCGCCGAAAATTTGAATATTTACTGGATATTAGAATGAAACCTTGGCCGGTAGTAAAGTGTCATGGTCAGCTGCCTGCACAACTCGTCGCCACATTTGGGGCGATGATCGCGCGCGCGACTACCGTCCTACACTTAGGAATGGAAGATGATCATCATCCGCGGCGGTGCTGCGAGCACGTATGTGCGAGGCGCTGATCTCCTAGCCCTAGTCGCCAAACGATCGCCATCGTTTGGCGACTAGAACTGTCCGGAGCGAAGAGACGCCGAGTGAAGAACTCGGAGAATCTCACCCGGAGTATGGTGATGGTGTGAAAGTACGTATGATCAGGTGCGCGTACTGCACAGAATGCATCTGAGCCTACGGACTCAGACATGTTGATTTTTGCTCAACAGCATAGAACAAGCTTTAATACGTACGACTTGTCAGAAGCACAGAGGTGCTTCCGGTGCTTCTGACAAGTCGCATACGTTCTAGTTTGTTAGCCGCAATGGTTCATAACTGTCTCACACGCTAAAACAGCCCTGGAAGTGAAGTGCGAATACGTGAAACACGTACATTTGATCACTTTCCATGTACGGCTCACACCCGATTCACAGTGGCGATGATCACCTGCTCCTCTCCAACGCGAAGTGCGATCATCGCCCTGAAGGTGATGTGCGATGATCGCACTGGACACTTTACTACGGGCCCTGACTTCATTCTTCATTCGCGCCCCAAATTAGTTCAATCGTGTTGAGGTCTGGAGATTCGGGTGGACAGTGTAGAGGGTCCACCTTTCACTCACAAAGCTTGCCTTTTCTTTTATTTTTGCTAATATGTGGTAGGGCATTATCCAGCACAAGCGGCATACTCTGAGTTTCGCAGAATCTCTATATAGGAGAAGTACAATTAACTTTTTCCTTCATGCTCCGGCTTTTTGAAAGGGATATGAAGCCGTTCAATCACACTTCAGTAAATATTACTGTCGATACGGGTCGAGCCAGGAAAAATAGCATCCAACACGGTTGGCTCTCTTTAAGATTCCGCCCCGTATATGCACCTTTACAGGATGGTCGATTCCTCAATCTCCCGAGATTATCTCCTTTTTTACGGAATAGAATTTAGTGGAGCAGTCCACTGAAAAAATTCTCTTCTATCTGTATATATAAAAGTGAAAGTTTGTTTGTGTGTTTGTGTGTGTGTGTGTGTTTGTGTGTGTGTGTGTTTGTGTGTTCCGAATAGAAATCGCGGAGGATGAACCGATCGGGACCAAATTTTGCAGGTAGACTCTCCACTGGCCGGCGGAGGTTATAGGCTACTTTGCACCTGGGATTATCGATTGGTTCATCGATTATATCGATTTTATTGATTTTTCGCTCTTCTTGACCAGGGACTAGCGGGAACATGCCTACGGGGGTATCTCAATGCGCTGAACACGAACATGACGACCATTTTGCGCCAATTTATCGATTTATTGATTTTATTGATTTTTCGCTCTTCTTGACCAGGGATTAGCGAGAACATGCCTGCTGGGGTACCTCAATGCGCTGAACACGAACATGACAACCATTTTGCGCCAATTTATCGATTTATTGATTTTATTGATTTTTCGCTCTTCTTGACCAGGGACTAGCGAGAACATGCCTACTGGGGTTCCTCAATGCGCTGAACACGAATATGACAACCATTTTGCGCCAATTTATCGATTTATTGATTTTATTGATTTTTCGCTCTTCTTGACCAGGGACTAGCGAGAACATGCCTGCTGGGGTACCTCAATGCGCTGAACACGAACATGACAACCATTTTGCGCCAATTTATCGATTTATTGATTTTATTGATTTTTCGCTCTTCTTGACCAGGGACTAGCGAGAACATGCCTACTGGGGTTCCTCAATGCGCTGAACACGAATATGACAACCATTTTGCGCCAATTTATCGATTTATTGATTTTATTGATTTTTCGCTCTTCTTGACCAGGGACTAGCGAGAACATGCCTGCTGGGGTACCTCAATGCGCTGAACACGAATGTGACAACCATTTCGCACCAATTTATCGATTTATTGATTTTATTGATTTTTCGCTATTCTTGATCATGGGGTGGTAAAGACATGTCTATTGGGGTACCTCAATGCGCTGAACACGAATACGACAACCATTTTGCACGAAATATTGATTTATTGAATTTATCTATTTTCCCCATTTTCGCTCGGGGACGGGCAAATACATGTCTTTTTGGGTTTCTCAATACGCTGAATAGGAATATGACAAACATTTTGCACGAAATATCGGTTTTTCGATTTTATTGATTTTTGGCTGTTCCGCCCAATCGAGCAGTGAAGACATCTCTCCTGGGGTTCCTCGATATGCTGAGTATGAATATGACAACCACTTTGTACGAATACGTCGATTCAATGTCACCGGAATAGCTTTGCTAACTTTTCGCCTACAAGTCGTTGGGAAACGTCACCTGGGCTCCGCTAACATGCTGATCACCAAAATTATGGAGATTTTAATGAATTTGTCGATGATAGTAGTTGGCCTCAGCAGTATGATGTAGCTAAGGTGATAAAACACCCGAGCGAAGCCGGGTGCGGCAGCTAGTTCTGATATAAAATAGAAACACTCATTACAACAGGAGGAAATGTGAGGATATACCGTTAAATGTGCTTTCGTCAGTGAACACACTATCGGGAAAACACTCATTTGTAGCAGGCATTTCTTACAAAGGAGACAACCTTGTTTCTTTTCTCTGCTCTCTTACAGTTTGACAGCATTTTGTTATCGCCCTCTTGTATCCATGGAGACTTCTGTAGCTCCCGATTTGGGCTGCGCTTACATAGATATTTTGAACTGGAAGAGAGTCGACTATCTCCTTTGAGGTTACAGAGCTATCTCCCAAGTACATTGCTTCTATCACTTCCTTTACGCGAGAGAAATTAGCTGGAATTTCGTATATGAAGCACTTTCAAAATAACTGTGATTATCACACCAGCAAGTTGCCTTTGTTGGAAAGTTTTCCTCCCGTCAAACTCGTAGTCTTCGAAATTTTTGATATCGACGGATCAATCTAAAATTTAAAAGAAAAAATGCCCTTCGTCGGTCTATTTCGCTTCGGGAGAGTTCAGAAAAAGACTCACCTTATGCGAGTGTTATGAACCGCATGCTTTTTTCTTCTCTGCGTATTCGCAGAATCAAATCTTCGTGGTGGACTGTCATATTTTGTCATACTAGGCCAAGCACGGATTATAAGAACTAACAATAACTGAAAAGGATGACACTCCCTCAGACATTTGGACATTTGGAGCACGATGAACCCTCCCACTTTTGGCCGATGCAGGCTTCCGGCAGGTAGTCTGAAGGTGCGGATGGAGCAGGAAAACCTGCTGTGAGCGCGCATAAGGCAGGGTATAAGCAGGTCAACTTGCACCCTGTTTTCTTTCTCCATTGCCACGTGGCAACCGAAGTGTATATAAGCTGGCAGACGGCTATGAAAGCTTAGTCTAGTCTCCGTTGTGGCGGCCGGGAGGCGGCTAAGAAAGCTTGGTCTAGCCTCCGCTGTGGCGGAGACTAGACGAGCCTTACGGGAATCGTCTGGCCAACTGAAGCCCGGGTGAAACTGTGACCAGTGTACCGTTTGGCCAGACAAGATGCATGGGATGCGGTCGCGTGCGGACGCAGCGCGGACGGCAAAATCCGCCTTGCCAAAGATGTCCGGCTCGTCGGGCGCTGCCGCAGGGAGCATAATCTTGCCAGGCGAACTCGTCTTTGTAGTATTTTTGTAGCCACCGGTTGCGCGACTAATGGCGGATTAGGCGCGACAACTCCGCCCACTTCTGTGTTTTTCCGGCAGGTCAAGCCGCGAGAAACGGTGTGGGCCGGCGCTCCAAACGCCTGAATGTCTGAGCCAGTAGGCACGCGCGGGGCGTGGCTTCCCATGGCTGCGTGAAAAGCTCTTGCTGTCAACTCTGAGGACCTAGTTTCCCACGCCTGTACTTGCGAAACTATCCATCTGCTGAGAGAAGTCATTGTCACATTGTGAAAGTCGCGACTGGCTATAATGGCCGGCAATGACAGCCGATTTTGCTGTTGTGTTCTTCTCCAATAGTACAGTGGACGTAGTCTCCACCGCTGCATTCCTGACTGATTCGGAAGTGGGATGCACTATGAGGGTAAGGTGGCATGGCAAGACATATTTTACTGATTTTTATGGCAAACATCCTTCAGTTAGCTTTCAGATTGTTACCATTGTGATTTTGAGGTCTTGGTCCAAACGAGACTGTGGAACGAGGACACAGAAGGTTGGTTACAGAAGAAGACGTTCTCAATTAAGAAGCTTTCGAAGTTCTTCTTTAGATAGTAGAATGGAGGCTCTCCAATTTCTTTATTCGTGGTGTCTTTCGGCGCTAACGCTTTCGTCAGACCAAAAAGGCAGGCAGTGATTGAGCCATTCGATTCGAGACCAAACTGATAATGAAGTTGGGGAAGAAATGTTGGCGCTTACTTCACTCTTCAAGTCGCTTCCCACCAATGCTGTAGTTGATGACGAAGCACTCGATTTCTTAGTGAATTGCAAGTGCCTTTATCTGTTCTCCAACTTCGTTACCAATTTGGCTTTGGAGTCGAAAGGCTCAATCACTTCCTGTCTGTTTGGTCTGACGAAGGCATTAGAGCTAGCACGAATAAAGAAATTGGAGAGCCTTCATTGTATTATCTAAAGAAAAACTAAACCATGAAGCGAAAAGACAGAACAATTCTGAATTAGCTTTCGAAGTCTCTACACCGAGCAGGGAAGAAGAAGATGACGATGATGATGTGCCAGGAGCGGGCTCGACCTTATCCATCATGGAGTTCCAAAAAGAATAATATTCAACGGCTTTCGAATCTGAGATAAGAACAGAAACGCTATAGAAAACAGAACTTGCTTGAATGAAAATCATGCTTACGGAAGTGCTCAAGCGGCTCCCAACGCCGAATCAACCTGGTTAGACAATAATTTGTCATTATTGATTTCGCTACACTAGGTGTACAATTCAATCAACCTTCTTTATCAGTGTTCGATGAGGGCTTCTGCGTTAGTATTTTATTCGAGTAAGCTTTCGGCGCTTAGCGCCTTCGTCAGACCTTAATACATACAATATGCAACGCAACACATGTTAACAACTGTTATATGCATGACCAACCGAGTAAGAGGTGAAGAGGAGCAGATGTGAACGTACAACTAATGACTACCATATCTGATGTTATCTAGAGGAATGGCTCTTATACGAAAAACTACTGCTACATCTAAGATGTTTAAGCGGATGTTGTGAAGCAATTAATTTTAACGCCTCAACAAGCTCTTCCTTATTGTTAATCTCCGACTGGTACCGTTTGATTTCCCGAGCCTCCATGATCTTCCTATGAAGGAGGTCCTCGAGGTGACGGTGCAGCACAACGACTTCAAATCCTGGGGCAGAATCTCGGGTGTGTACCGTTGTACGGTGCCGTGAAGAACTGTTGTTAGGGTAGGCTTGGAGGTGGGCGAGTGCTCGACGATGTTCATCCAAGCGCTTTCTCAGTGGTCTTCCGCTTTCTCCAATGTATCGCTGACCGCATCCTCTACACTTTATCAGATACATCGTGCCGCGCAAGTGACAGATCTTCTGGTCGGTGCAATAGCGGCACCCCTCTTCTTCGCATCCGTTCTCATACAATAGTGACGATGTCAGTATTTCTTTGAGGGTGGGCGGGGGTTTGAATACCAGGCGTACTGGGAGCCGTGACCTCTTCACTATGGCGTTGATACGTTTTGCAAGGTGTTCGTTGAGGTACGGCAGTACCAGTGCGATCCCATCTGGAGCCGAATACGTTCTCCAGGTAGTCATTTCCCCTCTGTTGTAGCCGTTCTCAAAGAGAATACGTTTGATTGACTCATCATTTTCTGAGTTGCTCGTTGAAATCCGTTCACTGGTTTTGATCAAATTTCGTACTACATTCACTTTCATGTAGTGCGGGTGCGCGCTTCGTGAGTGTAGTAAGATGTTCTTCGACGATCGTTTTCTGTACCAGTGAATTTCCGTCGCTCCACTGCGAATTCGAACCTTGGTGTTCAGGAATGGTAAAAATCCATCTTCGCTTGGTTCTTCGACAGTGAATTTTATGTTCACATCCATGGAGTTCAGATTTCCGAGCGTTTCAGTCAGTTCAGCGAATGATGATCCAATCACAAAGACATCGTCGATGTACCGTTTGTATAGGATTATTCCGTTCGTCAGCGATGCTTTCTCGATATGATCAAGATACACGATGGCGAGCAAAAGGGGAATGCGTATTCCCATTGCCGAACCTCGTTTCTGCGCGTAAAATTCGTTATTGAAACGGAATATGTTACAGGCGAGTGTAACCTCCAAGAGAGTCTCGATATCTTTTGCGGAGAAACCCCACATACTCACTTCTTTGCTATGGCTGTTCAGGAGCTCGAGCACGGCTTTGATGGCTGTATCGTTGTTGATGTTCGTGTACAACAATACTGCGTCGTAGCTCACATAGCATGCAGAGTTTGGGACCTGACATTGTTGGATGGCATCGATGAACTCACTAGAGTTTACAATGTGGGCACCAACGTATCTCAGAAGTGGTGACAAGAGCTTCACTAGCAACCAACTGATTCGGTCCGATGGTCCTCCGCACGAGGATATGATCGGTCGCGTTTTTATTGCGGATATATCTATCTTCAAAAGGTCCATGCTCTGATCAAGTTTATGCGTCTTAATCAGCGAGTAGTATGTCGGGACCTCAGGATAGTTTGTCCAAAAACGCGATGTCGTCTTCATGTCCCATTTTCTGCGAAGGACAGACTTCACTGCTTCTTTTAGCATCTGTCTACATATTATATCTCAAATTTCGATCCCGAAGTCAACACCAGTGGATCCACTAATCTCAGCTCTGGAAGTTGATTTGATGCGGGAGTATCGAAGCGCCTTAAGATCACATTCCGCAACGAATATTACTCCTCAAGAGCTAAGAGGATTGAGGAAGTTGAAAGCAGCACGACAAGCTCTCCGAATAACTATTGGCGACAAAGATGTTGCCTTCGTGGTCATGCCTCGAGATCTCGATAAGGCTTTAACATCTTGGACACTCGCTGACGATAGTATCTACGAACGAAGCTCATACAAATGCTTCACCCAAAAATGCCAGATACTAAAAGAAGCAGTGAAGTCTGTCCTTCGCAGAAAATGGGACATGAAGACGACATCGCGTTTTTGGACAAACTATCCTGAGGTCCCGACATACTACTCGCTGATTAAGAAGCATAAACTTGATCAGAGCATGGACCTTTTGAAGATAGATATATCCGCAATAAAAACGCGACCGATCATATCCTCGTGCGGAGGACCATCGGACCGAATCAGTTGGTTGCTAGTGAAGCTCTTGTCACCACTTCTGAGATACGTTGGTGCCCACATTGTAAACTCTAGTGAGTTCATCGATGCCATCCAACAATGTCAGGTCCCAAACTCTGCATGCTATGTGAGCTACGACGCAGTATCGTTGTACACAAACATCAACAACATCAATCAAAGCCGTGCTCGAGCTCCTGAACAGCCATAGCAAAGAAGTGAGTATGTGGGGTTTTTCCGCAAAAGATATCGAGACTCTTGGAGGTTACACTCGCCTGTAACATATTCCGTTTCAATAACGAATTTTACGCGCAGAAACGAGGTTTGGCAATGGGAATACGCATTCCCCTTTTGCTCGCCATCGTGTATCTTGATCATATCGAGAAAGCATCGCTGATGTACGGAATAATCCTATACAAACGGTACATCGACGATGTCTTTGTGATTGGATCATCATTCGCTGAACTGACTGAAACGCTCGGAAATCTGAACTCCATGGATGTGAACATAAAATTCACTGTCGAAGAACCAAGCGAAGATGGATTTTTACCATTCCTGAACACCAAGGTTCGAATTCGCAGTGGAGCGACGGAAATTCACTGGTACAGAAAACGATCGTTGAAGAACATCTTACTACACTCACAAAGCGCGCACCCGCACTACATGAAAGTGAATGTACTACGAAATTTGATCAAAACCAGTGAACGGATTTCAACGAGCAACTCAGAAAATGATGAGTCAATCAAACGTATTCTCTTTGAGAACGGCTACAACAGAGGGGAAATGACTACCTGGAGAACGTATTCGGCTCCAGATGGGATCGCACTGGTACTGCCGTACCTCAACGAACACCTTGCAAAACGTATCAACGCCATAGTGAAGAGGTCACGGCTCCCAGTACGCCTGGTATTCAAACCCCCGCCCACCCTCAAAGAAATACTGACATCGTCACTATTGTATGAGAACGGATGCGAAGAAGAGGGGTGCCGCTATTGCACCGACCAGAAGATCTGTCACTTGCGCGGCACGATGTATCTGATAAAGTGTAGAGGATGCGGTCAGCGATACATTGGAGAAAGCGGAAGACCACTGAGAAAGCGCTTGGATGAACATCGTCGAGCACTCGCCCACCCCCAAGCCTACCCTAACAACAGTTCTTCACGGCACCGTACAACGGTACACACCCGAGATTCTGCCCCAGGATTTGAAGTCGTTGTGCTGCACCGTCACCTCGAGGACCTCCTTCATAGGAAGATCATGGAGGCTCGGGAAATCAAACGGTACCAGTCGGAGATTAACAATAAGGAAGAGCTTGTTGAGGCGTTAAAATTAATTGCTTCACAACATCCGCTTAAACATCTTAGAAGTAGCAGTAGTGTTTCGTATAAGAGCCATTCCTCTAGATAACATCAGATATGGTAGTCATTAGTTGTATGCATGACCAACCGAATAACATTACGTTCACATCTGCTCCTCTTCACCTCTTACTCGGTTGGTCATGCATATAACAGTTGTTAACATGTGTTGCATTGCATATTGTATGTATTGAGGTCTGACGAAGGCGCTAAGCGCCGAAAGCTTACTCGAACAAAATACTAACGCAGAAGCCCTCATCGAACACTGATAAAGAAGATACGACCATATGAGGCTTCATGACCGCTCGATATTAAAAAATTCAATCAACCATTAACTCAAGAATGAGTTTCAAGGTGAAATCTAAATTAACTATGTGGCAGAAGAAGTGGAATCGATTCGGAAGCAAGGGGTTCGGTTTCTCGCCAGGCAAGACGCTTAGCCACTGCGCACTGCAAAAATCGATAAAAACATCAGCAAATGCTTTTAGAAATGTCCATATTCAGAGATTTTTCATCTTTTTAAGCATTTTGCAAAAAGATTTCAGCGCGGAGGAATTGAACCTGGGACTCACCACAATTGCGTCATTGTGGCACCTTCACTTCCAAAGGGAAACCTTGACGAAGTTAATAGTGCTGAAAAATCTCTGGTAAACTTGTCCTTTTGACACAGAATGAGCTCTTTCACGAGTTCTTCAAGAGTGTATGAGCTCCTATTTTCCTACCGCTCTTCGAAGGCTGCTAGAGATGGATACAGGACTGCGCCCTAATCTCCTGCAAAATTAATGCTTTCCTAATTAACAAGCAAGGATTGCTGGAACTACCACAACTACGATTTCTGGAAGTGCACTCATTATCGATCAGCTTTTCTTAGGTAGGTCGGTAGCTCATCTCATCGAGGAGATGTAGCTCCCCCAACGTCGAGGTTTTTACAAGGAACAGCAAAATTCCGCACTTTGAGCAAGAGTAACATCGAGATTAGTAGGCCTGCGGCAACGCCACTTGCAGGACTTCAAGTGCATTTAGAGTTATTCCCGATCTGCAATTATTCCCCATTCAAGTTACCTAGCTGCGATGGAATGACGTGCTCTATCAACAACTTCGTCGAAAATCGGATGATTGAAATAATGTAGAGCTTGCCCAATTCTGCGCCTTCGTGCTTGGTTTTGGAAGTTTCTGCCCCTTTTAGGAAAAATAATCGAATTGAAGCTTGAGTTATGGTTCATATTTCCGCTACTACGGACCCGATCAATTATGGGGCATTGATCGCTATATTGATTATTTGGTGGAAACCAGTGAACTGAAGGCATACCCGGTGAAAACTAGTGAACGGAAGGCATACCCCATATTCGGTAGGACATTCGAAAGAATTTGTCGAGGCAAATCAATTGGTAACTTTGATTGGGGCAGTTCTGAGAAAGTTATGGCAAAGCGACGGTGCGCGACAGTGACTCCGCGGAGTGATTTTCGCGACCCCGTAGGCAGCATTGCCTGTGGATTATTTCGGATGCGAATACGAGGGAAAAAGTGTCACGTGAATATCACCAGCACTGGCACGCCTATGCTATTCCGAATTTTGAAAATAACAAGAAGACAAATGCCTGACAAAGAGCTGTGAAAAGTTAAAACATAAAAATTGTCGTAGTTCTCCATCGGCGCCAGCAATTCTTCAATTTGTCCCTCTCGCGTGCCAGATTCGTGAAATAGATTCTGTCCATTCGAATGAGACGAATAGCATTGCATCTCTCCTTGAAGGACTTCGTGATGAAGTCTGATCATTGGATCGGTGGTCTTCCTGTTGTGCGCTTAACGTTCCGTGGAGTCCAGTCGCTGACGGCTATTGTCTAACGGTTGTCGTTGAGAGGCATCACGTGTCTGGCCCACCTAATCTTACTCAACTTGGCGTAAGCGGCAGCGTCCCTGATCTTCGACTGTTGACATAGGGTGGAACTCCGTATTCCTGACCTCACTTGCGTGAGACGAGTTATTCCTAGCATCGCCCTCTCGATAGAGCGTTCGACGACGCAGACCGCGTTCTCATCCTGCTTGCGCAGCGCCCAGGTTTCTGAGGCGTACGTCAAAGCACAGAGAACCATTGTGTTGAAGAGATGAGCACGGAGCCTAGTGTTCTTCGTCTTCTTCACTACCTCCTCGACGCTCTTGTACGCTCGCCAAGCCGCTCGTTTCTTCCTGCCCAGCTTTGGAGCGGGGTCGTTCATGTTGACTTCTCGACCAAGATATACGTAGCTGGAGCATTCGGGTATGGTCGTTCCGTTGAGCGAGAATGGGGCATCCGGGACCCATCCGTTTCTCATGAACATCGTCTTCGTAAGATTCAGTTGGAGACCGATCTTCCCACATGCGTCGTCGCAGTCGGTCAGCATCCGTTCCGCTTCGCTGATGTTTGGCGTTATAAGGACGATGTCCTCAGCACAGATGGTTAACTCGCCGGCCATCAACTTGCACTCCCATGCAATCGCACTCTAGTCTTTGCATGACGTCCTCAAGAGTGGCGCTGAATAGTTTTGGTGACACGGTGTTGCCTTGCCGAACCCCTCTCTTGACGTCAATGGTGATGTCGTCGTAGAATGGAGAAATCCTGGTCGTGAAGTTGTTGTAGAGCTCAAAAAATATCTTGATGTATTGAGTAGGAACGCCTGGTTCCTCAAAGCTTCCAGAACCGCTTCTGCCTCAACGGAGTCAAAGGCTTTCTTCCAGAGGGGCACTTTATACTCTCGCGGTACCTCGGTGACTCTAGTGACGGTGTGTATGTGGTCGATCGTACTGAATCCTTTTCGAAACCCTGCTTGCTCGCATGGCTGTCCTTCATCTAGTGTCCTTTCGATCCTGTTTAGAATCACTCGCGTGAAAAGCCTATAGACGACGGACAGTAGGCAGATGGGGCGATAATTGCCTATATCCAGTGGGTCTCCCTTCTTATACAGCAGCACGGTCCTGCTGGTCTTCCATTGGTTGGGTACCTTGCATTCCGACAGCTACCGCGTGAAAAGCCTAGCCAACGTGTTGATAAGAACCGACAAAACCGAAATAGGTTCTTCAGATTTCTGGTAGCATTCTGTCGGGACCCTGTGCTGTACGATTCCTTACGGACTTGATGGCATGTCGCACTTCAGAAGGGAGAACCTATGGGGCAACATCCTCCTTAAAATGACATTGAGAGAGGTGGACGTGGCTATCGAATAGATCCGAGTAGAAGTCGTAGATGACCTTTTCCATTACCCGTCTCGAGAAAGAAGTTGTTCCGTCATGGCGCCGGAGGGCGGACATCTTGGCCTTGCAGCTGGCGAAGTCTCGGTTGGCGTTGCGAATGCTTTTCCCTGCCTCTGCGGCTTCGGCCAACACTGTTGCTCGTCTCTCCTTGAAGTCTTCTTTTATCGCTTCTCTGCACCGTTTTGCAAGCGTGGACGTTAGCTGGTAGTTGCCTGCGGCTCTCGCGGCTCCACGCTGGCGTATCAGCTCAAGGGTCTCGTAAGACAATCGTCTCTTGGTGACTCTTAAACCCTCGGCACTCTTTGCGCTGTCGCGGAGATGCTGTACAAGCCGATCGTACTCTTCGTCGGTGTTGTCGACAACCGCATCTTCCCAAAAGCCGGCTAGCGTAGTGAAAAGATCCCAACTGATGACGGGTTTGGGACTCCTTCTCTTAAACTTCACGGCTTTCTCTAGTTTGCGTGAAAAGAAGAATCTTGCACGAAGGAGGCGATGGTCGGATCCGGTGTAGAACTTTGGTACAACACCGACGTCGGTCAGGCAGAACCTTCGATTGACGATGATGTGGTCAATTTCATTATAGTACTCTCCACCGGGTGACTCCCACGTCTAGCGTAGGGAGGTTGGCTTCTGAAATTGTGAGTTACCATGGATGGTCTTCGTCGTCATGATGAACTCAGACAGCCTCTCTCCCTGTTCGTTCCACTGCAGGCCGTGCGTACCGATGTGAAGTTCCTCAGGCGTTCTCCCAGGACCAATCTTGGCGTTGAAATCGCCAACGATGATCTTGTAGAATGTGTGATCTTTCCCGTAGAAATTCCCCAGGTCCATATAGAAGACCTCAATATCCTCTTCGTCGTAGCTGGATGTTGGAGCGTAGGCGACAAAGATTGTCACGGCCGGTATTGATCCACATCTTCTCAACCGCAAACGTCCGATTCGGGTTGTTAGTTGTTCGAACGAATCGATGTTCATGTCCAAGTTCGTGTTGACGAGGACACCGACTCCACCAACTCCTCCACTGTTGCAGGTTCCAAGGAGCAGTGCTTCTCCTGTGTCGAAGGTGGCGTTCAGTGGGCGCTGTCTCCTCGTCTCGGTCAGTCCGATGACGTCGTACCTGATCTTCCTGGCCTGCATCATCAAATTCTCGATGGAAGCCTCCGATGCTAGCGTACATGCGTTGAAGGTATAGACCGCCATCATAGTCCTTCAGGTTTTAGGCAGCTTAAATGACCCCTTGGACCTCGTCCTCCCTGGCGCTGCCGTACCAGTGACTCTTCCGAGATCAGGGAAACACTCTCTATTTTCGCTGTGTTGAGCTTGAAGAAATTTTAAACCCACTGGAGATAGCTTGCTGGGCCCCGTTTCCCCCGTGGGAGGCTGGAGTGTGATTTCACCGTGAAGTTAGTCGGGCTTCCCGATGAAATCACACGGGAGTGGACGATGGAGCTTATATGTTGGAGGCGACTCCGAACCGCCTTCCTCGTACCTCCCAATCACTTGAATGCAGGGCTTTTGGTCGGATAGATGTGCAGGATACCATCTGCAGACACGCAAGCACACCCACGCACGCATGCATTAACATACTCACGCACTGACAAAATGTATGAATAGTTCCGACACTGCAGAGATAGGGAGTCCATCCCCTGAATCCACCCGTGTCTCAGGGCAGACACAAGGTCGCGTTTGGTCGCGTTTACCCCCCCCCCTATCCGCCACCTGGGGACGCGCCACGTAGCCTTGCGACGTACCTACCGGCTGGGATCCCACGATGAAGGAGATCCGTGGAATCAACAACACCGGAAAGAAAATGAAAACAAAACGGGAAAACGAACAAGAACGGCAATAATCCGAATTGGATGAAGTAATCGATGAATGAATGAGCCGGCTGCGAAGGCTGGCAAAATGCCAGCCGCGCCGCCCACAGCTACCTCGCGGCTGTGTTGCGCTGCGGCTGTGCAACAACTCCGTCGTGGTATGCCGTTGCAGATGTTGGATCCAAGGTGACTACGAGAATACAAACTTCCACTTTTATGTGTAGAGATAAGGAAATTTACTACGCTGAGGACTTTAAAGGTAGGATAATGGGGTGCGATATCAGCATATCTGATGCCTAAATACTTCTAAGCGTGAACAAAAATGTATGCCACTTGCCTAAGAATAGACATTTCACATTGTGCAAGTGACGCAGTACATATCCCTCTCCATATTGTGTGATTGACTTAGTACACATTCTTGAACATACAAAAATAAGCAAACTCACAACTTCACAGATTTCTTTTGTTGCATCGTCACATAGCTCTCACGTTCTCACTCACATCTTGACGAGCATAGCGCTCCTTTGGAGCTTTCTTGGAAATCATTAGTGTAAGGGGGGCCATGACCAGGAGCGTTGTGGAGCTGCAGTTAAAGGCAGCAGGAGCTGAAATTCTCGACTCTGTGCTGAGCTGCGGGTGGTGAAGAACAGACTTGGCACATCATAAATGTGAAGCGAACACAGACAATGATGGCTTACCTGCAGAGAAAATGGAACATTCGTCGCAAACACGCCTGGCAGTGTTCGCGCACGGACGAGTTTTCCTCGGCGCAAAAGCCATTGCGGTGCGTGGTTTGGCGCAAAGGGAAAACGGAATGCACTCAATTCACAGGGTTTCATGGCGGGACTCGGCCAAAACCACGCGTCGCAATGGCTTTCGCGCCGGGGAAAACTCGTCCGCGCGCGAACACGGCCAGGCGTGTTCGCGACGAATGTTCCATTTTCTCTACAGGTAAGCCATCACTGTCTGTGTTCGTTTCACATTTATGATGTGCTGAATCTGTACTTCATCACCCACAGCTCAGCTCGGAGTCGAGGATTTCAGCTCCTGCTGCCTTTAAGGTTACAGTGAGGTCCAGAAGCAACTAGGAATGGGCGGCGGCCGCCGGCGCCTTCATTGTTTTTGTGCGTAAAACGGTTATTAATAATATTTAGGTGAAGCCGCTCCGAGAAATTTGAACAAGAGGTGCTACTCACTGGGAATGGATAATTTCCAGCATTTCTAGAAGTCGCTGTATTGATTACTAAGTGAAAACCAGTAAACAGAAGGTATACCCCATATTCGGTAGGCCATTCGAAAGATTTCATCAAGCAAATCGATCGGTGAGCAAACGCTTTGACTGGGGTAGTTCTGAGAAAGTTGTGGCACGGTGCGCGACGGTGACTCTGCGGAGTGAACCGTGAGCAGTACAGTAGCAGCAATATAAATTTTCTCTGAGGGATTTTATGCATAACAACAGTTCCATGTCTCAGTGCAGTGTTCATCCTTACAGAGATTGCAATTTTTTACCGGTCAAAAGTGAATGGGACAATCTCTTGTCTTCGGTAAAATGAAGTACACATGAAATCTTCATGTGTAGTTTTGGATTGTGAGATGATACTAGCAAACATAAACACGGATGGGTTTCACTACAAAATGATGTCAGTTCTCCATTTTTTCTGGCCTGAAATAGATGAATAATCAACGAGACGAGAAAAAAAGGAAAGAAAATGAGGGAACCGAACAAAAATGGCGAAAATCCGAACGCAATGGAGTAATGTATAAACCAGTCTTTGAAAGGCTGGCAAAATGTCAGCAACGCCGCCCGCAGCAGCCTCGCCGCTGTATTGCGCTGCGACTACGCGGTGACTCCACCGTGGTGTGCCGTTGCTGATGTTGGACTCGCCGTGACCACGAGGATGTGTACATTGGCGGCCTCGTATTTAGCACACCCACGATTTTGGACCCATATTTTTCTGCATCTCACAGCCCATGGATGAACAATCAAAACCATGTTCGAGTATGTGTTGAGGCTCTATGGAGGCTTCCTTCCTCTTGTTTGCTCTCTCTGGATGTTGCTGGCGTCGAGCATGCCACGGCAAGCACACATCGCATGCGTATTGGTTGTAGCCAGCGGCATGCCGCCAGCTGCATCACCGGCTGCCGGGTCTATGTCCAGAAGCCGTCTTGTCCAGAGTACGCCAGGTCATGCCGTCGGCTACATCGGAGTGCGCCGCCAACGCAGCTCATGCCGCTGTGACCCTGTCCGCTCGTGTGGTCCACTCGGATGGACTTCATCAGCGACCAGCGCCTTGTATCTTATTAAAGAAGATTTACCTCGCATTGAGAAATATATTGCATGCTATATATTGCATATGAAGAATTTATGCATTGACTGGGATGTAGCACTCACTAAACTGCAGTTTCCTGCTGATATAAAAGTTTAGTGAAGGCAAGAATAAAGACGGACGAAAACATTTGAAGAGTTCACCTACTTTGTGCGCTATCAAACGTACTGTTATATCAACCTTCAACTTATATATTGTGGAATATACATGCATGTGTACTTGATCTATTCAGTCAGGTTTCTGGAAGTTGTCAGCATCAACCATAGAAGAAACTTAAGAATGCTCTCGGTGAAATCAGAAATGTCTTAAATGATCATTTCTTCGGATAATATGGCAGAAATGTGATGACAGTGATAATACACCAGGACCGTGGTTTTCACGTAAGAGAAAACACAAGATGTCAATAGTTTGAATATAAAACCCATCAGTGGAGAAGTGCAACATAATACTTTTGAACAATCTCGAAGTCTCCAAATACAAAAAAATAAAACAAGGAAAAGAAAAAGAATGTGTAAAAGAGAGAAAATGTGATTCGTTTCGCCTCTTTCTTTAAACGAATCACATTTTCTAGCCCCCCCCCCCCCCGAGGCTCATCAGTAAAGAGGGGGGCTAGTTAGAGAAGTGTGAAGAAGAAGAAGAAAAGGAATAAAGGATGAGAAGAGAAAGGATATAGTAAAAAAAGGAAGAGGAAAAGTAAAGGAAGAGTAGAAGAAAAAAGAAAAAAGGTGACAAGAAGTAAGAAGTAATTAAATTACTATTTTTAGGTCTCGGGTACTCACCCAAAAAGTCTTGCTTGTTTCTCCTGTGATAATTAGGAAGTAACTAGCCATTTGCAATGCTAACCATTTTCTTGACAAAATGATAGATGAGTGATGGAAAAGCGAGCAGGAAATGCTTTCAAAACCCATGAAGAACCTTTGTGCCTGGGTGTATGGCGTGTTCTGATGCAGGATCACAAAACTGAAAATTATTACGTCTTTGCGTGTTCGCGAACCAATTAATCTAACTGCGTCAGCATGTCGCTGCCGTTGCCGCCGGTGTGGTCCACACCCGACCATGCCGCTGGTTGTGTCCTCACTTCGCTGGCGTACACAGCCTTACCACTGGCAGAGAGTCAGTTGCAACTTTAATGAAAAATGAAACCTCAATCCCGTTAGTTTCTCAAACTAGGTATAAAAGTTTTGTATCCACTCATGAAGATGAGTGAAGTGGTGATTCGAATTAGGCACTTTTCTGCTTACCTTTTTGCTACCGGCGTACTCGTACGTACGTGCCAGCCGGATCCAGAAACAGAAACGAGTTGTTAAATTTGTCGAAAATTTCGTTTTAATGAATCTCGGGAATAAAGCAAGCCTTGGGATTTTCCCGTGCTTATCTGAATGCCTGCTAGTAGCGCAAGTCAGGGAAAAATCTACAACCAAAATGCATGTTTACTCTTTGAATTCGAGATGAATCCTTTTTTTCGCAATTTTTTAGCTATGTGGACGGCTCGTGGTCTTCTGTGAGGTGAAAAACTGCGCATCAAATCTAGTACAGCAAAACGCTTACTAATATAGGGAAGGAAATCACATTTTCCCTTGATTCGATGAAATCTTGTACGAGAGAAACGAAAATATTCTCAAAAGTACTGCATTTTCAGCTCTAATTGCAAAGATGTGTGCAAATCTATTCAGAATTATTTTCTTGAGAATTAGAGTAGAGGTTAGAAAGAGAATGTTATACCTTATCACATTCTCGCATTTTGTCCTAATAGCTCACACCAAGCTTGAAAAACGGATTTTATATTTCCATCAGTTGATCGACCAAATTGAGTACTAAATGTGTGACCGTCACTGTAGTTGTAGGTATGTGTGTATGTCCGTACTGAATAGAAATCGCGGAGGGTGTACCAATCGTCACCAAATTTTGCACGCTGTTTCTTCATGGAGGTTAAATGCTACTTCTCACTGGAGATTGCCGATTGGCCTATCGATTGTATTGATCTTATTGATTTTCCGCTATTTTCGCCCAGGGACTGGCGAGGACGTGTCTACTATTAGGTCGTCAAGTATGAAATGTCCGATTTTGGATGAGAAGATCTCGAGTTTTGTTTCTAAAGCAAGATGCAGTATAAAATATCCGAATATGCTCCTATACTATCCCCACAGCCTTGCCAGCTCAATTGCACCTTGAGTGCGCTAACAGTTTGGAAACGTGGGAAGCTAGTATCAATCAAATGGCGAAGAGCGTTTCCAACATCATGCTTAAAATTTAATATTTTCTCCAGCAAGAACTGAGCTAATCCCTGAAAGGAGTTGTGGTCAAATAGAGCAAGATTTGCCGAGTACAGTAGATGGCAGGTGGGTCCTCATCCCTGCTCCTCTGGCTTAAGAAGCATGGATTTGTGAAAAATGGTCAAAAATAGGCACCCAATTTTGGGGGTCAAACTGGAAAAAATTCGTTTACCAAACTACTTTTAATGGTCATATTGCCTTGAGTACCTCAATATTAATGGATTATAAAGATCACACCTTGGCGCTTACGCTGACCTTGTTTGACTCCTATCCGCTTCGGCTACGGCTACCAGCTCATCGATATCCAGGTTCATCATAAGGCTCACCTTGGAGATTCATGTCACCTGAGCGGAACTTTCCAAGCAGACGCTGTTCAGTGCATTTAATAGCCAAATCTACCTTAACACTACCCTGATGTTCCAGCTTTCTCAGCTTTAATGACTGGAAAATGGAACCTATGTTCCAAAACGACACTATTTTTCGTCCTTGAGTAGTTCTACAGAAAATGCTTTCAAACAAAATTTCGAAAACTGATCAAAAACCCAGGAAGTGATTTTGAAAAAAAGACGATGTACCTTCATAATGAAAATAAAGATGAGAAGAGATCTAGTAAATCTTCGAAGATAGAGACTGTCAAATTGACCGCTCATAAAATCGGACATTTTATACTTGACGACCTAATAGCATTCTCCAAGACGCTGAACACAAGTATAGCAACAATTTTGTGTCAAAGCATATATTTATTGATTTTATTATTTCTTCCCAATCTTGCCAAAGCGGCGGTGAAGATATGTCGACTGGGATTCCCAGCATGCTTAACACGAGTATGACATCTTGCACGAAACACCGATTTCAGCATTTTTTCGGGCAAGGGCATGTGTACTGTGGATTCCCTGTACGCTGAAAACGAATATGATGACCGTTTCGCACATTTATCGATTTTTCGGTTTTATTGTATTCTTCCGGCATTCTACCCTATAGGGCTGTGAAGACATTTCTACTGGGGTTCTCGGTGTGCTATGAATATGACAATCATTTTGCACGCAGACATCAAATTGAAATTTATTTTTATGTGTCGATGGGAAGGGGTCTTTTGGCATCGCTTATATGCTGATCACCAGATTTATGGGCATTTTTACTAATTTTTTCGGCAGTAGCAATTGTCCTCAGCAGTGTGAGGTAGTCGGGGTAGTGAAACACCCGAGCAAAACCTGGTATATATGGTGTTTGTCACGGTGTAAACATCGGTGCAATTGTTGACCCAGTACAAAGGCTGTGTGCGAGCCGCTAAAAACGTAGCCTTTCAACAGAGAATTTGATCTATTGGAATGGATCAGCTCGCGATGCGATGTTTACTCCGACATGAATGTCCTATACCGTCAGTTGTTCTGATAATTTCCGCAGCAAATATGTTTGTTATTATTCGACGTGAGATATATGATCCACAATTAAGCTCTAATGTCTCTGGAATAATGGTTTCGTTGTAATTAAAATGTGTTGACAGAGACAAATTCTCGACAGTAAACCTCACCTGCTCTTTTTCTGACACACTGTTTATGCTGCACCCTCCACATCTCAAGTAATATAACCAGGGTCAAGCGTCCGATTGAAATTTCCTATGGGGGAGTCGTATAGGAGGGGGCTAGGAACTGGGGGTCGCATTGGAAAGGTGGGGATGGGGTAAGTAGAGGGGTGGTCGACCATTAGAAGTAAATTCGTGATTGTTTTATAACATTATGACAAATGACGGTCCGCCCTTGCCAGCAAGAACGATCACGTAATTACGCGTTAAAACAGGAGTGGTTTGTAGCGTATGAGAGAAATCGGCTTCAGCGCACTACAGGTTCAATTATCGACGCCTTCAACAGATTTTGCACGGGTCGGAATCACTTTAGAATCAAGTGTGGAGTAAAGGAGGTGGAGATGTTAAAAAATGAAGTGCGGGTAGAGAAATCAGTCGATTCCACATTCTTTCTGAGAATTCGCCCGCAAGGTCCATCTGAACGTGGGAAAGTAGGGTGAACCTCGTGCTGTAGTTCTCTGCACCGAAATTAGCATATGCTTTTTAACTTCTCCACAGAAGACGATCAGCTCTATCATTTGCCAGAGTTTCAATTTTCCAGGGCTTCGGGAGCTCGATGGGAAATTTTTCAGATTTTCGGGCAATACTAGGGCAATTTTTTCATCTAACTCATTCAAGCAGGAGCAAACATTAGGGCGCGATAATGGGAATGAAGAATGAGTGCCTGGAGCTCTCATACATGAAGGTAGTGAAATTTCGGTAAAAAGCAAACTGTCTTCATGGGAGTCACAGAAGTGAAAACCTCGCAATTTGAACAGGTGATTAAAATGTAGTAAATCTGTTTGGGAAGTCACTGAGAAGCAATTTGCAGATATCACAAAAACTTTTCTTCTGTGAGTTATAGATGAGGAAATTTTCCATTCGAGTACAGAATCTGGCATGAAGAAGTTGGCTCGTTTTCCCGCAATTCAGATGGGAAATCGATGGGGAATTCGTAAACTTCCCAACGATTTCCCATCGAGCTCCCTAAACTACATGAAGATCTAGAAAATTGAAACTCCGGCAGAAGATAGTGCTAATCGTCTTCTATGGACATCCTGAAAAGCATTTGGTGACTTCGAATTGGAGAACTACAGCACGAGATCTGAGTCACCTTAGTTCTCCACAAACTGACGGGCCATGCAGGCAAATTCTCGCATGTGTAATCGATCGATTTCGCTTCTCTCACTTTCAGTCTTCAGCAGGAACTTGACTCAAGGCAAACGGGACTTCGTAAAAGATCGCTGGAGGTCTCGTAGCGTAGGGGTGAGGGAGTGTTCGCAAGTTTCCAAGCTGCACAATATACGCAGCAGGAGAACCTTCCACTGTTGCGGCGTTTTAAGCACCTTCACTGGAGAGATGGCCGGGGTCGATGAGGATTCTGTAGTGTCTCGGAAGCTGGATATTGGCAGGACCTACGCGGTCGGCTCATCTCTTGAATGTTTCTGCGCAACCCCTGCTGAGGTCTCGATGCTATTGTGCAGTCATGATATCCGTTCATTCCGAGAAAGCTTGTGCACTAACGTACAGATTAAACTCTTCAGTGTAGCAAGGCATGGCATTGTGCAAACAGCTAATCAATAGTTGATCAAAATTAAATAGTTAATCAAAATTTCTGAATAACTCCCAAGCCTTCACCATCACTCTCGAAATTTAGAGGGGGAACGGGTGCTCTGACAGGAAACATATGTGCCGCGGCCCAAAAGAGGAGGAAACGCTAGGATACATCTTCGCCGATGGAGAGCTAGTTCGGTTTCGTCTAATTGTGAGGAAAAACTTGACGAAAGGGCCCATTGTGGCCCAATAGTGTGGAGAACACCAGTCTCTCTGGTTCAATAACGTAGAGAACGCTAGGGTATAGGTCCACCGATGGAGTATTGGTCCGGTGTGGCTCAACAGTGAGGAAAACACCAGAATGCAGGTCTACCAACCCACCGTAGCCCGGTGGTGGAGAACGCCAGGAAATGGGCTTGCTTTGGTCTAGTAGTGTGGAGAATGCCGAGATGGGAGTCCGCCGACGGAGAACTGGTTCGTCGTGGTCCAATGGTATGGTGAACGCTAGAGTACAGGTCCACCGATGGAAGAAGGGCCCGCCGTGGCCTAGCAGTGAGGAAGGCGCCAGGATACAAGTCCGACAATATGAAATTGGTCCGATGTGGCTCAATAGCATGGGAGACGCTAGGATAGGGCTCAGCTCATGGAGAAAGAGTCAGGCATGGTCCAATGGTGTGGAAAATTTAGGATACGGATCCACTGATGGAGGAAGGGCCCGCAGTGGCCCAGCAGTGAAGAAGGCGACAGCATACGGGTCCGCCAATATACAATGGGTCGCTGTGGCTCAACATCATGGGAGACGCCAGGATAGGGATCCGCTCATGGAGAAAGGGTCGGCCGTGTCCCATTGGTGTATGGAAAGCTAGGATACGGGTCCTCCTATGGTGGAAGGGCCCGCAGTGGCCCAGCAGTGAGGAAGGCGCCTAAATGCGGGCTCTCAGATGAAAGAAGACCCCGTCTTGACTCAAGAGTGTGGAGGACACCAGGATACGGGTTCGCCTACGGAGAACGGACCCGCTGTAGCCCAAATGTGCGAAGATCTCCAGAATGCTGGTCCACCGATGTAGAAAGAACCCGTCGTAGCCCAGTGGTGTGGAGGACCCTAGGATACGGGTTCGCTTTGGTCCGATATTGAAAAGAACCCTTTGGGTGCTCATCGAATGCGAGTGCATGACGGCGTCGATTACGAAGTAGAAGCAACGATTCTTGCACTTGAAACTGAGATATCAGCAAGCAAGACGCTCGAGGCCTTTTGGATTCATGCCAAAAACCCGAGAATGAACCGCAAAGAGGAGTGCCCCACCACAACCAGTGAGCTCTATCCATATCTCGCACTGTGTAAGATCTGACTCGAGATATGACTAATGGCAGAATGTCTTATACTGTTTCCAAGTCCAGCGTGTTCGGCCGGTCTTCGAAGACATCATCCGGTCGGCGGACTTGTGAAGAGGTGAGTGTTATCGTGATTTTCGGGTATAATCTGGATCGAAGTTGGATTGAGGAGGTGTTTGTCCGAGTACTCTAACGGATCGACTTGACTCTTTCAGGCTCTGACGAAGGCGAAGTCGCCGAAACGTCGGCCAATAAAGAAGTTTGACAACCTCGTGCGTCGCTAACAGAAGCATACAAATATTGTTGAGAATGCCGGGATGCGAGTCAGCCCATGGAGAACGGATCTGACTCGGAATATCTGTGAGAAAGACGCCAGAATGCGGGTTCGGAGATGGCAGAAAAGCCTGCCGTGGCCCAGAGGTGTGGATAAAGCCAGGATAGAATGGAGAAAGGGACCGCCGCGGCCCAACTGTGAGGAAGAGGCCAGAATGCGGGCCCTCAGAAGGATGAAGTGCTCGCCGTGGCCTAATGGTCTGGTCTGGTGATAGTGGTCCGTTAATACAGGATGGGCCCTCAATTACTCAATAAAGTGGAGGGTTGAGGATAGCAGGATACGGTTCAGCCGAACGGGTTCGCTGTGGCCCAACAGTGAAGATGACGCCAGAATACGGATTCACCGATAGAGAGAAGGTCCGCCGTGGTCCAATAGTGTGGGGAACGGAAGGATCAGGTCCACCGATGGAAAACGCGTCTGCGTTGACCCAGTAGTGAGAAAACGCACTGATACGCCTAACGATGGAGAACGGACTTCTCATACCGATACTTGACTCACAAGAAGAATTTCATATTTGAACCCATTTAATGATCAGTTTTGCTGCTCCGTCAATTCTCTAGAGATTAGGCAAGTGCGAAGCATTTGCACATGCGCCGAGTGGCTGCCCCACCCCTCTTCAGTCCCGAAGGGGCGCTAGTACCAAACAACGATAAATAGAGTTTAGCAGTAAACGACATCCACTTTGTTTTCTTCAGTAATCAGTACACCATTCTTCACAAGCAAAATAGGATTAGTCTTTCTGATGTTCTAGTTTTCGACCGGTCAGGCGCAAATTCTCAACCCTCTCAGAATAAGCAGTTCTGGACACAAGCGCCGACCGCTGCTTTACAAGCATATCTCTTGCGGATAGTAGTCTCCAACTCGAGAAACTCTAACCTTAGTCTCCAACTCGAGAAACTCTAACCTAAGCTTCTCACCAGCACCACACGCGGAATGCCCAGTATCTAATTATTGAATCAGCACTGCAATCCACATCGTACACTGGTTTCGAAAATCAAAGCTATGACAGAACCAATACAAAAAAGTGCCTCCTGAGCCGAGAATACAAGTGGTTCTTAGTCAACGAAGAAAAGCGAATATTGTCTGTTGATCAAAACAGAACAGACGCACATCAGCAAATCTTACTCCGATATCCCTTCGTTTTTACCCTTCTGAGTGGTAGACTTGGAATTCACATAAAGCTATCATCAAGCTACGAATTCTTCCTTCCGAAATGGGCCACATTGTACAAGATGCTCTGCTCTGGAACAAACCAACCACAGTGTCTAAGAAATCGAAAAAGCATCCATCCACCTCAGAACATCTAATAGGACTAAGCACAGAGCTAAATTAAGAGCATTTAAGAAAGCGTCGTATGAACCGATGTCCAGAAAATCACTTTGGAATTGCGCCTTCTTCATGCACGATTTGATAGGCTCAATTAGCGGCTGCAGTAATCCCCGCTTCAGGCGCCTACAGGGCTCACCCCACGCGATAGTGAATTAGGCAAAGTACTACGACCGAAAAGTTTTTGAACAAGATTAACCCATTGACGACCGCGTGGCTCACCGGTGAGCCGCGCCCTTCTTGACTAGTACTGGACCTTATTTTCGAACTATTTTGCAGCATTTCAATATGAAATGGTTACAATCCTTCTTAAAAAGGTCCCAAACAAGTGCAGTTCAAGGAGGAGTTCTCCTTTATTGCGACAAACATCATGAAAAGGATGGAATTTTGAAGTCGAGGAAGATTGTTTGACATTTCTTCTGTCGTGGATGGAAATACTCTGTGCAAAAGCCATATTTCTCACATAGAATCACGTTCGTTACATCCTGCGCTTCCTTATTAGTCAGGCTAGAGCCTTAGTAACGTGTATATTCTCTGGACACTCCCTTATAACACTAAAAACACCCTCTACAAAGGCTTCAACGGAATCCAGAAGCGTTTAGATTCCCTCCTTTTTTAGTCCGATGATACTAGTAATCTTCTGAAACTAGACTTCAAATTGTTTCTGCAAAATGATCTGTTTTAGTCCGAATTATCTTATCGTAACGATGTGGAACTCCGCGGGCGCCGCACTCTTGGGAGGGGCGTTGGTCCCACGCGCCAGACACGCAAAAATGGGCGCGGTCGTCAATGGGTTAAGGATGCTGTGCTTCAAACAGAGCGGTTCGAATCCAACGAGAAAAGAAACCTATCATTCTCTCAGTAGATGGACAAATTGAAGGAAAGTCGCGAGCGCATTAGGCGGTGTGAATCAGCGCTTGAGAAAGAAATGAAGTCTTTACAACGAACATCGGGTTTCGTCACTGTAACAACTGAATAAGGCAAACGCAGTAAAACTTGTCAGCTCCCCCCACATGGAACTTATTTTTTTTTCATTTATTATAACGCATAGGTGTGCCGTCTTGGAACGATATCAAAAACAAAAGTTCAAATTGGTTGAAACAGAACAAAGAAAGACAAAAGAAGGAGAGCTGTTGAAAAAAAGTGACATTGTCAAGCATTAGTCTGTTGTCTGGCATGATCACGATTCTCTTCAAGCCTTTTCCTAGCACAGAAACGTCGTTACATGATGATGAAAAATTGAATCAAAGCAGAATATTTATAAGGATTTGTTAGCAACTTTCGAGGAAGAGATAAAATGTTAAAACTAGTGCTTCGCTTAAGTTGTCAACTCATGTACCAGCATCGAGCATGGGCTGTACCTGGGATACACGTGACGCCTAAAGGATCAGGACGCTGAGGATAATCACCTCACTAAGACCGCAACTAATGACCCATTCTGACGCATGGGCGACTCTTTGATCTGGTAAGAACCTCAGGCGTAAGCTTAGCGGGATGCCCACCCGCTCCTTTCCCTTCAAAACAATCAGTACCTCAGCAGCACCCCAAGAGGCCCGATACCTGGTCGTTACTAGTGATCGTACAAGCATACGACACATTTCGAAAGGCGTGAAAGAAAAGCAAGTGTAAGCTTTCATTACTAGTACGTTACACGCGGAAAAGTACACGCTTTGTGCACAAGGGGAAACGAAATGCATAAAGAAAAGTGAGATGAATCCAACTAAGCAAAGGAAGCAAGATCCGCCAAAAATAAGACATGATTAGGTTAACAGCATCAACAACTGCCATCCGCGGCAAGCTGTGCTTCGTTTGGATGATAGTGGCTTCTTAGCTCAGGGGAGTTTTCTCTCCGGAGTATAGCTGTTCCAGGCTCGAGGGAGTTTCTTTTTTCTTAAAGTATAGCTGTACCAGAGGTAACGCAGCGAACAAGTCCTCTGGCTCGGGGGAGTTTTTATCGTGAACAAGCTTGACAAGCATTCTGTGACTTTAGAAACCGACGCCAAGGTATACCACTACGCTTCAATATTAAGCTCATGGAGTGCACCATTTGTTCCCCTGAAGTTAATTTCTAATTGCTGCTACTACTTAATGCTTTAGAAGGAATGCAGTAAAAATTTCTGTTCTGCTGTATTTGGATGATTCACGGCTCTGATCGCGAAATCACACTCGCTTCGTCCCCCATTCTGCTTTAAAGATCCAAAATATTCCGTTTTCATTGCAAATTAGATGCCCTTTTTGAAGATTTCCATGTTGTACACATACATACACCATGGGCGTGTAATTGGGCGTGTCAATTTTCGCAATTGAACCTGTGGCGGCGGGCAAAGGAGGTGGGGCGAGGCGATGCGTGAAAGAAAAGAGAAACTGTTTAGTAAAATTATAATTGTTCATTGTATTCAGAGTGAACAGCCACTGTATGTTTGGGAAATCAAAATCGTCTAAGGCAGCACATTGTTCGTCAAAAATAATGATATCACTTATTGCTTTGCACATCGGCTCATCCATAACGTTTGCACAAGCAGGAATTCGATACAGGAGGACAACCTTTACAGAAGTTATGGGAAAAATGCTGGCTCAGCATAGCATCTGTTACGCAATCCTTACAGTCCACAGTCCCCTCAAATACCAAGCGTAGACGAAGGTTTCGTTCAGTGATCAACGCAAGCCCACCTTCTTTTTGTGGGATTTGAAACAAAAAGCTCTGTACAAAATCGGGTTGGAGAATAGAAGCGGATCAAAATTAACATCCTAAATTGGAGACAGGAATTAATGGACCTACGGAATAGTACAGTTCCACAAAACTGTTCTGAATGACTTCGCATAGGCAGGGATTGAATGGATGGGAGTATTACTGCTGCGAAAAGAATTCATCATAGAAATGGTCTGTTATTCTAGCCCAGTCCCCACTCAGCTGAGAAAAAAAACGTGAATAAAGATTACGTGGTACGGTGAGAGGGCCGTATCTCTCACCCTATCTATAGGGATATCAAAAAGTTTCCGGCCTGAAATACTTCCAAAAGCTCTGCAGCGACGAAATTTTGTTGTAGTAAAATATAGGTCCCTCGAACACTGATACACTTTTCTTAGCTCAACTGCAATTTCCTCAACCGCTCCAAGAGCTCTTTTTATCACATGAAGCAGAGTATCTTCCAAAAGCCAACCTCAGCTCGTTTTCGTCCCTAAATCTCACTGCTCGAAGTTGCTACTTCAAATTTCCATACAGAAAATATTTGCTGGGTGTCAGGCCCGGACTATGGGATGTGTGATTCAATGTTTCGAATCCGCGTTCTCTCGTAGCAGCAACCAGAACTCCTGATCTCTGGACGGGTGCGCCTTTCAAAAGCACGAAAATTTCACCCTGGTTAGGCTAGAAAAAAACCGCCATAGTTTTTGAACGAGTCATCTTGAGAACATAAAACTTGGCATGGTGGCTTTGAAGGCTTTATGCTACACGACCTCATTTAAAGTTTTGAGAAAAACGGGATGGAACAGGTCGAGGCCGGGAACTTTTTGATACCCCTATAATTGTTACTGTGAAGCGTCGTAAGAGAAGAACTCAAAGTCTATTGCTTCTGCCATGAGTTTTGTAGTGAGACTATTCTGCACATTTTCAATCTAGTAGATGAGCTTCCAATTATGCTATTTGAAAATAACTGCACCATACTCCTGTAGGTTGCGAAAATAAGTCTTAAAGGCTCGTAAAAGAACAGTTGCGTTCTCCATAGTCATGCACTGCCGCAGTAGCCTTCAGAGATAGTGCACCAAGGTCATTAGGTTGTAACATAAGCTTCGCTGTTTCGAAATTATCAACGAAAAACTTTTATAGAAAATCATATAACAACAGGTACCAATCGAAGTATGGACCACAACAGTCGCTGGTCTCTTGCAGTTTCTACAGCAGTAGCTCGACTCTCCTTGGACTGCGAGGCAAACAACTGAGTCGCTGAAGGTCACTGAATTTGTATATCGATTCTGGCTCAGTAGACATTGTTGTGATGTGATAACTGGCGAGCTAGATTTATGCTACTGCTTTTGGCTTTTCCGGAGAGTTCGACCAAGAAAATTAAAGGCAGCACTCGTCGAAATCGTCAACTCCGAGTTGAACTCTAATAGACGAATACATTGTCAGCACTTCATAAAAGTTCACCGAACACGAAGAAACGTGACTCACCTGCAAGGAAATTCAAATCGAAGTCGCGAACACTGCGAACACAGAAGCCTAGCATGTACCAGCGCATACGGCCGCGGTCGCTGGGCACAAGCGTGCGTGACCTTCGCGTGGCGGGCGGCCCACAAATGTCAGACGGAGCGCGTGCAGTCGCACAGGAAGGAGCCTACGATTTCGTGAACTTAGCGTACGTTTCGCGCTGTTACACAATTGGACGTGTATTCTAGGTCCCTCAAAACCCCAAGAACAGGCAAAATCTCAAACACGAGGATTTTAGCGGGTGCCGGCCTTAAGGCGGAATGGCAAAATGGTGTGATTCACACAGAGCGCTTGAAACGTGTCCCAAAATTCCACCGCTGTCCGCAAACGGTTGATGTTTGCAACCATAGTGGAAGCAATCCCACTTCAACTCGCTTGAACTACAGAGAGAAAAACGTCATGATTGAAATTTTTTTATTATGGTTTAGGTTTTTAAAGGGTTACCAAGCCTGGTGCCTGTGCCTGAGACCGCTCGACAATAGAATAGGGAGGCGGAGTACCAGGGAGAATGAGAATGGCCTCTAGATTACTCCAACCAAATTCGCTCAGTCTCATGTGAGGATATGGTAAAATTATTGTTCGTGCAAGTGCAGTTACCGAATTTTCATCCTTGAAGGGTTCAATCATTACATTACATTTCCAAGATTAGGTGCAAAAGTAGGTCCCACATTCCAGAATGTTCGAGGGATTATGCGCTTTAGAATAGTATCTATGATGTGGCCTTTGAACGGACAGTAGTCTGCAGGGAGCATTTATTGGCGAAGCAAACGGACAACTGACTCAACGTCACTAGACTAGCCCTTTTATAGGGCTCGGTCCGTGTGTTTGTAGACAAATACAGTGCAAAGTCCATGAGCAGTAAAATAACACCGAGAGCGGTTATTGCTCAACTCAAGAATGTTCGCCTATGATACAACAATCTAGACATGCGCGAAATCTAATAAGTATTCATTTTTTGTAATCTTTGAATATGCCTATACAAAAACAGCGGAAACTTATGTTACAACCTAATGAATCCTCTATTACAAGGAAACCAAGATCTCCAACTCTTCGAAAGGGAAACCCAACCAGCTCATGATTCTAGCTTGTTTTTTTTTTTTTGCAATGAGTGAAGCGAACTGGTTTTTCCTTTGGAAAGTAGAAGGTCTCAGCTAAGCGACCACTCGTGAGCTACCGCTATGGCCTGCTGTAAAGGTCGGAGGTCGTTGTTTGGAAATATTTAAAAATTGGAAAAAAGAACAATCTTACGATGCATTCTAATATTGTTAGCAAACGCATGGCACTCAACATAGGGAGAAACGATGGGTTCATAGGTAAGGATCTGTTGTGCATTAGAAAAAGCAAGCGACTGCTCGGGGGAACTCCACTGAGGACAGGCACTGGTTCAAAGGGCGTCGAATTCACACGCACTCTGAAGGCAGTTCATAAGGAAAAGAGAGTATCCTGGCAACGACTTGAGGATGAGTAATAACCTGGAATAATTTGTTGCTAAAATTGGAAACAACGAAACACTGTCAGAGGCTTTGAAAGAGTCAAAATATACATCTGTGCAGATCATTAGATCTGAAGAAGAAGGCCAATCATTAATGAACTAAAGCGTCGCAGTAATAGCACACTTTCCCTCTCGAGAGCAATGTTAAATCGGTGAGATGATTGAATGTTTAGCGAAATGATTCTCAGTGAGATGATTGAATGTTTAGCGAAATGATTCTCAATCATCCTTTTGAAGGCAGTGTCTTACCTTATTTTCAGTCTAAGAATCTGAGATGGTAACAGACTTTGGCCCAACTCGATGCTTCGTTTCTGATGATTTTATTTATTTATTTATTTATTTATTTATTTATCTATTTATTTATTTATTTATTTATTTATTTATTTATTTATTTATTTATTTATTCATTTATTACACCATATGGTGTGCCACAATCAATCGTGGAAGAAAAAAACAGCAAACGGAAAACTCTGGAAATGAAAACACTGCTCTACCGAACAAGTAAATTAGAAAATCCAACAAAATCGCATTCCGCCAAGTCTTGGTCCATTTCTAGCGTTAATTTTGAGAGGTAAAGGATATACTAAGGATAGTAAAATGATAGTGTGAGCCATGGGCTGTGCCAAGAGAAAAAAAAACAACTATGCTGGTGGGATTCTCGGCACTGGAAATACTGTGCTGCAAGCAGTTATAAGGTTCGAGACCATTGAGATAATCACAGCCTAAGAACGCAACTGGGCAGAGCCATTCTGGGGCGGTCGCAGGTGGCGACTCTTTGATCTGGTACGAACCACAGGCGTAAGCTTAGGTGGATGCTCACCGGCTCTCTCCCCTTAAAGAGCTGAAAAAACACTGAGAAAGTAGAATCCAGTGACACAGTTGCTTTCGAAGGCAGGTATGCCCACTACTCCTTAATTGAAATATTTGATGGATATGCAGCATCAATGTAAATAGGTAATGATTAATTCAGGCTGTATGGCACGAGCTTACTTTTTTGACTTTTAGGTCATCACAGTGGGTAATGGAAACCCAGACAGGGCAGTAGGCGAAGTTAGGTTGGTAAGACGATAAAATCAGCAGGAAGTTAAAAATCGTTAGTAACATCAGCAAACACAAACACAACATGTGATCCAATATTCGAGTCTCCTTTTGTGGCAAGCACTCCCATCAAGCTCATGCGATTAGCAACAGAAATTTGCTAAGGAAAAGTCCAAGGAACATAAATAACCCTGCGCTGGTAGATGCAGACCGTAGCGTCTAAAAAAAGGTGACAAATATGGAAAAGATGAGAAGAGAAGGTGAAAAACAAAACATAGTTTGTACTGAACTTCATAAAGCAGTTATATTCAAAGTTCCAAAGAGGTCGATTTTCTTCAGCTTGCTTTTGAATAATGATACTTTAGAGGATTCAAAAATTGCATCAGGAAGATTACGCATCCACCTAACTCCCCGGTAGAAAATGGAATGAAAGACAATGGCTGAAGATCTCTCCTGGATTTTACGATAATCGACAGAAAACTTACATGAGCGTCCAGTACTTGGTCTAAAAATCCAGTACTTACTCGGCCGAAGATTGAATTCCTTGCGAAGAAGTCGGAAACAGTAAACAAGATAGCTAAAAGTGCGCCTGTAGAGGAGACTATCGAGTTTCAGATTCTTTAACCGGTCTTTGTAGCAAGGGAGTGATGAGGGATATGTAGGGTCAGGCAAGCATCGATAATACAAAATTCTTGTGAAAGCTTGCTGAACTTTTTCAATTTTCATTTGAAGTTTTTTAGTCGGCGGGCTCCAAGAGAAGTATTCTAGACGTGGGAGAACATAGGTTTTGTAAAGTCTTATTAAAACTGTGGGGTCATTACAGTGAACGTGCCGAAGGACAAGAAAGAGGCTTGAGAGGGCTTTCTGCACCATTTTTTCAATATGAGATGAAAAAGTCAACTTAGAATCAAACGTTATACCCAAGACTTTGATCTCTTCACGCACTTCCAGGCAAACTCCATTACATACGTATCTGTCGCATGGATCACTCCCAATATGGAAAACAAAACTTTTTCTCGGATCTACTGGAAGTTCCCAAAGCTCTGACCACTCTAACATTCTCTCAATCGAGTTTGAAAGTGCTTCATGAATCTCTTTTTTGGTGGATACGTTATAAGAGCCATATATTTTAATATTGTCAGCGTAGATCTGAACGCGAATATCAGGATGTGTTTTGAGCATATTTGGCAGGTCATGGCAATAGATGAGAAAAAGCAAAGGAGAGAGAACCCCTCCCTGAGGTACGCCGCTGGGGCAGACGTAGCGATCACCGATTTTTACATACATGAATCTATGAGAAAGGTATGACCTAATCCAAGTGACCAGAATCGAGTCAAGTTCAAGATTTTCTAGCTTAAACAAAAGTTTGGAATGGTTGACTTCATCAAAGGCTTTCGTGAGATCAAAATAATCACGTCAACGGACTTTCCATGATTCAAAGCTATAATCCAGTCAACACGATGAACGTGGGATGTTCCAAAATAGTCAATAAAGCACTTTTACGAGGGGCTCCAACCGACTGTGTTTTGAACCAGTGGTCCGTGTTCAATGTATAAAGCGAGCGCATAACATGTCAAAAATAACGTAGTCAGTACAGGTCATTTTTGATGAAGTGCTGATCATTTCCCACGGAAGCCTAACACTTTCAAAATTCTTTGCCGACTGTGGGAAATATTCCTTCAAAACCTTGGATTTCAAGTGGTTTTAAGACTTTTACGTGTGAAGCTGTTCTCGGCAGCTCACAAAACCTGTATTACGATACAAATTTCGAGAACGACTTCTGAGCTGAGACACTGTCTCAAAGGATGTTTTCGAACAACCTGGGAAAACTGAGCTCGAGCTGATCGAGAGGTACTTGTCATTGAGAGGTGTGAAACAGTTCTTGGAATAGGTGGTTGTGACGCGTGATATTCTCTACCTAATCTTTTCGCATAGTATTAGGTTGTCGTAGATGTTTCCCGCCATTTTCAGCCTTTTTCTTCAAATTAATTTTTCTTCTTCAATACAACTGACAATTACGCTATATATGCCACCATTGTTGACAAGAACTCCTACAGAAACAGAAGGGTTTGTTGGCAACAGATTTCAGACAGTGGTTCTTTCGCAATTCCGCCAAACATTGAGCATTGCCTTCTAATGAGGTAGTTCTGGTTTTAGGGGTCGCATCCATGGCCATAGGTGTCCGAACCACCCACATTTTCTCATGTGATTTGCACAAGGAGTCTACTTCTTGTCATTGGTAACCAAGTTGGATAACCGAGAGCGAAAGTCTGTTAAAAGCTTAAAGGTTAAAGCATGCGCCCAGCACACTTGAAACTGGTTCCTCCTCAGATCATAATGAATACACGAGCTACGTTTTCTTTCTTCTTCGGAGCTGATGAAAGCTACTGTAGTGTCATAGCCCTGAAGTTCCTTTACGAGGATGCGCCCGTGATTCACTTAACCCTATCGGTCGGATCCAGGTCTGTCTTGAGTCCAAGCCGCCGTCTTTTAACTTGCGAAACCAAATCTCCACCATATATTTATGTTTTTTTTGAAACATCGCTTTCGTTGTTTTGTCTCCTGAGCTAGCGAAGCTGGAACAGCAGATCATGCTGGTAGTCAATGACATTTTTTTCGGTCATCGCAACCGAATGGTAGGACAAAATAGATATGAGTAGGCTACTGATCTTCCTTCATATATGTCCCAAATAGAATGTTTCGAAGCAATCCTGGAAATTCTGGCAATACATGAAACATGAAACACGAACTTTCGCGACAACCTAATATTTTGCACGTTATTCTAAAGCATTTAATCTCTCGAGAAGCTTACGTAAAGGAATATCCCGGAGGACGCACAAGAGAAAAATACAAACCCTCAATGAAACAGATGAGATGTGGTCGGTTAAGCATACCGATAATAGTTTTATATTAGGTTGGTGCAAAAGTTTTATCGGTTTTTTTTTCTCATAGAATAATTCACTCCATTCGTCGTGTGAGCTAGATATAAGCCAGAGGTTCGATGGTGTTGAGTAAGTTTAAGTCGGTACTGGTCAAAACCAGTGGCTTCAGTCCAGTAAACTGTAGTCGCTGTGGCCTCTCATGCCTCGTCCACTCAAATAAATCATTTATTATAATAGTGCATTACCAGGGCAGCAACAAAGGTATAGTATGCCCTCCTGGAAAGATAGACGGTTTAAGTGGAGCCGCGAGAAAAATTCCTAAGTTGCAGTCAGATTACCCTGAGATCAGGGGTAGAGAACATTATTTATCAATCACAGAAACTATAACGCTCATAAAAGATGCAGTTTGGCAAGGTTGTCGAAAAAACAAAGTTAACGAAGGAAAAAAAACGACGAAACTTCTACACCAACCTAATATTTGCCTTCAATAGTGGGTGCATAGGTACGATAACCTGAGACGCGTCTCAAGCCACCTTCACTTACGGCTACGCCCCCGAGGGGAACCTTTACCCGCAAAGAAGAGGATAAGTTAGATCCTGGCGCAGCACCCGATTGTGAAGGGGGGCTAAAGACGCGCATTTTGTTGGGGAAAGAAAGAAATACATGGAATGCGTAGTTGTGGATTAAATTCTACGTACAAAACTGCGTTAGGAAACATGAAGCTCAAGAGTTGTCGGCGAACACGTGTTGAGAAAAACTGTTGAGAATATAGGCATGAGATTACTTATAATCTGGGCTTTGGCCTGGAATATCACCTTCAATTCAAAAAAGCAACTGTCGGACGGAATAACAATACTACGTTACACTAGATAGTATTTTGAAAGTTGCGCAGTTGTCAGCTGAACTCAGAATGAAATTCTGAGCAGAATGATATATATAATTCTTGGTAGTTTCATTTACGCCCGTCGGACAATCCTGGGTGAGACAGATGCCCCGTCCGTCTCACCCTTGCGTCGGGCGCCCTCTCATATTGCGTGCTATCTCGGTAATCCACCTGAGCTACACGGGGCATTCGTCTCAGGCGGGCTTGTTCAGCCCAGCCTGAAAGGAAGTATCAAGTATTATATATGGTTCCACTCGGAATCTCACGCGGTCGACAGCTGGTAACAGCGCAACACCTGATTTTTCGAACTGAAAGAGATATTTTGCGGAAAAGCGTTTTTAAACACGGCCTGTTTTCTGGGCCTTCTTCAGACGAAAGCACTTGCTTTTATGATTGCTGTGTGCGCAAGGATGTCGGCAATTTGGTAGACAACTGCGCAACTCATCATTTTCTTATAATTGCCGAGAAATTTCAAAGGACGCAAATCCCCCGCCTAGAATTTAAAAAATTAATTTCTTCGTGGATTCTTGGTAAAAATCGTCGGCCTTTATGTCATTTTGTAGAGAATGTCATGAAGAAGATTACTGACAACTGCGCAACATACAGTTTTATGAGATAACCGAAATATTTAGCGGAAATCAAGCGGAGACGCTATTAGTGTTGAGATGAGCGTGGGTCCCGGCGCGAAAGCAGGGAGCCGGTGCAAATCCCTGACATAGCAGTCTGACATGTTGAAGTGAAATCGTAGAGATTGTGAACATATTTAACATTCCACCTCTGAACATGTCATTTTTTCCCCTTTTGAGCAGTATTAGAGGTGTTTTGGTGCAAACCATCTTTAAAAAAGAGCTTCACCATCTCGCACACTGTAAACTCCACTCTCTTTACCTTCCTCAACTTAATCGAAGTGGTTGGTGAACAACCTTCACTTCTTTGACCCAGACAACCTTCACTTTTCTGACCCCCGTCTCACCACTATCGTACCTATGAGTGGGTGTGCTAGCAAAAAAACAATAAACATCGAATAAGTAGGTCCTAATGGCTTCAACAGCTCTGATAGTTCTAAGGAACAACGAGATGGTTTACCAGCACAGAAGCCAAGATTGAAGTACACAGCCGAATGATGCTGGAACATATGGAAGTGCCAACTCTTAGATCACATGCACACTTCAGATCGGTGCTAAAAACAAGATTTAGAATATTGTCCTGAGAGTCACTTTGTAGAGAAGCTGCGTTGAAAGCAGCACCCACGAAAATTTTCTTGTACAAGGTTTTGACCATTTTGCCTAGCAGTTATCCCAACAATTAAAATTGCACTGTCGCATACATCAGCAGTCTCAAAATATGAAGAGATCAGCTGTGTGGTAAAATTCAGTTAGGATGACTTGCCTTCTTCTTTTTCTTCAGCGTTTGTCCCGTTTAGTAGCGGGGTCCACTTTAGAGGTCGGTTGACGCCATTTAGCCCTATCGCGCGCTTGGTCCGGGTGGATTCAGGCTAGCTTGAAGGCAGTGTGTCACCTCGTTTTCATGTCTGAGCTTTTAGCAGATTCCGAATCTCCTCGACACGCTGAATCCAACGATATACCTAAAATGTTACAAAAGGTCCTTGAACTCTATTTTTGAACATTTTTCGGGACGGGGATTGTAATAGTTTGTCGAGCCGAGTGGACTCGTGAAGCCGTTGATCTTATCGATCGGACACGTCTAGACGTGTTGGCCAACGCTGCAGACGTGGCGGGCAGCCAGCACATTCACGGACCGCTCCGCCCAAATGGTCCGTGAACTGCACTTTCGGACCCTCCAAAAATGGAGTTTTCGTCATTTTTATGAGCTTTGACGTACATCTTTGGAATTAGCGTGACGAGGATGTCTAGAGTCTTTTGGTATTTCCAGCTCACGAAACGAGGTGACACACTGCCTTTAAGATCGGCGCGGCGCGCGTCAAACCAGCGTTGCTTTGGTCGATCTTTGGCCGCTTGCCGGAGACTTCGAAATCAAGGCCGACTTTGCGGACGGTTCCCTCCTCGGCACACAGAACGTGGCCATACCATCGCAGACGAGATTCGCGAAGTTTATCAGATATCGCTGCAACGCCAAACCGATTTCTGATGTCCTCGTTGCAGATTCGATCGAGCAACGTTACTCCAGCCATCCATCCTGCGCAGTATGTTCATCTCCATAGTGCTGAGGCGACGTTCTACTTCCTTGGTTGCAAGCCAACATTCGGCCCCATAGAGAGCAACGGGACGGATAACGGTACGATAGATCTTCGATTTCAGTCAGTCCAGGATCTTCTTGTCACACAGAACACCGGTCAACGAGCGCCACTTCCACCATGCAGAATTAATTCGGGCTACAACTTCATGACAAAGGCTACCGTCAGATGAAATTCCTGACCCAAGGTACTTGAACACTTCCGTGCTCGGTAATTGTGCGCCGTCTACGCTTATCGTAACGGGCTGATCCACGCTGGTTGTTAAATACTCCGTCTTCCCCACGTTTAAACGTAGACCAAAGCGTGCAAGTCGGTAACTCCAAGCCTGTGTCAGCCGCTCGAGTTCTTGCCTGTCTTCATACGCGAGCATGACGTCGTCTGCGTACAACAAAGTCCACGGCGTGGGAGAGCAGAGCCTTGGTGCACAAACGGAAATGGGGAAATCCGTAGACGTGCCGGCAGCCGCCTGCACGTGACTTCTTCGACTGGTATAAAGAATCCGAACCCATTCGATAAGTTCTTCAGGAACGTCATGTTGCCGAAGAGAGTACCAGATGACTTCGTGGGGCACGCGGTCGAATGCCTTCTCTAGGTCAAGAAAGGCGAGATGCAGCGGCTTTTGTTTCTCACGGTGCTTCTCGACCAAGAGACGTGGAACATGTATGGCATCAGTGGTGCCGCATCCAGCTACAAATCCGCACTGGTTAGCGAATAGCCGCACGAAATCGCGAATCCTGTGGTCGATGACATGCTCAAAAACCTCCATGGTATGGGACAGCAGGCGAATAGGTAGTTAATACAGTCAGCGGGACTGCCTTTGCGCTTCCATATCGGAATTGTGGTGCTCCGCTGCCATTCCGAGGGCACTATCTTTTCCGCCACTATCTGGTCAAAGAACCTCGCTAGCCATTTAGCAGATCCCCAGCATTGTGCCTTTCATAGATCCACTGCCACGTCATCGGGACCAGGCACTTTATGTAACATCATTCGCTTCAGCGCTGCCTCACATTACACCTCATTGTGACCTCATTGTCACCACTGAGGTCTCCCGCAACGACAAGAGTGTCCTCCTTCGGCACCTCTGCTGCCTTCTTATCAAGCAACGCCCAGAAGTCGTCCTTGATACGCTCAGAACAGCCAGTTAGCGGAGCGTATGCCGAGAAGAAGTGAAGCCACAGTTCAACAGTGGCGATGACAATTTTCATAAGCCGATGGTCGAAACGCTGGACTTCTGCTATTGCGTCTCGGTAGCGTTCTGAGACTACTACTCGTACGCCACTTCTGGTACCTGCACTGCCATGGTAAACGAGTTTGTAACCAAATCCTATGTCCGTCGACTTACTGCCTGACCATCTCTTCTCCTGAACCGCGCATATGTCGATTCTTCTGCGCTTCAGTGCGGCTGCTAACTCGCACGAGCGACCTGTCGACGTGCCGACGTTCAAAGTCGCAATGCGCTTCTTTGCTACGTTGTCCTCCTTAACGACTCGCCTGCTTGCCCCGATGCCGCCTTTCGCGGAGCGTCGAGGACCCTCGCATACTTTTCACACTACCGGGCCTTGAAAGTGCGCGTCGACTCCCGTGTACGCCGTAGTTTCCTTCTCAGGCACTATTGACGTCATAACCATACGACTTGACGTGGGTCTTCTTCGGCCGGTCTGTCACCACGGCCTCTCGCCGGCATTCGACTGTTGAGGGGAAGGATTCTCTTCCCCGTGGACGAGGGACTTATTTGTTAGAGGCAGCCTTAGATCGCCTCTTATGCGCTTCCCAGTCGTTAGAATACGAGCTTTTGGCCAAATCCGAACTGCAGGATACAGCCAACATGAAGCATTAGCGCACACCCACACGCACGAGTGCCTGTTCACACTCATATGCCGGCCATATGTGTCGAATCCAGCACTGTCGAACTAAGGAGTCCGTCCCCTAGATCTACCCGCGTCGCAAGGCAAGCGCCTGGCTGCTTTTTGTTCGCGGTAAACCCCCCATCCGCCACCTGGGGTCGCGCCACGTAGCCTCGCAGCAAATCGGCTGGGATCCCTCGTAGGAGGGAGATTCGTGGAGTCAGGATGACTTGTACCACGGAATAAATGGATGCATTCGTTTTCAAACTCTTTCTTTTCTTATGATGAAAGTTCCTTTTACTTCCAATCCTTGCCACTTCCAACCCGGGCAACTCAACCATTCTTTGTCAATGGGCTAAAGCAATGCCAATGTAAACCGCTTTTTGTAAGAATTAAGAAAATTGAATACAATACAATATGTTTTCACATTACCGTTGGACCTAGGACTATAGCAAAATCTGTGAGAGCAAAATTTTCGTGGGTGCTGCCTTAACTCCAATCCAATGGTTAGAAATAACTTTATTCTATTAATTTAGCCTTTTACTAGTGAAGATGATCAAGATTAACTCTTTATTAAGAATTAATGTAAATTTTTCATGTAGAATTCCTCACTGATCCGACAGATAGATAACGCCTATGTTGATATTTAAGGCTCTCGAAATGCCCGCTGTCAGCATATATATGACTCCATTCTGCCGTTCAGCAAGGAGGGAAGTAGCGAAGTCCCCCCCCCCCCCACTTCAATCCTATCGCCCACACGTAATCAACCCTCACCACTTCAATCCGCATCTACATACTCCTCACCTGTACGAACTAGCGTAAAGGCAAGCTCAATCCAAGGGAAACTCCGCCACAACTTTGGTGCATCGGCTCCCAAGGACTCAGGTTTGTTTATCGATTTTTTGAGAAAGATTTTCTAGATGTCTGTCTTCAAGGGAGATTCTCTCAATCATTCCCTCAGAAGCATAAAAGAACCAATTTTGGCGTGTTCTCTTTTTTTATGGTCAATCATTCATCCTTTTTCATTTGCTTCATTCTCTTTAACTTCTTCCATCAGTTTCTTGCAAAAACAACCACAAGTCTTTTTCGAAGTTCTCCACAAACCTGATTGATTCCTTCTATAATGTCCTTTCGCTGTTCTTGTCTGCCAATAATCAATATGTCGATGCACATCAAGACCCAGAAACGACTATTGACGAATTACAGCGATAAACTAGAGCAGGCTGTATAATGCAAACTTAGGCAAGAACAACTAGAGGTGATTACCACAGAAATGGCAACATCAGTGGGGGCATTTGTCGCCTACGAGAAAGCATCAGTGCCATTGAGTCACTCTATTTTAAGACCGAAAATCCTCAATGGATACGCTTCAAGCATCGATCAAATGCAATCCCTCTCCGAAAAAGAACAAGAGGAATTTGACGAGTACTCCTGTAAGGCAGAATCAATCCTCTCCACAGCGTTTGACTACCTTGCTAAAAGCACGACGTAGTGCACTGCCTTGCGCAAATGCGAACCCAAATAGGTCACTACCGATCCTCCTGCAATCCCAGGCGCACGAGCGGCACCTTCAACCCAAATCTCTCGAACTTCCTACCCTTCCTATCCCAACTTTTAGCGCGAACCTATGGGAATGGGACAATTTCTGGGAATTGTTCAATATTAACATTCACTCTCAAGATCTCTCAGTCTTATTTAAGTTTAATTATCTCCTTTTCGCTTTAAAAAGACAGGCTCGCGAATCGATCAGTAAATTTCAGGTCACTAAAGAGAATTATCCAGTATGATTCAATTCCTTGTGTCGAAATACGATAACCGAGATGTTTTTATCAATCAATTTATCGATCGCTTAGAAGCATGCAAAATGCGAACTACCTCTGCGAAAGGCCAACGCTCGTTACTAGAGCAAGCCAGGAGCTTACTAGTCAATTGGCCCAAAAAGGAGAACACATAGACAGCCCATGGCTGATCAAAAAAAGTATTGCCGAAATTCCCCGACTCGGTGAAGAGAAAGGTAAGGCGGCAAAATCTACCGACAGAAGCCTCCTTTTCAATGCAAATATCATTTCGGTTTCTGGATGAAATTTTGTCAGCAGAGGAAATGTTTTTGTTCTTCACTGACCAAAGCACGGCAGAACAGAAATACTCGCGCACCTTGCCATTCCAGTCAAAATCAGGTCGGGGCAGGGTAATAAGCTGCATGGACTGCAGCGACCCTCACTTATCCTTTTCATATACGAGTATAATACAAGACGCCAAAAGAGCGATCACTGTAGTTACGTCAAAATCACTTGTGCTTAATATGCGCCTCTTCAAGCACAAAACTAGTGAATGCAAAGGAAGACATTGCTTCAATTGTCAAGGTCTCCACCACACGACTTGTTGCTTTTAATCGAAGAAAAAGACAGATTCAAGCTAGGTTCAAAGGCGAGACTTATAAACGTGCTACTTCAACAACCACAACTCCCCAAAAGCAGCAAAACTCGCGTTCTAAAGCAAGCGCAAAGAAGCCCTCTCCAACTCTTCACAGAATGCTGTCACCGATAAAGGTAGCCCACCTCGTGATGTACCTCGACAAGAGACCCAGCTCGTTCTCAACGCTTAGACAATAGATTGTCCGTACCTTCCCGTAGAAAAAGTGACAATTCTCAAGCCAGATATGAATGAACTCATGCAGGTCGATGACTTCATGGACACGGGAGAGGAAATATCTTTTATCGATAATGCTCTGGCCAAATGCTTGCACATACCAGTCATGGAAGAAAAGCAAATTCGGCTGCACTCTTTCGAATCAAAAGAAATACAGTCGAGAAAGTGTCGCTTTGTCAAAATGAATAACTGCGACAGCGAAGGCAAGTACACACGTTGAAATTGGTTACACACGATGTGTTAACTCAAGCCTTCAAATCACCAAAGGTGTCCAAAGACGACGTTGATTTCCTCCGATCTCTCAATTTTTCCATTTTGATGCATCCGGAGAATGCGCTCATTAAGCCTTCAATACTACTGGGTTGCGATCAACTATAGAATTCCATAAGGACAGATATTCCACCTATTCGGGTACCATCAGGGCTACATTTGATGACAGCCCGTCTAGCGTATACAGTGCGTTTCATAATTATAGGGACACCCGACTTTTTGCTGTACCGGGCTTCACCGTGAACCAATCGATCTGATTTTTTCTTCAATTCAGGGTGTGAAATAACCTCCAGAGACATACTTTTCATTAACATCTTCGATATATAAGATTTTTTTAGAGAAAGATAGAAAAACCAGTGTTTCAAAACTATAGGGACACTTGGACTTGATGAAATGATTTGCCCAGAAAACGGAATCTGTCGGTGCAGTTGTTTCCAGTGGGTTATTCCCTATCCAGTGCTAATCCAAACCGTCGGTGCTTCAAACTTATGAAGGCGTCCCAGAAGAGGTTCGGCCCAACATCGATCTTAGTTTCTTGAACTGTGCTTTGAAGTTCTTTAGCATAAAAGTTCTAGACGCACTAAGCATGGAACCATCTCGAATTTGTCTTAGAAACATTTTCCGCTAGAAATGAGTGTTTACAAGCGCTTTTCAGGTACAAGGCACGAGTTTGTGGCAGCTTTATCGTGCTGTGGTGCCTTGACCCACGGGATAACTGCACTTTCTTGAGCTAAAGCAAACTTTCGTCAACGATAACCACTCAGGTGTGCTGATGAATGATCACACAGGATTTGATGAATGCCCCTATGTTGAATTCTAGTTGATACAAAGACGTTGAACAACTTATGCCGTGCACAACACGACTTGCACGAACAAGCCATTTTGCCTCCCAAGTACCGTCTTGGGAAACTAATTCATTTATCCAGAAATATTATCTGATCTTATGAATAAGAGAGAATTCGATCGATTCGTACAGAAAACATGCCTTATTGAAGAATTAAGGCCACAATCATGTTTCCTTTTTATGATGTGATTTAGGAAGCGACTGTGTGCAGTGTCGATTGGATCTCGTGCATGTCGTAGGCTGTTCATCGCCTTTGTATCAATTAGAATTTGGAGTAGTGACATTTAGCAAATCCTGTGTGATCATTCGACACCACATCTGAGTGGTTATCGTTGACAAAAGTTTGCTTTGGTTCAAGAAATTACAGTTATCCCCGTGGGTCAAGGCACCACAGCACGAAAAAGCTGCCACAAACTCGACGCCTTGTAGCTGAAAAACGCTTGTGAATACTCATTCCTAGCGGAAAATGGTCCTAAGACAAATTCTAAATAGTTTCATGCTTGATGCATCTAGAACTTTTATGCTAAAAAACTTAAACACACTGTTCAAGAAACTAAGATCGATGTTGGGCCGAACCGCATCTGGAACACCTTCACCAGTTTGAAGAACCGAAGGTTTGGATTGGCAATAGGTAGGGACTAACCCACTGGTAACAACTGCACTGACAGATTCCGTTTTCTGGGTAAATCGTTTCATCAAGTCCAAGTGTCCCTATAATTTTGAAACACTGGTTCTTCTATTTTTCTCTATAAAAATCTTATATATTGATGATGTTAATGAAAAGTATGTCTCTAGAGGTTTTTTCACATCCTGAATTGAATAAAGAAAAATCAGATTGATTGGTTCACGGTGAAGCTCGCTACAGCAAAAAATCGGGTGTCCCTATAATTATGAAACGCACTGTATTATCTCCAGCAAGCAGAATGAAGAAGACCACAAAGTACAGGAAGGACTCAATGCCATTCCAACAATATTTCTCAGTAAAATAATCTCTGGTCCCAGGAAGAGAAATATCTGTGGGAGGTCAGTGAACGCCGCTGGAGCATAATAATTTATGGGCTCCAGAAGAGAGGTTCATGCAACAATGGATCAGAAGATCCAGCGGCAATTTAACGATACAATCGAATGCAGGGACAAGGAAGACGGCTATTACGTGCGACTTCCATGGAAGGAACACCATCCACCACTACCGGACAATAAGGCTCTTGCCAATGTTTGGTCATCACTCCGTAAAGAAAAACATCTCCTAGACAAATACAACGAAGTGTTTCAAGATCAACTCAAAGTAGGCAAAGAAGTAGCACGTCAAGGTGAGACAGTTCACTTCATTCCTCAAACCGTTCTCACTCCGTAGAAAACAACCATGAAGCTGAGGATAGTTTCTGACGCTTCTGCCCACTACAAAGCATGCCCATTCTTGAACGATGTGCTCCAGCGAGGGCCAGTCATCTTTCCTTTGCTACACCGGATTTTGTTTCGCGTTCGACACCATGCTTATGGCTCCACGATCACAAATCTTATTAGTGATACAACGTACTTCCATCTCGAACAATACACCCACGAAAAAGAGTTGGTCGAAGAGTCTAAACATAATTTATTCATTGAAAATCTACTACTAACGGCCAACACTTGCGAAGAAACGTCTTACTTCTACCAAAGGACCAAGTGCATGTTCCAAGACCTCAATATGAACCTGTGGGAATTCACCTCCAAGGATCAGGACCTAATGCAATCCATACCGGCCCACGACAGATCTGATAATCTCAATATAAAATTACTCGACATAACCTGGGTCTAATCCACAGACCTGTTCTTTCTAAGCTGTAGGATTCCAACGGCCTCACCAGTCACAAACGCAAAGTGACCACTGCGTCCATCTACGACTCTATGGGTTGGTTCCTTCCACTGCTTTCCGGAGCTAGGGTCTACCTACAAAATCTTTGGGGAGACCAATGCCATTGAGATTCCGAACTCAACGAAAATCAATGTAAAGAGTGCAACGGCATCACGGATCAACGCGATGGTTTCGAAAAGAGCCTGCCAAGGTCTATATCACTAAAGGGTGATCAGGCTATTTTGGTTACCTTCGCAGGCGCAAGCACCAATGCCATGTGTGCGTGTGCTTATCCTGTCAATGGCCAAGTTAGTCATCTCTTAATGACCAAAACAACAATACCATCGATTCATCAGTAATCAATGGTTCAAAAACTTGAACTCAATGCGCAAACCGTAGCAGCACGCTTAACTAATTTAATCTCTGAGCAGTTGCGGGACGTTCTAGATATTCAGAGACTCTATGTTCTCTGATTCCGAAACTGCTCTCAGTTGGATCAGATCTAAGCCATAAAAAGAGATATGGATGTTCGTGTTCATTCGCTCCTTTGAAATATATCCAGTATTGCGAAACATCTTTCTGGCCAAAAATGCGTAACGAAGTTTGGATATATCACTTCCGAACATAACCCGGCAAGTTGTGGCACCAGGGGTTTGAATAAAAGTGATCCTACGGGAGCATTTTTGACCTTCCTTCTCACTTCTTTGAGTGGAAGACTTTCCCATGAATGACCGTTTCGAAGATTTTTATCGATGTTCAGGAGATCAATAATCTCAACGTCTCAATCCTACTAAGATTTTCATGTGAAGTCTTCCACGTGGCACCTCCCCACAAAAATCGGGAGGATCATGTGCTTCTCAGACCTGGGCAAGTAAGGACGTTCACAAAGGCAAAGAGAATGATAGCAAGAGTCATCCGTTTCGTCATGATTACGGTAGAAAAATCAATCTTCGACGCTCAAGTAAAATTGAGCTCTTGTCCATAACATCAGCGAAATCGTCTCTTGAGTCTCTACTGTTGATCTCTACAGAGACTACAAACGCAGAATATATCCTCACACAAAATCAACAAGGAAACTACCTGAACGCTCTTCTGAAGTCCTTGGAACACCTCAACATCCGGTAGGATCCGCAAGAAATGCTCAGATACCATGGGCGTCTGGGCAACGCGGAGCTAACCGACGAGGAAAATTATCCCATACTTATTTTTCAAAAGGCAACTCTTGCTGAGATCATCATCTAAGATTACTATCAGGACACCCAGAGATAAACGATACTGTAGCTCTGGTTCGCCAGCAGTTCAGGATACCTCAACTTCGCGCTAAAGTAATTCGAATCATTCTTCGATGCACTCTTTATCAAAAATTCAATAACTTTCCATACGAGTATCCTACTCAAAAGGATCTCCCGAAGAGCAGAGTCGTTCGTTCTATCATTCAAACATGTTGGCCTGGACTATTGCGGACCAGTGACCATGAAACGGTCATCAAACGAACACGGAAAATGCTATGGAAGTATCATCACATGCATGGTTACCTAATTGATCCACTTAGATGTGGTATCGAATCAGTCCACGCATACCTTCCTAATGATGCATCGGCGCCTCTTTGCACGCTGACGAGTTCGAAAATCAATCACAAATGACAATGCGCTAACATCCACGTTAGCAGAATCAATCCTCAATGATCTTCAACAAGCAGCTCAAAGAGACGCAAGAATTGCCAGAGAATTGAGCGACAGAGAAGGGAATGGGAGCGAATCACGCCGTACGCTCCCTGAAAAAGAGGATTTTACGAGAGGCTGATAAAAAACGTGGAACGTGGAACATTCTTTTCGCAATACTCAAGGCAAATCAATCCTTTCTCCTGAACAGCTCATCACATTTATAATCGCGATCGGAGGATTGCTCTACACTCGACCGTTGACTTATGCCAGCAACGAACTCGGGAATGATACTGTTCTGCGACCCATCGATTTCCTGCTGAAGGAATTACTCATCTCATACCCATGGCCATGCAATACCGAAGGCAGTCTAGATCCAGACTCTGTGACACCAGAAGAGCAGGCAGTTTTTCAAAACGAAGCATCAAGCAGTTGATACTCTTCAGTCTTCTTGTGCAATAACAGAAAAGTTCTGGAAGTCATGGCAAGACCAATACCTGACGTCGTTGCGCGAAAAACATACCTTGCAGCTAGGGAAGAAACGAGGTGGGATTCTCATCCCGAAAGCAGGTCGGGTAGTACTCATATAGTACAAAGTACAACCACGACACTCATGGAAGATGGGCATCAACACACTCGTGCCAAAGTGTCAAACACCCAGAGCACGATACGGAAGGCAATTGTACGATTACCTTCGGGTAGACTCATCAGGCGACCTATTAATCTTTTGGTATCGCTTGAGCTGGAGCACCAGAACAACGTGGAAGCTACAGAAGGTGTAGCCAGGAGAACAAGATCGTATCTCCAGCAGAGCAGCCGTCAAAGACTCAATCCATGTCACGAAATCATAAATACAACCTGCGTCAGAGAAGGATTAATTCCCACACAAGCACGCTGTTCAATGGAAAAAACCTGAGGGTGAGGGCACCAATACGTTGGAAATCACCTGCCCAACAGCACCTTTTCGCCAACAGATCGACTGCATGTTTTGCTCAGCGACAATTCTCAACTCGGAATGTTGGTCGATTAGCGCAATAATCGCCACTACAATTTACTTCGCGGCCACGGGTTGCTACGTTTTCCTGTATGTTCCCTTGGTCATCGGACGACCTATCCTAATTATATCACGATTGCTTCAATGTGCGTTGCATTTCCTCCAAGGACTATTCCAGCGTGTAAGAGGAAGGAGACAGCGCAAAACTCTTGCTGAAATCTCGGCAATATTCACTCTGTTGACCGCGAACGCACAAATGGGTTATGCGTACCAACAAGTCATCTTGTAATATGGCAGCAGTTCGCACCCAGGACAAAGCTAACTAACCATGTCAGGTGCAGCTATCGAAAATCTTTATCATCAGTCCCTTCAAACGCGAAGCTTGCTTGGGACTTTCGCAAAACAACACCTCAATCCATGAGATACGCCTTCGGTGGAAATCAGTGCAACTGACATATGAAGCAAAAACCGATTCGTTCACTCGGGATGCGTATCACAAAATTGTCAACAGCAAAAGGTGTCCACACAGTGGTTCTGGCACGGGAGACAAATGCAATACTCTTATATATTATTAGTTCAAGCCTAATATCGGAACTAGAAGATGGCAACAAATTTCCAGGAAATACCGAGGATTACTGCAGTTGCAGTTGCATAGAAACCGAGGATTACTGCAGTTGCACAGACTTCCATATGGGAGCCTGGTTCAATAACATCCGCAACAATTGCCAGCCATTTTCCCATCAATCTCTCATTTAACGTCACGAGTACAGGCAACCCTAATGTGGTAACGTCCGATATTATCATGGATTTTCAAGACCAATTCGGCGTTGAGATTCTGGTAGACGACACAGTTTGTAAGGTCAATGCAGATTCACTAACAGACTGTTACAATTGCGCTGAGGGAGCACAAGCTGGTGTCACCTGCTATTCGACACGCAATTCCCAGCGGGCCGAAATCGTATGTGGGACTCTCAGCTTTTCAATTCCATGCAATACAAGAGGTAGAATTTCTATGCTGCGCTTCAGTGTTTCACTTGCCAGAGTTCATTTTACCTGCAGAGTGTCATGTGGTACAGTCACGACATCCTCTGAGATTAGCGGTATATTAAAATTCACCAACACTTTGCAAGGTTTCCTCGATCAATTTCTCAATGGCCAGACGAAGTCTTACGGAGAAATTCAATGGACAGACTTTCACCGCATAGCCACAGTATTACTTCAATGGTATAAAACAATCACCATAACTATAGTAACTCTAGTCATTGCGATCGATTTACCCTATGCGGTTTTAGACACTTGCGGTATGCGAGTTTCCAGCAAACTCCTATCATTCACATTCAAACCAATTTTCCGAACGATATACATGCTTTTGCTACCAATTCGACTCCTTTTCACACAAACACACCAAACAGCATTAAGAAATGTCCTAGTGCATTCTATTTTCAACACTGAACCTATCCTATTTTTCCAGATTAATCTTCAATGACGCAACCTTATGAAGAAGAATTTCAATTCCTAGCCAATCTCAATCACAGTAGAAGCAAAGAAGAGATGCAAGCAATCCTCACAACCACTCCTGGGGAAATCCAGCAACACATCAATGTATCGCGTACGCTCAAGAACGACTGGCTTCACTCAAAATCTTCCCACAGAGGACAACGTCATGGTGTCTTACCACTGCCCCGTTTTCTTCGCACGGCTGAGGTTATTCGAGAAAAACTTATCGCCATGACAATGAAGTTCATGTGTCTCTATGCAATGTACGCTCTACTCGTCGATACCTGCAAGCTCTCGGCGTTCGACAGATTCGACTATTTGGAAGAGGAGAACGAACTTGAGCGGTCGAGCGACCATGTCAGGAAGAGAGTATGCCTCGAAATTCGACTGATCGATTCAATCATTTCCGACATCGAAATTGCGTTCGGGAAAGAAGAAAAAGCGATCAATGACTTCAATGCTGGCATGCAGTACATGGATGAACAGCTCCAGCTTCTGTCCAGGCAGGAGGACCATGTTGGACCAGACGATGAGCCGACGTATGACGACAAAAATCTCGTAGTCGAGGCTCAAAATGCTGAGAAAAGAAAGGTGACCCTTTATGACGACGGCTCGTCAGCTTCAATCCAGGTAGTCCCATCAGAAACATGCTAAGAATGAAGCTCTAGATCTCAGGGAGGAGAATTCCCAATCAGAAGCAAAACTGAACAGTTCCGTCTCACTTTTGAATTCTATACTTGCGATTAGAGCATTACCACATGTTCCACTGCTGATCCTTCTGTACCTTTTCAAGGGGTGGAAAGGCAAAGATCCATAATCATTCGAGGTGTCCCGAAATTATAATAGAAAACCCATATCCAAGTGCCCGTGTAGCTCATGATTATTTATTTATTTATTTGAGTACACACGTAGTGTTCTATGAAAAGAAGTAGGCAACCAGTTATGACATACTAAAGGAGAACTCGGGAGACGGAGAAGTATAGCTGACTGGAGAAAACAGGAAACCGCAAAAGTTTTACATATTGAAATGATGTAGAGAAACAGAAACAATCTAGCATATACGTGAACGAGTGTTCATTCTTAAATATATTCTAAGGAAGTACTGTACTGCTAAACATTCGCAGTTGGCTGTGAACGTCAATACAGGTGAGTAGTTAGGTGTGACGTCATGTGCTGGTGCACAAAACGACCCACGTTTGATTGCAGTAGTCTCCTTAAAATATAATAAATACTGCAAAAAATACAAACATAAAAATACCTAGCAAATGAAATAAACAAAACAACAAACTAACTAAACAAAAAAGGTAATACTATACCATACTTAAAAAAGATAACAAAAGAACTTGTTAAACTTAAAGGAGCAAAAAACATATAATAAGCATAACTTGATAACCTTAAAATATGAAAATTATGAAAAATAACATATCAACTTTTAAGTTAAGTCTAAACTATTAGTTTTCAAAATTAAAAATTTTAATCTATAGAGATTTTAGTATAATTTAGCATAATTTATTTTCAATAAATAGGTAAATAAGTCTTATAAAGATTGCTTTTATAGATTTTAAATTTGATCATGGTTTTAAAATTCTTAATAGTATTATTTAAGTTTAATTTATGTACTGGGCAATGTTAATTTACTCCGGTAATTAATTATTTGTATAGTACTTGTTTCAGAATAATCGGCTAGGCTTGTTAAAATTTATACTTTATTTTGTTTTAACTATAATTTTAAATGATGTTTTTTGTAATTATAGGTTAAATTTTAATCAATTTAAGTTAAAAGTTGTAATTTTAAGTTTTGGAAAACGAATTAGATTAGTATAGTCAAAAGTTAAAAGAGCAGGAGTAAAGTAGTATTTAAACTGAAAGAATATTGGCAGATTTTCTAAATTATCTTTGGAGGTTGAGTAACCCTCATTAACTACTTTTTTGTTTGTCTCATGTATGATCGTTTATTTTATGCTCAAGGCATATAATAAAACATCTTTATTTAGTAAAATAGATATATATTTGGTTTATGTGAAAGTTTAATTTGACCTACAACAATATAATTTTGTGGATTTATAATTTAGTAATTATAATGAAAATGTAAAAGACAGTAGAAAATTTTTTTATGATTTTTTGAAGATTATTTAAATGTGGTACAAATCATCCATCAATTGCCCAAAGGGGAGTAAGTTGTAGTAAAGTAGATTTAGGGGAACCTTAATCTAATAATAAACTATTTTTTCTTGCTTTGAAAACAGGATTTAAGGATTATTTCTTGTAGTTTTAAGAGTCAGTTTAATTGTTAGAATTGTTGACTGTAAATCGAAAAGTTTACTCTTGAAATAAAGGATATAGTTTAATTTTAAATATTAGATTGTACATCTAAGGTTGTTGTTCTTAATTTTATTAAGATTTTTAACAATTATTTCAATTATTGTTTTTATTTCACAGGCTATTGCTTTTATTACATTATATGAACGTCATTTGTTGGGTAGAAGACAAAATCGTTTAGGACCAACTAAAGTAAGTTTTATAGGTGTGTTACAAGTTTATTTAGTTTTATTTTTATTAGATGGGGTAAAGTTATTAAAAAAAAGAGCAGATAACACCTCTGATTTGTCTTTTTTTGTTAGTACCAGGTGTTTCTTTTGTGGTAATGTATTTGGAATGATTTATTTTGCCTTATTTTTTTATTTTATAAGGTTTGAGTATTCATTATTATTTTTTTGTGTTTAATTGGTTTTCCAGTTTATACTACTTTAATTAATGGTGTGGTTAGTAATAAACAAGAAACGAAAATAAAGGTACCTAATCTCCGCTTCGTTCCTTCCACTAGACGGAGAAAATAGGAAAAGAATAAGACCACCACCGGAACTCATCAGTAGTGAATGGTGGCCTTGAAAAGTAGAACATGGCCAAGAAAATCAACCAACCTGTTCTGCTGCTTTACTCTGAACTTTCTGCCCGTGGTGGACCCGCGGTACGAGGTCGATCCGCGGTGGATCCGCGGTTGCCCGGGATAAATCCGCACATGCCCACGGTGGACAACCGGGAGTGACGTCACTCCCCCGCTATGCCCGTACGTGTCCGCGGTGTATCCGTACATGCCCGCGGTGGACCCGCAGTAACATTGCTATCCGCGGTGGACCCGCACATGCCGCACGGTGGACCAGCAGTAGAGCTGATTGCGTCATCAATGCCAACAAAACCTCCACGCACGATGCACGCATGGCCGAGTGGATTAGAGAGTGGACTTGGAAACATGAGTTCGAAAAGGTACGTGGGTTCCAATCTAGTGGTGTAAAAACGCTTTCAGGATGAAGTATCAGTGCCATCGTGGATTTGCCTCCTCCTCCTCACGACGGGGTCTTCGATACAGGACCATTTTTAGGAGAAAATAACAAGTCCCTTGAAAATGCATGTTCCGGCGGTGGACCCGCACATGCCCGCGGTGGAGCCGCAGTACATCCGCGGTGGAGCCGCACATTCCCGCGGTGGCGAACCGCGGATCCACCTCGGGCGTACGCGGATCCACCGCGGGCAGAAAGTTCAGAGTTGATACGGCTTCTTTTTGGGGAGCTCCTTGGAGTTGCTGCGGCTGGCCTTTAATCCAGAACCCTTGCATAATTTCAGAAATGACCCAAGTTGTGACCAAAGGCTTAGATCTTTTAATTCAACTCCTGAAAAGTTCAATTCGTGGCAAGGACCCAAAATCGATTACATGAATTTAGTAGGTGGGTTCTCGGAAGGGAAGTGGATGATGTTCTGTATGCAGAGATTAGGCGGAATTCACTACTCGACTCCACCAATCAACTCAACCAACTTTTTCATTCACTGCAAATTGGTACCAGTTAAGAACGAATTGTTTGTCTCTTTTCCTATGCTCTGGAACTGAAATCTCTTCCGTGGCTGCAGAATCACTCAGAGTTTTCAGACGGATGCTAGGAAGAGAACGTGCGGCATGTAGGAAGTGCGACGGATACCACCTTTGAAGTAGTCCTAGGGAGCTCTCATGCCGCACACTGGCCTCGCGGCTTGCCACGGCTGGCACACCTGTTTGGATCCGTCCCAAAATAACGTGCACCGTATCTCGCACAGGTGCACTCATGTTGTTCAACATGGGGAATTCTTCATAACAAGTCTCGCCAATAACCGGTTTCTGTAGTATTACAAGCACAGCTATAACACCTTCGTTATGATTACTTCTCCGATAATAACCAAACCGGATTTCGCAAGTTCTCACCCAGGTCACCTGGTGCACGTGATAGAGTGCCTCGAGTTGATCAGGGTTAGACAATTGGGTTAAGCTAATTTGGACGTTTTCTCAAAAATGCCGAATCATGGACACTTTGCATTGAAAGCGTGGTGCAAACTGAGGAAATGTCGATATTTCGCAATCGCTTATGGTCTGTGACTGCCGGTCACTAGTGAAAAGCAGGATACCGTCTGAGCGGTCAGTTTGAGGCTGAATTGCAAAGTGGACGTGGCCTATTCGGAGTGGCGGTGGCGGGGCAAGGTTCGGTTTCTATTGCTACCACCCTTCAAAATGGCCATATTAAGCTGAAATTTTTAGGATGTCCTTGCCATTAAGGGTTCCATGAGTCCCCAAAATTTCATTCGAATCGGTTCACATGCAGCCGAGTTGTGGGAGACTATGTCTGCAGCACTAACAAGTGAAGTTAACGGGCTGAAAATTGGATATCTGGTGCAGGACAAATGTGTGCGTGTCTAGATGGAGCAGCGGGACCTGCACCGCTGAATTCAGCGTACTTGATTTAGTCATGGGTTAGCCTGCCGGGTCTGATCACCCACGTTTTCCGCTAAAAAAATTCTTTTCTTTTTCAAGACCAAAACTTTTTGGCTCGCTCATGTTCAGTTTTGGTCATTTTCGAGCCAGATTGCACTGTTATTATCTGGTAGTTTTTGGTTGGGATTTGTCATTGGTTATGATGCAGGTGCTAATTATAGCTTTTCATGGTTTTGGTACAATACCTTTTATCAGCATTATCAATATTTTCAACTTTTTTGCTAATGCTTTTTTATGAGAGCGGTAAGGTGTTGGTTGGAGTGTTTTTTGTGCTGAGATTATAAGATGAGAAATTCTGTCCTCGAAGACTGCGGTAGCTGCGTTTGTTGGAGAGATTGCGCGACGGGACCTTCACCAATCGATTCTACGTGCTCGGTTTAGTATAGATCGGTGTACTTTTTCTATAAAAAAACGGCGCGCGAAGTGCGCCCTCCCGTTTTGTGAATAAAAGTGGGGTAAACTTTTTTGGGAGTTACCCAGAGGTTTGGGTATGGACAGAAGATGGTCCCGAGTGGATAAAGACTTCCAGGTGTGAAAAAATTGCAGAGGAACATTTTTGGACCCCCTTGTATTAGGCTTGGGTTTGACTCTGGAGAGCCGAAAATTTTTGTGCATGTTCTGGGTATTGAGAGAGGATTACAGTAAAAATTTCAGCGTTCACGACGATCGTTTGCGGATGAGGCAGGGCGAGGACCAGTTTTCGCATTGAGGTGGAGGGAGGGTTTGGGACCAAAAAAGATGATTCTAGGGTAATCGGGGTTGATGAACACGACGGCGCTAGTTTCAGAGCGATTAGAGAGCGTTTTGGGTGGGGCATTGATGTGGGGGCGTTCTCGTGCACGATCAGAAGATTTTCGAATGAGCGATGAACACGACGGCGCTAGTTTCAGAGCGATTAGAGTGCGTTTTGGGTGGGGCATTGATGTGGGGGCGTTCTCGTGCACGATCAGAAGATTTTCGAATGGGCGATTTTTGGAGGGGGAAAGGGTGCTCATGGGGTAATCGGAGACGCTGAAAATGGTGGTGCTTATTTCAGAGCGATTGGAGCGCGGTTTTACATACAGCGATTAGAGTGCGTGTCAGCATGAATGTGCCCTTTCGGCTTTGACCTAGGCTGACGTTTGCCCTGCGGTAGTCGCGTTCGTTGAAGAGATAGCGGAACGGGACCTTCACAAATCGATTCAGCCTTGTTTATCCCTATGTAGGTGATTATTTCGGATTGGAAATTCCAAGTTCCGGTTAAAAAAATTCGACTCCTTTGGCTATGGCCCGAACTGAGTTTTGTCCGGCAGTGGTCCCGTTCGTTGAAGAGAAAGCACGACGGGACCTGCACCAATCGATTCAGCGTCGCCAATTCCTACACAGGTGGCAATTTCGCCATGAAAATCCTGAATTTTTCTCTTAAGAAATAAGGGTCCTTGTTTTCCCGAAACACTACAACTATCTGGCTTGCGGTTCTCTGGTGAGTCAACCGAAAGAATGATGTTTACGCTGGTGATAGTCTGGGGTCGGTCAACATCATCAGAGGTAAAAAAAATTACCCAGATTAATTTTTTACCTAGCCTCTTGTCGAAGATAGGAGTTTCGTTTCGGGTACGGTCAGGTGGAGGATTGGGAAAGCGCTAAAAAAGAATCTGGTACAAACTTTTGGGTGTTGGCGGTGAGGAAAGTGTGTCGGCTTGATTTCTGCGTGCGCACGTTCTCTTTGCGATAAAGGGTTATGTTCCGTGGCTGGTGCAATTCTCGTAAAACAGTGGTGCAAAGCTGACTTGGTAGCCGTACAGCACAGCACAGTTCTACTACTGCCAAAAGGTGCGGAGCTTCGTCCAAGGCCTAGGGAACCACCATCAATCGATTCGTTAGCGTAGATTTATTTAAAAACTATATACAAGATCGAAAACGAAACGATATATAATGAAAAGTATATAGATAATATAGAAAATTAAGCTAATCACATGTGCTGTTTTACTGAGCATCACAAGTTTTATTAAGAATTCATCCCAGATTTGAAACCTTACCATATGCCTTTGAACGGTGAGAACCGTAAGTTATTGCGAAATCGCCAATATCAATAGAAATTTAAGCAAATCACTTATGCTAATTTACTGCGCATTACAAGTTTTCTTGGCAGCTCATTTAAAACTACAAAACTACTTCATCAGTAATCGTTAAACCAGAAACATGAAAACTAGAAAGAGCAATTTTCTGGAGCTGTCCAGCTGTCCACACTGTATCCATAGCTCAGATGATAGAGCACTCGTCTGTCAATTTCATGGTCGCGACTTTGATCCTGCCCCATTGCACCTTTCTGCATTTCTGGGTTTCTGGATTTAGGAACTCTTCAAACGGCAAAAGCATGTCCAGATAGCTCAATCGGTTGGGTGCCCGTCTATTAGTCGGGTGGTCACTGGTTCGAGTCCGTTGGAGATCCTGAGTTAAAGGGCTGGTCCCGTAGTGTTTGAGGTTCACTACTTAATGCGTCCCCCGCGATCTCCGTCAGTTAGACAAAGATAAGGGAATCCTGGATGGAGTCGCTTGCATCGCTGTTAAACTGCATAAATTTTTTCGAATTTTTTGAGAATGCTCAGAAATACTGCTTATTTAATATTATTTGCATCCTTCAAACATTACTATGCGCATTCAAACAGTGAGAATTGTAAGCTATTGCGGATTCACCAGTTGCAATTCAAAATTATGCGAATCACCTGTACAGATTCACTAGACATCATCTGTTTTCTTGGCAACTCATTGTACATTTGAAACATTACCATGCGCATTTGAACGGTGAAAACCGTAAGTTATTGCGAAACCACCAATATCAACGGAAAATCAAGCAACCCACTTGTGTTGTTTTACTGAGCATCACAAGTTTTACTAGGAATTCATCCCAGATTTGAAACATTACCACATGCATTTTCTGGGGTGACAAGGGTACGCACACGTGAGAAATTTCTTGCAGTTAAGCCACGCCCACTTGGAGGTGACCCATTGAGGTTTGGCCAAAAATGCAGAATCTCGGCTTAGGACCACACCCCCGCTTAGGCTTAGGTTCCCCGGTGGTGCCGTACAAGTATTAATGGGGGTGGCGTGGGTGCGCATACGTGAGGAAATGCTTGCAGATGAACCAAGCCCTCGTAGTGATAAGTACGCCAATTTTCCGTACACAAAGAAATGTTAGAGTAACGAGGAAATCCCCGTGCTATTGCTTGCCCTCCCCTTTTGTGAAGATAGGCTTTGCACACTTTTGTACGTGCATGCAAACTTGCAAAACTCCTGTAAACCACTTTAGCCACGTTCAGTCGCATATTAACGCATGTTTAGCGAGCGCCAGTTATGGGTGAGATCCCCTCACTTTTAGCGCTTTCGCCGTGCACTTGCACGCATCACATGCTGAGAAATCCCGAAAAACCAGAATCCCAGGGTTTTAAGGGTTCTTTTCATTTTACGTCAGATTTTCATCCAGAGCATTACAATTAAGCCACGACCGCTTCCAGGTGAGCTCCTCCCACTTTTCTCGCATTTCTGTTATTGATACACGGAAACCAAAATTAGAAAATTCCAAAATCCAGATTTTCGCTATTTTTCGCAGGTTTTGTCATTACTAGCGAAATTCCAGGCGTTGCGTGCAAGCTTCGCCCACTTTCTTCGCACATCCTGAAAACTGAATCGAAAAATCCTCAATTACTGTTCTTTCTCATTCTGGTATTCTTCACAATGATGTTACACTTACTAAATCTGCATAAGCTTCACCCACTCGTACACGCACAAACAAGTGTTGGCAATCCAAGAAATTGCAAAATCCCCTGTTTCTGAACTTTTGTTCAGAAACAGAACGGATATAAACACACCAGAGGCAGGAAATCTTTTGCGTGTTTTCTCACTTCTCGTCGCCTTTACACATAAATTCAGGCAGAGGTTTCCATGTGTGCGGAGTCGACTTGCGTATAGGCTCTACTCAAATTTCTGTTGCAGTCCAATCACGCTCACTTGCAATTAGTCGTTTTTTATACTTCTGCAATCACATTACTGATGCACACACATCAAAGACAACAGGATTTCTAGAAATCACGAGCCAAGCCTTGGGGCCTCACTCTTATACCGAAAAAAGACACGGACACGTATCACCTTAAGCGATTTTTGATGAGTAACATGATGAAGAATTTGTGCTAATTCATCCCACAATACTCGTAGTATCTCATTTTTGTCACTTTTAATATTGCAACAGGTTGAGCCTTGTAGCATCGGGATCATTTCCCGTTATCAGTTATCCGGTATCCATTATTTGGTCATTTTTTGCCTATCCGTTATCCGCACCATTATCCGGAGCGTGGAAAATCTCGTATCCGCTCATCCCTGGTACGCAAGTGTTGCGTAAGACTCTATGACCTCCAATATATTGTTCTTATTTTTATTCTATTACAATTTGCCGTGCCAGTGAGAGCACAGCTCTCTCGATCATGAGATTCTCTCACTTTTTGTGAGATTGCGGGACTTTCTCACGTTGACGCTTGGGAACAGTAGAGATTATATGGGAAAGCTAATGAATGACTGTGATTAGCATTGGAAAATGTAACTCTTCGTAAAAGAAGTGAAATATTTGCGAGAATGATGACTAGGATGGAGAAAAACTGAGATTATCAGTGGGATACAGTCGATTTACATGATCAGTGAACTTTCCGGGAAGTTTTTCCTATGAAATCCATTCATTCATGTATTATAATTCCATTTGTTTCATCATAATCGTTCGAATAAGGAACTCTTCATGCATGAAACACGGTTTCTTTCTGTGTGTCGGCACAAAGTCAGTTGCTGAATCTGAACTCCCACGGCCTAAATAGTGGGGATTCCGTAACTCTGTCGAATTCGATTCATTAACAGGAGCTCCTCCGACGGAAATGTGTACTGAAATCCTAAACCACATTCGGAAACGATAAACTCCATCCCATTTCCCTGCTAAATATTTAAAAAATTCATTGTTGGTGGTTGCGAAATGTCCTTCCTGGCATCGAAGCAGGCTGGTGCCAAAAGTGGGGGAAACGGGTTCACCACTGTGATGAGGGTGTGCCGGCGCTCAAAAGTGGAGGAGACGGGTGGGCATCATTCGCATGCCGAGGATGAAGAAAAGCGAGAAAAACTGTGATTTTCTTATTTCTCCAGGTTCTTTCGACTTCCGACATCCATATGCGTTCTTGAAGTCGGGAAAGACAAGAAAAAGTGTGATTCTCTGACTTCTTCAGCCTTACTCGACACACGGAATTCATTTCGATGCCAAGAATTCTAACAGAGAGAAACTGTGCTTTTCGGACCTTTTCGGAATTACTCGACTTTCGGGATGCATTTGCATCCCCATATGCCTTCCCCCTTCAAACCTAACAAATGTGTGCTATTTTGATAGATACTGGTTGTTGCATGGGCACTTCTTCTAACTTGGTCCTCGAACTGACGTTTCGTAATTGGTCGCTACACCCGGCGCACACTTATCATAGCGGTGGACCAGTCTCCTCCATTTTAGAGCGCCGGCACACCCTTATCGCAGTGGTGGACCCGTCTCTCCAGCTTTTGGACCCCGGCGCACCCTTATCACAGCGATGCACCCGTCTCGAGTCATTTCTCCACCTTTGGTCGCCGGCGGCCTCTCGAAACCGCTGTAGACCCGTCGCCCTGCACATTCCCATGCTTTAGGGCCTGTGCCTCGCGAAGATGCGAAGCTGACGGGGCATTCGGCCGATGTTTCGACAAAAGTACATAGCAGTGGCGGACGCAGGGGGGGCGGCGGCCCCCCCCCCCCCCTCGAGAATGGGTCGCCAAATTTTCAAAATTACTTTACAACACAAATAAAAATCTTGCATTAGTTTATATTTAACAGCTTATTTTTACTATTATTTCTAATATAGATTTTATTATTTATTCATTACTATAATTAATATTATCTATTGTTTATTATTATAATTAATATTTTCATTGATTTTATTCTCCATCTGGGTCCCCAAAGCGGCGGAGACCCCACTCTTCTTCCCACGCACCCCCCCCCCTCCCGCCCACTTTCTGCGTCCGCCACTGGTACTTAGACGTAGTGGAAGCCGGGTGCACTCAGAATTCCGCGGTGGGACCAACGGCTAGCGGTCTCGAGCCCTCCTGGCGAGACGGTGTTTACAACGATTTGGTGTTGTATAGCAGCAACGTACGGAGCAGCGTGGCCGCTCTGCTGGAGCTTTGTTATTGAATCCTTCCAGTCTTGGAACGCTGGACGTTAACAACCTCGAAAAGTGCATGATGGGGAGGCCTTAGCGATAGGAATCACTCGGTTTCCTCACTTGGGATATGCTCTTTGCGCAGCTTTCATCGAGGTCCCTTTTGGATTATGCACCTTGAGGGTCCTCCTGTTATTAAGAAGGACAGTACAATCAAATACACAGGATGAACGAACGAAGAACGCGTCATTATAAACTGTTGTGACATTATCTGAAACCAGTTGTGTAACTGATCTAACTTTCTGAATATTTCCTAACTTTTTTCTACATTAGGTGCGTGCAGAAGTTCCTGGGCAGTTGATGGCAGTTCACCGTTCAAAGTCGTGTTGCTTCTTGTCGTCGCGATATCCTGCAACGGTTTTTATAGATATTGGTAGCCTTAAGCATGTGCTACCTATACCACTTTTGGCTCCGGTCTACGTCACAGCGTTGCTTAGGTATGAAATCAATGACATGTGCCGCAAGCTAATTCGTGGAATTTTGCTTTATGGATTCAAATTTGGATGATCAATAAAGGAAGCCACCCGTAGCATTGGTAATGCCTTTTGCGTAGGATATCTTCTCCAAAATTCCAGGGCTTGCGGGTTGTTAATTATTCTAAGCGGAGCTGAGAGTTTTGAAATTGCTGCACAAGCTGGCCAGCAATTTGACCTCCTCAAAGGCGTCCTAGAAAAGCAAGTTGCATCGGACCTGATGCAAAGGGGAAGGACACTATGGGAAAATTAGCGAACCATGTCCCGTTACTTGAAGAAAATCCTTAAGAAGGGAAAGAAAAGAAGATGGATTTTGAGGAATACCAATGTCCACACTGGCAGGTCCGCAACTATTCGACCTACTGATATCCTAACAATTCTATTCTAGGGAGGATTGTTATCTGTATATATAAAAGTCAAAGTTTGTACTGTCTGTTCCAAAAATCAGAGCAATTTAATGTGTTTTGTTTGTGTCTGTGTCGAAAACGTGTCTCGTCTATAACAACGTGGCGAGACTTACCTCATCTTGGTGGATGGCCAAGTGGCAAAATTTGTGAAAAAGACAGTATGTATGTATGTGTGTGTATGTATGTAATGAATAGAAATCGCGGAGGGTGAACCGATCGGGACCAAATTTTGCATGTAGGTTCTATGGATGCCGGCGGACGTTATAGGCTACTTTGCACCTGGGATTATCGATTGATTTGTCGATTATATCGATTTTATTGATTTTTCGTTATTTTTTCCCAAGGGTCGCTGGGGACATGTCTTCTGGGGTTTCTCAATACGCTGAATACGAATATGATGACCATTTTGCACGAAATATTGATTTATTGATTTTATCGATTTTTTCCCATTTTCGCTCAAGGACGGATAAGGACATTTCTACTGGGGTTTCTCCATACGCCGAGCACGCATATGACAACCATTTTGCACGAAATATCGATTTATTGACCTTATCGATTTTTTTCTATTTCCGCCCGAGGGCGGACATAGATCTACTGGGGTTTCTCAATACGCGGAACACGAATATGACAGCCATTCCGCATAAAATATCGATATATGGATTTTATTGATTTTTGGCTCTTCCGCCCATGGAAGCGGTGAAGACATCTCTCCCGGGGTTCCTCGATATGCTGAGTATGAATATGACAACTAATTTGTACGAATACATCGATTCAATGTCAACGAAATAACTTTGCTAACTTTTCGCCCACAAGTCGATGGGAAAGGGTCACCTGAGCTTCGTTAACATGCTGATCACCAAAACCTCAGCAGTGTCATGTAGCAAAGGTAGTAGAACACCCGAGCAAAGCCGGGTACTGCAGCTAGTTATTTATAAGAAATGGGTCATATAAGACAAAAAAGAGTGCGTCGGCCTAGGATCTAGATTTCAGCAACCCACCTAAAAGTAACCAAACTATGTCTACACTCTCAAGAAATTTCTTTGATTTTTCATAGTCAGCAACTTGACTAATCTCCACGAATTCCTTCCAAACTTATTCCCAAGAATCTCCCAGCAGTACGCTCTTTTGTCCAAAATAATCATGGAAGGATTCTGAAATATAATGTCAACACCGTCGAACTTATATCATCCGCTGCTATTGCTTGATAACGCATACCGGTATGTTGCAATTTTGGTCGTGTAAAAAATTGACTATTCGGGCCTCGGACTTCTGTCTTGCTCTATAGAGCTCCTATGCCTTTACATCTGCTGTAGGACTTTCAATGAACAGACCCTACTCAAAAACGACGTGTGCCGCTCTTTCATGTATAAATCTGTGAACTTCTAAGGTTTCAAAAAATCTTTTGTAGGCTACATTGGCAACACTACGTAGATGCCAATGCCTTTTGATATGAACAAAAATGTTGACATTGAGCCGAGTTATGGCGTTTTGAAAAATTAGGTGAAACTGCCGCGGAACTTTTGTACGCACCTAATACTTTCGAGATTTACAACAGAGTGCGGGTGAACTGATGATAGACAAATGTGCCGGGGCCCCGCAGTTCAGAAGAACATCAGGATAGGTGTCCACCGGTCGAGAAAGGGTCTGCCGTCGTCCAGTAGTGGGAAAACGGCAGGATGAGGGCCCATCGATGGAGATTGGGCCCGCAGGGGCCCATTAGTGGGGACATGCCAGGGAACGAGTCCACGAATGGATATTGGGTCTGCCCTGGCCCAATAGTGGAGAAAGCGCCAGGATACGGGTCCACGGATGGAGACTGGAGCCGCAGGGGCCTCATTATTGGGGAAAGATCAGGGATAAGGGTCCCACTGATGGATCGGGCCTGCCCTGGCCGAATAGTGGGGAAATCGCCAAGATACGGGTGCACGGATGAAGAGTGGGTCTGGCGTGCCCTATAGCGGGCAAAACGCCAAGATGCACGTCTGCCGGTGAAGTAGGGGCTCATTCGTGTCTCAGTCGACAACCTATGTATTCTTCCTCCCTGTATATCGAAGCAGAAGCTCATCAGTTAGACTATCTCAGCAACGTAAAACTTGAATCATTTTAGGTGATTATTCGCACGGCATTGATTACACTGTATTGTTCAAAAGTACAAAAGTCATGTGAAAGATACTCCTGCGCAGAATTGGGAGTGGCCGCTTATAACGGGTCCATAGGCATGTAGGAAATGTCACAAAAAAAAGAGTAGGTAGTATCACTGCATCGGAAATTAGCTTCACATGTAGATGCGTGATTGATAATATGCAATCATGGCTACGATTGCGAGAAGACTCGGAGCCTGACGTTGGCAAGGCGACCAGACCCGTAGAATATACGCAACTTATAAGAAGGATTTCGTATTTAAGCTCAGTTAATGATTGGGTATTGCTGTTCTTAACAATGAATACAGTCGTCGCAGGTAAAATTATTCCCATGAAAACCACTAGATAAGGACGGAGTTCAGTTAGGACGCTGAAATGCATCTCATGGGACACATTTTGACGCTGATGGGTGGAGCACAGATGAGTATACATACTTTGAGGCATCATTATTGTGTCTAAATTCTTGAATCAATCTAGTACAATTGTTTCCGAATTATGTCGTATGTCATTCAATTTAGGAGGATCCACCATTAGATGCACTCAAGTATGTCAGCTTCGCATGCAATCGCAACTGACTTGATAGAGTTGACTTGTTATAGAGCCAAGTTGAACGTTTGAAATAGGCCCAATTAGACTGCTTGCCTTTTTTCTGACTCAACACCAAGTCTCAGATGCTGTTACAATGAAATCACCGTAGTATTTGAAACATTCTTTATTCTCTGCAAGCACATCGTAATTCTAGCTCCACGTCGTCCTCTGCTTAACATGAATGATCGGCTTCACAACACTTAAAACAGCCCAGTCACCATTATTACACAGAAAAACCAAATATTCAGAATAATGTATAGAACTAATCCAACCTCTTAGTCCATGCTGAATTGGCTTTCATATGGGATTTGTTTGCATATCCAAACAGCTTTTGCAAAGAACGACGAAGAGGCCTGCAATCACACTCGTGTAATGCATTTCCACATTCCTTCTCAAGTGGTCCTTCCTGTTGGCTAAGCAGCGCCAATTTTCGTAGCGCTTACTGTTCACCCTCGCTGTTGCCTCTACTTCCCTATCACATTACCATTTCATCTTAAGCTGTCTTTAGAAAGTCAGGAGATAACGACCCGAAGAGATGGAAGACTCTGCAAAACCAGCACGGCTTATAATGAAACACTACGGTACTCACCTGTTCGCGATTATATAGACGACAGGGTTTGCTCCATTCATTATGATCCACATGATGATTGACAGAAAGTTTGCGTAGAGTGATTCATTAAATAGCAATGGATGTATGAACTCCCAAAAAACAAAGGCCAGTGTATAGCAAACCAGCGACGAAAACGTCTGAATGAGTAGGATGATTACCAAGGTGATGTAGAAGACGCTTTAGCATTTCCTGCCTTTTTCTTTTATTGCTCTAGTGCCACTTTTCTAGTTTTTCGTTTCTGCGTTTGTGAACCACATGGAAATTAGGAAGAGAAAATTGGAAATCAAATTCGTAATGATCATGATGAAGTGAATGACTGTGTTCAGAGCCTTACGGAGTTCTGACGCCGAGCGAGCTTTTGTTGAGAGGCAAAATAGAAATGGGGCGAGTTATTCTCGAAATAATGGATATTTCTTCCTTCGAAAAATCCTCCCCTGATCAGAGTCTCCCCGTTTTTTTTTTCTTTTATACCAACTCACTCTAAAAAAGAGCCAACCGAAATCAACCTCTCATGTATGGTACATTAGGATGAATCTGACCGATAAGGTGTGTATATATTGTTTGCCTTTCCCTGAGTACTATGGTAGGTCGTTATCTTCAACTATCTCTAACATAATGGTCAATGAAAGCATTGTAGGAGTAATGAAAATGAAGCAGGGTGAACGTAAGAAAATTAGACACATTCATCATGATGGACTGTACTTTGCCTCACTTCATTCTGTGACACAGTGAGTAAAGCTACAGCTGTGCTCATTTCGCTGGTTCATATCTTCAGCTATGTATGTATACGCTAGCCCAACTCATTTCCAATATCGAAATCACTCACCTGGATGATCAAAACCAATTCTTGTTTAGATATCTTGGATGAGCGCTGTAATTACGGAAATAATGCATTACTTGAAGAAATGCACTACAAACAGTTGTTGATGCTCAAACTTGCCGATGTCCTGATGTGCACAAATATTGTCACATAACAAACGCTTGCCAGTGCAACGTATGCTGGTATAATCCAGTTAGAATATGCTTTCAGAACTTGAGACAAGTGGTCATCGTCTACAGGTGTCAACCAATAGATTGTGTTCGAACAAAATAGGTAGTTGATGGATGGAAGACATTTGAGAACAAAAAATAAGAGGAAGTTAGAAATAATCAGTGAAAGGAATAGCTGAAATAACAGCGCACTAATATGAGGTTGTCGAAAAAGTTTTCCGCCATTTTTGAGCTGTCTTTTCAAACTTATTATTCCTTTTCAACACAACCAATAAGTACACAATATAGGTGTTACCATTATTGACAGGAACTTTGGCGTCAGCAAAGGAATTGATTCACATGGTTACGTTAGCGTTTGTTTCATCGACTACACTAAAGCTTTCGACTCAATTCCCTCAGGTCTTCTTTCCTTGAAGCTTAAGGTATACGGACTCGATGGTTGTCTTCTCAAGTTCCTAAACGCTTTTCTGAACGGCCGCAGTCAAAAAGTTTTAGTTAACGGAGATTCTATAAATAGTGTCGCTGCCCTTCAAGATGCATTAGATGCGCTTGTCGCTCGGTCACACAAGTGGAAGCTTGATATATCACATGAAAAATCCACCGTGATGTTTATTGGTAGAAACCATCCCAGAAACTGTTTATTCCACATAGGAGCGTATCAACTTAGCATCTCGAAGTCCGTGCGTGATCTCGGTGTAACATACTGTGACAAGCTTACATCTGAGGAATACATAGATGGAATTATATCCAAGGCATATACTATGTCAAATTTCGTTCTGCGAGCTTTCAAAACTCGCAACATGAGCATTCTTTTTGGTCTCTTCGCAACGTATGTGCGATCAATTCTCGAATACTGCTCTCCACTTTGGTCACCAACTAAAAAATGCTACGTCGACAAGCTTGAAAAAGTCCAGAAGAGGTTCACAAAGTAGATTTTTGCTAGAAATGGGTTTTTCCAAATAACTTATGCTGAACGACTAGCTCGGCTTAACAGCAATACGCTGCAGTTGAGGAGACTGATTTACGATCAAGTCCTCCTTTTCAAAATTCATATGGAAATTGTTGATATTGACAAGGATTTGCTCCTAACCGTCTCAGGATTTAATGACAGAACCAGGGGTCATCACTTACGGCTTGTCGTAGAACGCTCCCGTTCTCGTCAGTTTCGTGATTCTTTTTTGGTGCGTGCGATAAAATTATGGAACCAACTACCACAATCCTTGTTACTTTCGCTGTCACTGCCAAAGTTCAACAAAGGACTTTTGACCTTTCTCAAACAGGGTGGTCACACTTGATTTCTTTCTCATTACTTTACTTTTCTTCGACATCTAAGAATGCAATTTTCAGGTGCTCACTGCAGATTTCGTTCATTCTCGTTTCCCCCCCCCCGCACTACCTCGTTAACATCTTTTTTTCTATTTACATGATGAGTATCGGCCTTTTTCATTGTAGCCTGTTTCTCTTCGCATTTATCCTCTGTACCGATATTTAAATAAATAAATAAATAAATAGATAAGTAAATAAATAAATTCAATGGTAGCAGCTGCGAGTGAGTGATTCCATTTTAATTCCACCGAATACTGAGTATTACCTTCTCTGGGTAGAGTTCTCGTTTTGCCACTAGAATTTCAGCTCACCAGCGACGAAGCTACCCGCACTTTCTCATCTGATTCACCCAGCGTTGAGGGCAGCCGTGAAACCCAAACCGGATCTTCCTATCCGAACTTTGAAGGCAGGGATGGATGCTCACAATACTACAGTTTCGAAACATCTGACCCCAATCATCAGGGTAAGAAAGGATGATGACGTGAACAATTTATGAAAATATCGAAGGGGACGTGGGTCCTCTTTGATGATCGTAATAAATTGGGGGTAACAAACCCCCAATTTACTTATGCGACATTCCTTAGTTGCGAAGCAAAGCACATCAAGTCGAGAAATCCGGAAGCAGCTTGGCTGAATGCATTTGTTTCTGCTGCGTTGCCTCTGAGTTTTAGCTCGCTGAAGTATGTTTGGCAAAAAACTTATTTTCGTGTTCTTCGTCCCGGAACTGAAAGTTCACCAAAAACGTGAATTTCGTCCCCTTCGTCCCAGAACTAAAAATTCACCAAAACGTAAATTTCGTTCAAAACGCATAGGATATTCAAAAAGACAAGAAATTTGCTACAAGACCATGTGAAACATCTCATACGGGTGTGTTGTGTCTGAAGAGACGGTCAGTGAAGATGGTCTACTGAACCACAAAACTTGATAACTAAACCAAAGTGGACCCCTCCTAAAACAATGCTACGTACATGAGAAGGCATAACAAGGAACACATATCTCACGTGACAGATATAATAACACGATCATGGCGTAGATCAATGTTGATCTCCTTGGCTCCAACACCTTCCTCCTATGACGAACGCGTAGCGTACGTCTTCATCTTCGGATTGACTCGCAATCGGCTCGGTGGACGGCGTCGTTAAGCTGGTCGGGTCGTTGTCGGTGGCGGCAAGTTGGTTGTTCCTCGATCCCCCGCGTTGTCCTTGACGTCGGTGATCGTCTCTCCCACGTCCTTGTACCGTCGGTCTTCTTGATGGAACGGCAAGTCGAAAGCGTCAGTGTTCTCGCAGCTTACCCAGTGCTGCTCTTCTCCACACATCTGATTTGCGTGTCTTCTCCACAAATCGCCTCCTTCCGTCAGCACATCGTACACGGTTCGTCTGTATCGTCTCTTCACACGAGCTGGAATCCACTCCTCGCGACCGGGGCGGTAGTCACGAACGTATACGCGGTCTTCCCTCTGATACGATCTTTCCTGTGCTCCGTGATGACGATTGAACTGTTCTTCCATTTTGACATTGCGTGTTCCTTCTTCTTTCGTTGATTCCTTCAGGAGTGTCAACGGCGTTCTCATCTGGCGCCCTAGGAACATCTCTGCTGGAGACAGATGTCCTGGTGTTGACGCACATGGCGTTCGTCGATAGCACTGCAGAAATTCGGCGAGCTTCCCCGACGTCCCTCCCTCCTTAATCTTCTAAAGGGTTCTTTTCAGGGTATCCACAAAGCGTTTTGCTTGCCCATTGGACTGTGTATGAAACGGCGGCGAGCGAACATGCTCGATTCCTTGCTTGTCACAGAATTCCTGGAACTCCTTCGCAATGAACTGCGTTCCGTTGTCTGACACGACCACTCTTGGATTTCCAAATCGTGCGAACAACATTCTGAGTTCTGTTAACGTTGCAGTGGTTGACGATGACGACATCTCGAAGATTTCCGGTCACTTAGAATATGCATCGACTACCACAAGGTACATTTTTCCATGTAGTGGTCCAGCATAGTCGATATGAATTCGGTCGCACGGTTTCTTCTCTGTGGCCCATGAATTTAGAGCTGTTTTCCTACGCATCTTGGCAGCCTCTTGACAGTTGCGACAGTGGCGCACGTTTTCTTGGATGTCTCGGTTGATGTTTCCTCTGGCGAGCATCTTCATTCTGGTCATTCCGGGATGTCTTTCGTGCAGTTGTTTCAAAACTGCTTCTCGGAGTGATACGGGAATGACGATTCTGTGGCCAAAATACAGACATCCATCTTTCACTGACAGTGCGTGGCTCAGAGCTTTCCAGCTGCCGATTTCTTCCTGAGGCTTGCCCGGCCATGTTCCTGTTTGCAGCATCTGTATGACCTGCGATATCTTCTCGTCCTTCCTGGACTCTTTTTCAATCGCACTCCTGGTCATAGGCAATGCATTGATTGCAGCAGCTTGAACGGCTAGAATGTCCTGTTCCATTTTGGCTATCACAATATCTTCCGTCTGAGCTGGTCTTGGAGGGATCAGACGTGACAAGACGTCGGCTTGTCCAAACTCGGTCGTCTTCTGATATTCAAGATTAAAATCATATCCAAGGAGTACGAGCTTCTATCGTTGCAGTCGATTCGCCGTGTATACGGGCACCATTATCTTCGGTCCGAAAATGTGCAGCAACGGCTTGTGATCTGTAAGGAGTTTGAATCGACGTCCATATATGTAACGGTGGAACTTCCCTACAGTGAATATCAGATCGAGTCCCTCTTTCCCGATTTGACCGTAGTTCTTATCTGCAGCGGTGAGACTCCGGCTTGCATGACATATTGCCTTCTCGGTCCCTTCCGGCATCTTGTGTAGGATCACTGCTCCGATTCCATAGTCTGATGCATCGGCCGCACAAATGAGAGGAGAAAAACGCGACAGGGGATGTAAGGAGGAGGGATTTACACGGATTGCATACTAATCACTGCTAAGGTCTGACTTCTAGTTTTTTTTTTACCGTTGATGTTAGGCGTAAACTAACCGATTGAGCAAAGATGCATCTGACTTATACCATTTCCTCAGTAGTGGACAGCAACGCATCCCTCCTCCGTCGATCTCCACATTCTCGGAAGCTCCGCCACACTGTGATAATGGTGCGCCGGCGCCCAAAAGTGGGGGAAACGCGTCCACCATTATGGCAACATGCGCATATTTGCCCAAAAGTGCGCGAACGCCTGGAAAGAGATCCCACCGTGTGGAAGGGTGCGCCGGCGCCCAAAACTGGGGGAGTCGGGTGCATTGTTGCTACAGGAGCGCTCCTGAGCCAATTAGCGATGAGACACTACAAGACGAGTTCTCCGTCAAGTGAGAGCGGTATCGCATCCCAATAGTGGTAATATTTAACAAGGCCCCATGCAGTAGATGAATCATGTGCATATTTGCCCTTTGTTCAGCATCAAAACCACTCCTGTGTTCACCTTTCTCATTTGTGCCTAACCGTTCCTCACCATCCTATTTTATACACTCAATCTAACTCTTATCCAGGGTCAAGCGCGTGTTGATAAATCATCAACGGGGGGGGGGGAGGTTGTATGGTGGGCGGATAAAGAGGAGGGGTCGTAGAGGGGAGGAGTCATGGTTGTGGTAGAGACTACTTTCAGTAGCACTGCTGCTAGACCACCGAGCGAGACTGAATATCGGAAGGTCGTTCATGTTCATACGTACCGCCAGTTCTGCTCACCCTTGGAAGCCGAAAAGTCATGCTATGGAGACTACCCACTGTGCTCTGCGTTCAAGTTTCAGTTCTCCAGCATCAATAGAAAAGATTCAGCACAGGAATTACGGAAATAATGTTCAGTTGATAAAAATGGCCTTCTTTACTTTTTTTATCGACTAGATCGAAGCAAGAAGGATGACAACTGCAGAAAAGGAACTACACTGCCTGAGAGCACAAAACCCTACTAATCAAAACTGAGAAAAAATCGGAACATCAACTGGCTACATCTCCTGCCATCCATGTCCAACTACAATCCTGCCTCAGAGCAAGCCGAAATTTCAGGTGAAAATTCTTGCACGTTTGTATTGCCAGTCCTACCTAGTCCTGCATGCCGATGAAAAGTCATTCTATGGATCTCATCCGACTGTGCTTTATTCCTAAGTTTCAGATCTCCATTTCGAAGAGGAAAGATTTAGCACGAGAATCACGGAGATGAGGTTTCGTCGATAAAAATGGCCTTTTTTACATGTTTTTATCGACGGAGTTGAATCGCGGCAGAGCCAGCTGCAGGAAAAGGATCTATGCATCCTAAAAGCGCAAACCTTCGACAATTTAAAACTGGAAAAAAGTCGGTACCTGAGCAGGTTACATCTTCGGCAATGGGTGTCCGACCACAACAATGCCTCTGAGCGAGTCAGGTAAGAATACTTGCACTCTCGTACTGCTAGTCCTACACAGTCTTGCGAATCCATAAACAACCATTCTGTGTTATTCACCCAACTGTGCTTTACTCCCGAGTTTGAGACCTCCAGGTCCAAGAAGAAAGATTCAGCACGAGGATTACGGAGAGGAGGTTTTGTCGATAAAAATAGCTTTTTTTACATGTTTTTATCGACGGAGTTGAATCGCGACAGAGACAAATGCGGTAAAAGTGGCTGTGCAACCTCAAAGCGCAAACCTTCGACTTTTCAAAACTGAAAAAAGATCGGCACCTAAATGGACTAGATCTCCTGCTATTCAGGCCCATCTACAACCGTACCTCTGAGTGCGCCAAAAATTTTAGGTGCACGTTTCTACACGTCCGTATTGGTCGTCCAGCTCAGTCCTACAGCTCGACAAAGTGTCCTTTCCTGCACTACTTTTGATTATCTCGAGCCCACCAAAAGCGCACGTTATTTGAAGTCGTGCAAAAATTTTAGCCTTGGAGGAGATCGAATCCCTGACTATGTAGATGACGTGTATCGATATTCTTGATGACAAATTTGAAGCAAATCGCTTGAGTGAGTCTGAACTCACACTTTCAGAGCGATATTCGCCAACAGCGTACATTTCAACTTTTTGCAAGAATTCTGGATAGAGAGGAGATCGAACCCTTGATGGTTTAGGCGGTGGCTATTCCTCTATAACGTTTGAATTTGAAGTCGGGTAGTGTCTGCATTTTCGTTCTCATTTCTCATCTCATTTGAAATTTGTGTACGAAAGAGGGATCGGGGGGGGGGTCGTGTTTTTGGGGGCTGAGAAGGGGGGGGGTCGTATAGAGGTCGACCTTCTATCATCATCGCGCTCGACCCTGCTCATATCACTTCACCAACAGTAACGTGCAAGAAATGGTAATCATTCTCTGTCATCATTCCAAATTGTAAATCGAAGATAGCTATGTCAATCGACCACTTATTGTGCACTAACATGGGACGTTACTATTCTGTACAGGGTCCATTGGTGTAGAATGAAAGGCAGCAGGAGAAAACAATATAATGCTACATTCCGAATTGGTTTTTTTTTTGGGAAACTCGATTGGACAATAATGTATATTAATGTGGATATGAGATGAATTAATGCAAGCGAAGTGAGCATTAAAAGAAGTCTGGAAGTTCGGCGTCAGCCGGACGGCCAAACTGGTAAAATATATAACTATAAAATTACTGCTAGAGGGCGGAAAGTTTTCACATGCCTAATACTTATTTCACAGTTGAGGTACTCGTCTAAATTTTTACTGATAACATAAACCCTCCAAGCACTCTCTAAACGCATGCACATCATATGGCCTTCTGATGTATCGAGGAGAAAAGTAGACGGGGCACTCACTCTTATATGGAAATTAGAAGAGGATAAGAACCTCACCACCACTGCTGTTGGGCTGCAGGCGAAATCTGCCCAACGAGTGAACACGGTGAACACTAGGTGATTCAGTGATAATATAATGTACATGGTCATGTTGCAACAATAACAAGAAAATAGGAGTGCACCAAGAATCTATAATAGCCAGAAATCTCCGTTCCGCAAGTATTCAACGATGTTGTTAGCACATACCTTGTTTATTGCATATGGTAGATCAAATTGGAGTAATACAGCTGTACCAGTGCTAGCATGAACAAGAAGCTGGACGCAGTCGGAAATTCCAACTGCAAAAAGTAGACGATACGCAATGATTTTGCGGAATTCCACACCTATGAAGACCTAAATGGACACAACATGGCAGTGACTGAATTAATTAGGTGGAAGTAGCACAGTGATTTGCTCACGCTCAAAACTGGAATGTAGAGAAGAATAAAAAGAATGCTAGAAGCCATCATAAGACCACCGAACATTTTATAGCTGCGATCATCCGTCGTGATCGAATCTGACATCCTCGTGCAATTTTTCTGCAGAATGAAATCGTCTGATGAAATCGTCTGATGACTGCTCACCAGAAATGTGCATATAGAAGTTGTGAGAGCAGAGGTCAAGAAGCGTTACCAGAAAGCAATTGCAGTGAACCTTATCTTGTTCAGAATGTTGACATATTTACGAAAAAATAGCGAGCCTCGATTTTCACCTTGACTGACAGCTGTTTCAGTCTAATTTCCCCATGTGAAAAAAATTAGAACCTCTGGTAAGATGAGATTGATCCTCGACTACAAAAATTATGAAATGAAAAAAACGGTAATGATTCAAGGTAGCCGGTATACTCCTCAAGCAGTATAACACCTTGCGTCGCCGTCGCCAGCGACGGCGGCCGCCAATCGCCAATGTTGGCGAACAATCGATAGGCACCAACGCCGCAGTCGCTATTATCGGCGGGCTTCACGACGCTCCACCCACAATCGATGCGCACCGGTGTCACAGTCGCCAGGGACTGCGGCGCAGGGTGCTACAGTCCTCGTGAACTATAACGGCAGTGTAACAAAGAAGCGGAAGAGCCAGATTGGAGGCTAGCAACAAGAATGAGGAGGAGCCGAGCACAGCAACGGGGAAGTATTCTCCAGATGGTATAGAATCTGAGTAGTTTTCCTTTTCATGTTATAATACTCTAAACAAGGGAAAGCAACGGGAGAAGTGCGGAAACTTCAACTACTGCTTCTGGAAAGTTATATATTTGTATAGCATTCGTCCATGCAAAATCGTACTACCTGAAATTGGTCTCGAATTGCGGAAATTGAAGCAAAATGGCCATTGTTGTGTTTTGATCTCCAGTTCTGTTAATTGTTGAGTGATTCGCTACGTAGTCTCACGACGAATCGATTTACGCAAACAGGGCCTTCATTTTCTGGCTATGGGGTCGATGGTGAAGGTTTATATGCACAATAGGTGGATAGAGTTCGAGTTGAGGTGCTGAATCAAAAATTCAATTGCCAATAAATAATACCGAATGTTCACTTTGGTTCTTCACATACAGTACAGTAGAAATGGCTAAGCGTGAGACCAAGATTGTCATTTAACTCTATTCCTGCTAATGTTTTGGCTTCGTCGCCTTCGTCCACAGCCTGGAGAGCCAGATTCTAGCCATCAAATGTTAGCGCACCGCCAGGTAAAAATACGACGAAACTTAGGACCAAAACAAGAGGGAGGAAATAGATTTCAACGATTCTCACGTTCGTAGCCGGAAGCCACAATGGTCGTGGAACAAGTAGCGTTGAAGTTGAACCGCCACTACAAACAAATAAGTGCCCCCGCATTTCATCCCTGGGTCAAGCCCGCAAAGTGTTTGAAAAGCCCCTTCCCTCCCGAATCACAGCCGTTGTGGGGGGGGGGGGGTTGGAAGGAACGGTCGCGCCCATAGCAGCTCGTGGGGCGACAAAATATGCTTTTACCTCGCGTTGTAACTGCTGTCGAAACATGTTCTTCTCAACTTCATCATTACCCAATACTGCTTCTGTAGCTTGAGGGCAACAGATCAGTGTCATCAAATAATTCGTGGATGAGAACACCTTGATCACCTCGACTCTTGTTAATTTTCGGATATACCGAGCCAGCGAACCTTCCATATGCTCCTCTCGCATGCCAGAGTCGTCAAATGGATTCTATCCGCTCGAGGGACACGGAGAGCATCGTATCTATCTTTGAAGGACTTTAAAGAACGACACGATGCTCTGTGTTCAGCCCGCACTTGCGGGTTATTCTAGCATCATCTTCTCGATGGAGCGTTCGACGACGCTGACCGCATTCTCATGCTGCTTGCATAGCGCCCAGGTTTCTGAGGCGTACGTCAATGCAGGGAGAACCGTTGCCCGTTGTGTTGAAGAGGTGGGCACGGAGCCTGATGTTCTTCGTCTTCTTCACTACGTCCTCGATGCTCTTGTAAGCTCCCCATGCCGCTCGTTTCCTCCTGCCCAGCTCTGGAGCGAGGTCGTTCATGTTGACTTCCCGACCAAGATATACGTAGCTGGAGCGTTCGGATATGATCGTTCCGTTGAGCGAGAATGGGGCACCCGCGACCCATCCGTTTCTCATGAACATCGTCTTCGTCAAATTCAGTTGGAGACCGATCTTCCAACATGCGTCGCCGGAGTCGGTCAGCATCCGTTCCACTTCGCTGATGTTTGGCGTTATAAGGACGATGTCCTCAGCACAGATGGTTAACTCGCCGGCCATCAACTTGCACTCCCATGCAATCGCACTCTAGTCTTTGCATGACGTCCTCAAGAGTGGCGCTGGATAGTTTTGACGACACGGTGCAGCCTTGCCGAACCCCTCTCTTGACGTCGATGGTGATGTCGTCGTAGAATGGAGAAATCCTGGTCGTGAAGTTGTTGTATAGCTCATGAAATATCGATGTATTGGAATATCGATGTATTGATGCATTGAGTAGGAATGCCCTGGTTCCTCAGAGCTTCCAGAATCGCTTCTGTCTCAACGGAGTCGACTTTCTTCAGATCGATGAACGTGAGACAGAGGGGCATTTTGTACTCTCGATGGGTCTAGTGACGGTGTGTATGTGGTCGATCGTACTGAATCCTTTCCGGAACCCTGTTTGCTCGCACGGCTGTCCTTCATCTAGTGTCCTTTCGATCCTGTTTTGATCACTCGCGTGAAAAACTGTAGACGACAGACAGCAGGCAGATGAGGTGATAACTGCCGATGTCCTGCGAGTCCCCCTTCTTGTACAGCAGCACGGTCCTGTTGGTCTTCCATTGGTTGGGTAGCTTGCATTTCGAGAGGTACCGGGTGAAAAGCCTGGCCAAGGAGGGGGGAAGAACAGACAGTAGGCTCTTCAGATGTTCCGGTTGAATAATGTCGGTGCCCGATTTTTTACCGACTTGATGGATGGCATGTCGGACTTCGGAAGGGAGAGCTCATAGGACAACATAGCAGTCTTCCCTGAGATAACATTGATGTGGACGCGGCTATCGAAAGATCCGAGTAGAATTCGTAGCTGACTTTCTGCATTGTTTTATGGAGAAATTGTTCCACCTGGGCGCTGGAGTGCGCACATCTCGGTCTTCCGATTGGTGAGGTCTTGGCTGGCGTTGCCTCTGCGGCTTCGGCCAACACTACTGCTCGTCTCTCCTTAAAGTGAGAGAGTGAAAACCTCATAGTGGAAACCTCCACAACCCACGGGTTAAGAAGCTCCCACTTCGCCTTTCGTTCATCTCCAACGATATCAGCACTGAAATACGGCGATGTCTTGTACGGGCGCAGCTACAGAATGACGTTATTTTGGTGAGCATTCCCAATGATAACCTCAAGAAGCAGCTGGTTTGGAATAGATTGTACGACAACGAACAGTGCATGTCAAATGAGTGTGTCGTCTGCCCGTACGGCAGGACAGGAGACTGCTCAAAAACAGGAGTAATATACGAGATAAGGTGTTTGAGCTGCGGGGCCCTATACATTGGAGAAACCGGTTGTGTGCTAAATACCCGCATCAAGGAGCACTTGGCTAGCAAGCGTAGAAGAAGTCCAATCTCGGCGCTTGGAAGGCACACAAGATGATCATATGGGTGAAGATTATGATATTGCATGAAAGATATCTGCACACGAGACCGAGATTACGGTAAGGAAGACATTGGAAGCCTTTTGGATTTCGGTAAGAAATCCAAAAATGAACAACCGCAACGAGTGCCTAGCAATTACCAATGATCTCTTGCCCTTTGTATCTTTATGTGATCTGTAGACACACATGTGACCCCATAACCCGACAACCATCTAGGGATAGGGTGACACTCACTCATCTGCAGTGAGTATTGGCAGTAGTAGATCACGGACATTGCTCCGTTGACTCAGTGGACTCGAAGGTTGGTCTTATGTGTGCTGTTGAAAGGTTTTCTTCTGTGAGTTTGGGCCAATGTCAGTATGTTAACCTGGAGTGAAGGAGGCGTTTGATGGCACAGGACGTGAATAGAATTGCACCACTTCCAGGCCTTTGACAACGACGTTGTGTCAAAACGTTGGCCGTCTGACAAAATAAACGAGTTTCAATATCAACCTGTGAGGCAGAAGCATTTCATGATCTCCTTAAAGTTTTTTTATCGCTTCTCCGCAACGTTTTGCTTGCTCGGACCTTGGCTGGTAGTTGCCTGCGGCTCTCGCGGCTCCACGCTGGAGTACCAGCACGAGCGTCTCGTAAGACAGTCGCCTCTTGGTGGCTCTTGAACCCTCGGCTTTCTTCGCGCTGTCGCAGAGATGATGAACAAGCCGCTCGTACTCTTCATCAATGTTGTCGACAACGGCATCTTCTCAAAAACCAGCTTACATAGTGAAGAGATCCCAACTGATGACGGTTTGAGACTCCTCCTCTTGAACTTTGCGGCTTTCTTTCCTTCGCGCAAGAAGAAGAATCTTGCACGAAGGAAACGATGGTCTGACTCGGTGTAGAACTTCGGTACAACACCGACGTCGGTTAGGCAGAACCTTCGATTGACGATTATGTCAATTTCATTATGGTACTCTCCACCAGGTAACTCCCACGTCCATGGCTTCTGAAGTTGTGAGTTACTATGGATGGTCCTAGTCGTCATGAAAAACTCAGACAGCCTCTCTCCCTGGTCGTTCTGCTGTAGGCCGTGAGTACCTATGTGAAGTTCCTCAGGCGTACTCTTAGGGCCAATCTTGGAGCTGGAGTTGCTAATGATGTGCTTATGCAATGCAATCTCTGTATAACTTCTCCGGTTCTGTACAGAAGGCCTCGATCTCCTCTTCGTCATAACTGGATGTTGGATTGCGTGAGCGACTAAGATTGTCAAGGCCGGTATTGACCCACATCTTCTCAACCGCAAACTTCCGATTCGGGTTGTTAGCTGCTCGAACAAATAGACGTTCATGACCAAATTCGTGTTTACGAGCACATCGACTCCACCAACTCCTCTACTGTCGCAGGTTCCAAGGAACCGTTCTTCTCCAGTGTCGAAGGTGGTGTTCAGTGGCCAGTGTCTCGTCGTCCTGATCAATCCGAAGATCTCGTACCTGATCTTCCTGGCCTGCATCACCGAATCCTCGATGGAAGCCTCCGATACAAGCGTGGTGCGTTGTAGGTACAAACCGACATCACAGTCCTTCTGGTTTTAGGCATCCTAATCATACCTTGGACCTCGTCGTCACTTGCGCTGCCGACTTTTCCGAAATCAGGGGAACACTCTCTATAACTGTGTGTAGCATAGGAAAATGTGAAAACACAGGAAATAGCTTGCTGAACTCTATTTCCCCATAGGGGGGGCTTAGGTAAGATTTTACCGGGAAGTTAGCCGGGCTTCTTGGTATTGGACGATGGAGCGTACTTGTAGGGGACAACTACGAACCGCCTACCCTTGTACCTCCCAGCCACTTAAATGCAAGGCTTTTTGTCGGATTAGCGCCCCTTCGGGACGCTAGAAAGTAAGGTGTTGCAGCCACTTGAGGTATGTGCAGAAGCTTCACACGTGCGAAATGCTTAGAAAATTAGCAAATAAGCAAAACTAATCATTAACTGGGCTCAAATACAAAATCATTCTTATGAGTTGCGCATATTCTATGGGCCTGGCCGCCTCGTCAGGCTTCGAGTCTTCTCGCGATCCTATCCTCCCTTGCAAATTTTTAATCACGCACCTACATGTAAAGCTAATTTTCGATGCAATGATACTACCTACTTTCTTGTCACATTTCTTACATGCCTATGGACCCGTTATGAGCGGCCACTTTCAACTCTGCGCAGGAGTATCTTTCACATGGCTTTAGTACTTGTGAACTACACAGTGTAACCAATGCCGTGCGAATAATCTCCTGAAATGAATCAAGCTTCACGTTGCTGAGATAGTCCAACTGATGAGCTTCTGCTTCAATACACAGGGAGGAAGAAGAGGTGGTCGACTGAGACACAAGTGAGTGCCTAGCGTGCCCCTACTCCATCAGTAGACGTGCGTCTTGATCTTTTCCCATACATTGGGCCACGGCGGACACATTCTCCATCCGTGGACCCGTATGCTGGCGTTTTCCCCACTAATGGGAATCATGCGGGCTCACTCTCCATCCGTGCACCCGTATCCATGCGCTTTCCCCAATTTTGGGCCAAGGAAGACCCACTCTCCATTCATGGATCTGTATCCGCCCACTATTGGGCCAGGTCAGACCCAACTATCGGTGGGACCCCGTCCCAGCGCTTTCCCCACTATTGGGCCACGGCGGACCCAATCCCCATCCGTGGACTCGTTCCCTGGCATTTCCCCACTAATGGGCTCCTGCGGACCCAGTCTCCATCGATGGACGCGTATCCTGCCGTTTTCTCCACTATTGGGCAACCCTTTCTCGATCGGTGGACACCCATCCTGATGTTGTTCTCAACTGCGGGGCCCCCGGCACATCAGTCCGTCATCAGTGCACCTGCACTCTTTGTAAATTTTGAAAAAAAAATTGAAGAAAGTTAGGAAATATTTAGAAAGTTTGATCAATTGCACAACAGGTTCCAGAAAATGTCACAACAGCTTATAATGACGTGTTCTTCGTTCGATCATCCTGTGTATTTCATTGTACTGCCCTTCTTAAAAGTAGATGGATCCTCAAACTGCATAATCCCATGGCACCTTAATAATGAGAGGTGCGCAAAGAGCACATCCTACATAAGAAAACCAAGTGAATCCTATCGCTACGCCTCCACTCATCCTTTCGAGGTGATTCACGTCCAGCGTTCCAAGATTGAGTGCAGTTACGGACAAAGCTCCATCAGAGGGGCTACTCTGCTCCGTAAATTGCTGCTATGCATCGTCAAATCGTTGTAAACACTGTCTCGCCCGGAGGGCTCGAGACCGCTAGCCGCTGGTCCCACCGCGAAATCCCGAGTGCACCCGTCTATGCACCTATGACGAAACATCGGCCGAATGCCCCGTCAGCTGCGCATCCTCGCGAGCCACAGTCTATAATCGAGCCTCACGACTTAGGCATGCGATCACGTGCTATTCCCCCTACTCCTGCGCTCTGGAAAATTTTGTTGCATTACCATGATTTATATAAGAGGATAGATGTGCAGGATACAATCTGCAGACACTCAAGCACACCCACGCACGCATGCATGAATATACCTGGACAAAAGGTATGAATCGTTCCGGCACTGCGAAGACAGGGAGTCCATCCCCTGAATCCACCTGCGTCTCAGTGCAGGCAAAATGGCGTTTTTGAGAGTCAGGCTTTTTCTCCGTCACTTATTTTCGGACACGTTTTTTTTTCTGTATCAGTTTTACTGGCATTTTTCATTCCATGAATGAGCCAATGATGCGAATTTCGAATGTGCTCTGATGTGCTCCGTCATCCGCGGTGACAGCTAATTGGAAGGAAAGCATTAAGCAATGAGTGTTCTCGCAAAATTGAAAGAACGTGAGAAGAGTGAAATTCCAAAAGAGAATTTGAAGAAAATGAGCTAATTGCATGGCAGCAAAGTAATTCAATTTCATGCATACCAACGTTCTTCTGCACATTGCAAGCATTTCTGCAGGAGATCTAGGTGCTACCCTCAGCCCAGTTGCAAAACCATGTTTTGAATGCCATGAAGTTCATCTGCGTCAACTGTGCACATAGTTACACATATTGGTGTAAGCTAGTGAGATAGGTGCTTTTTCCAAAATGAAAACTTGTCGGCAATTATTTCCCCACTGTGATAATGACAAGCTTTTACTGTCTGGGAGTTACCTTGTGAGTTCTTCGGGACGAATTCTCGCTAGAAACTGGCCAATGGTTTTCCCAGTAAGATTAAGTGAATGTGTTTAACTACTTTTCTATTTTTTCTGTCCCAAGATCTCAAAATCGCTGAAACTTTGACGAGAGGGCTATTTAACCCTTTGAACACGAATGTCGCTCTTGTTTTGTGTAGCGAAATCATTTTTCTGGAGTTAAAGTGAAAACACAGTAGACATGCTATCTCACAGAACCTTCCGAAACTTTGCAGAGAAGTCTCATTTTGTGCACTTATCATGACCATCTGTAATTGTGGGGGCACGGTAGGATTACTTTAAGAAATTGGTGAGAAATGCCAGTCTCCATAAGAAAATTTCACTCGCGTGCGAACTATTGTTGATACAAATGGACCTGCACATGAGCCGACACTTCTATGCAAAGTTTTGCAAGATCTTGAAAGATACCGAATGCTATCGTTCACATAGCGTGGTCGCTCAAAAAGGGCATTACTGTACAAAATGATATTCGTTAGCAGCACTGCAAATAACCCTCCTAGACAAAGTTTCAAAGGGAATTTGATTTTGAGATTTTGCGGAAGAAAAAGTGAAACATGTGTCTTGTAAAATGACAGTAAATATTCATCTCATCGTCAGAATAGGCAGTTTTAAAGCAGACATTCTTATTCATCTAGCCCCATAACATACAAAAACAAAGCATGAAAAGGCTGTCTTCTTTCAGCCCTTTTTATAATAATAAGCACAAGACAGTGTTCGCACAAACGCACATCTGTTCACAAGATGAATTGAAAGGATAGAAGTGGCTGTCACACTATTTCTAAGCATAGATCATGTCTATTTGTTCCATACAACGTTGATGGGGTATTATATGGAAGTCAGCCATTCATTTAATGGTCTTCTAGCTCTTGATCTTATTTATTTGCCGGCAAACACCTTAATGAAGATGATGAAATGGAATGGAAGTGATTAAGTGTCTGCAAAGACCTGGTGAGTTGGCGATTTTTGATCGTAGTATTTTTCATATCATTACACAGAAGTGAGCTTCTGACAAAAGGAAAGGGGTGATTGCGATTGGTAGTAATTCCTTAGAAAGTTGATGTACTTTGAACGTCAATGGAACTGACATGACAAACTTGTGGACTTGAAGGCGACGTGATAGCGCTATGCGCCTAAATTATCGCTGTATCCGTTATTATTTATGTTATTCGTGCACGCTATTCGGAACTTGATAAGTCATATGCGGTGTTTTCTGCGTATGACTATCTGATGCAATGAAAGACACTGAAAATTGCTACCAATGGACATAACAGCAGCGCAAGATAGCTGCCATCATGCTGCTGTGCGCGCTCGAGTCCGCAAGTTTGCCGCTTCCATCGACAATCTCTGCACAGGGTGACCCAAAAGTCTTTGACCAATTTTCAAGTGCTGCGAAAGCTATATACATATAGTGACGAGTGACAACCAAAGTTTATTGAAAGAACGGATAACGAAAAATTGCCAGTGAGGTTCCGGAAGCCCCGCGTTGGTGTTATGGAAGCGAAAAGGCCACTCAGCAGAGTTGCGCGTAGACATCACCGCCATTCTTTCTCTTCCAGGTTTTTTTTTTCAAGAGGGCCCTCTAGGCTCGACCCTAGACGTGAATACCACTAGACCTTGGATTTCACGATCTCCATACTCCAACCTGAGGAAGGTATCAAATCTAGGCCACTTTGAGGTCAACGATTTAAACAATGGGTAAGCCACATTACGTTCCTTTAAAACAGTTCTGATATGTGCGCTGGTAACCCCTCCTACACAGACATCTACTGTTTGGTACCGTCATGAATTTAAACTTGTGAAAGTGGTCAATTTCCTGTGGTCTTCAGAACTCAGGTTTTTGTGCTCAACAGGTACTACCAACCTGTTGAGGTTACGACTTCTTCCAACATTACTTGACTGTCTTCGAGGGACCTTTTAAAAATGATGGCTGCTTAGTTTGCCGATCTCATCCTCCTTGGGCGCACAGTTATTCTGCCTGTTTATTCTCCGTACAATCTAACAAATGTTTTGAGGCATGATGAGTGTATTAATGCTCAAACACTCTCACTACGTTCTAGATTAGATTACTAAATCAAGAGAGGATGTCATGGAATGACGTCTTCACTACAAAGATCTTACCTCAAGAATAAGAGAAGATGATGTTCAGGTGCACCCTTGAGTGTGAGTATGTAGACCTAACGTTCCACCCAACTATTAATCCTGCTTTTATCCCACGACAGAAACAGTAGTTGTCGTATTTAACACCTTTGCGACAATGTGCTCAACCGGTTGACACGCATGATGCGACGCGTGGGACCGCTTGCTCAATCGCGTGAGCACGCTCTTCTCAGAGTTATATTTGTGTGAAACAGTCATAATTAGCAAAGCTTTATGTAGTTTTATACTAACAAATATTCAAGCTTTCTATACATGCACTGGGCAGAGCAGATCTTCACTCAAACTTTTTTAATATGTGTTTGAAACATACACCAGAGAGAACTATACATATGAAAAAGAAACTACAATCAGTATCAAATGAATGGACGACTAACATTTGGAAACACTCCTGACGATCACAAAAGAGAAAAAGATCGAGTTCAGATTTGCGCAAATTCAGGGTATTGTAAGGTGGAGGAAAAATTCCTACCACGTGGGAGCACGTGCTCGAGCGGTTAGGCACGGGTCCCATTTGTGCAAAAGCGCGTGTGCCCCATGTGACACTCCATGCCAAGAGCGTAAGGTCGCGAACGTGTGAACAAGTGCAGTATCATCAAATGTCGTTCCGGTGAAAGCAATGAGTGGAAGGATTCGAATGATGTGGAGATGTCGGGGAGTGCCAGCGAGCACTATACTATATGCTACAGTACTTGTTAGTATGGCTGCACTGCTGGAATGCATATAATTCATATCAGTTCCGCCCTCTTGACTACGTTAATCTCTTTGCATTCCTGTTCTTCGGTTCAGCAGCTAGTTCACGCATTGCGAATAAAAGCTGGAATGCATGAAATTCATATCTCATGGTTCCGTTAATCTCCTTGTGTTCGTGATCTTCGGTTGTCTCGCTAAGATGCTGCTTTCTCACCAATTTGGTGGCCCTATAACTTCCGAATTTTGTTTTGAAGCGCCTAAGAAGTTAATCTACAAGAAAGTTGCCTACATTAATACTTATGGTCGAAAAACCTCGAAACATCGGAATCTTTGGGGAGGATTCCCAGATCAGATCGCATCACCGGAGCTATACCAGTTTTGCGTCATGTTTTTCCTTCAGTGGATGTCGATCTTGGAAGACAAATTCGTGTTATATTCTGGACTTTTAGTGAATAGGTCGTTGCACCGTTCGGAGCCGCTCAAAAGGTCATCAAATACACCTTTGATATCTACAGTGCGTTGCTCTAACGCTTAAGTGTAGATTGCTGATTTCTCCACTTCTCAATTTTAAAAGCCACGGATGATTACATAAAGACAGCCGTGCTTTAAAGGGGTGCACTTCAACTACCTTCTTCGTACAACAACAGTCTGAGGAGTAAGAGAATGTGGTTGCAAGAGAAGGACATGTCAAGGGAATGAGGGGGGTGGGATGAACCTATGGTCCCCACTTGTTTCGAGTAGTTTTCTTTCAAAAAAAAGTAAAAAAAATTGGTATGTTAAATGTGTGGCTTGGAGTAGTGCTCTCTTCCCTTGATTGCGTCCAGCAGTTTCCGGATCCGGTCTACGCATATCGTGACTGATCAACTCGAACCAGATTTCGATACCCTCAATAATATGAAATCGTCCAAGGCATGGCTCTTTGTAGAAACCCATATCTCCAGACTCGAAGAAAATGGACCGGTGACAAAAGTACATAGTGTTGAGTATTTGCTGACGCTTTCCTCGATTTCAGTGCTGGTGTGCGTCAGCGCTCACCGAACTGCTAAATAGCAGCATATAATAGAAGAGCGTTAAAAAAGCGCTCATTTGCAGTCGAGAGCTTTTCACCAGCAGCAACGGCGATGCGGCTCCTTTATAATATCAGCATAGTCTTTGGTGCAGTGACGACATATCCGCTGACGCTTCTACCGCCGATAGTTCGATACTGCCCTAATCAACCAAATAGCCCGAATAGCCCATAGGGTCTGCAAATCGGAACCAGAGGAGCCTGGGAGGATCAACGGCTGTCTTGGTGCATTAATAACCCCCAAAAATCACCGCGTAAGGGGCATACGCATTCAATGTCTGTACGATGCTCAGAGAAAGTCGAACGCACGGTGAATCCCACAAACGGGACGGGACAAAACATCAACGCTGTCTATTCTATCTTCTATCCTTCAGATTCTGACTAAGGAAAAAATCAGTAAAATACAATGAATGAGTTTCGAAAAGTTCCATCCATTACTTTCTTCTCAATTCATATTTGGTGTCATTTGAAATGCTGCAAATACTCAATACTGATAAATAGAAAACACATTAGAAAAACAAGGGTTTATCACGCCATGCCTAGCAAGAGCAATCAGTAGACATACATTGATTTCGTGACATCCTCTGCGCCGATAACAAATACGGAACCAAAGTTGGATCAGAGCATGGACAGAAGCAGCTGGTACTTTTAATTGGCGGATTCGGGGAACGCTTAACATATGATATTTCTTTTTCACTGTTCCCATTTTAAAAAGACATCTCAGAGAAGAAAACTCTGGATCAAGTCAAAGATGACAGTACTGAAACATCCTCTCGTCTTGTCTGTTGACGGCAAAATTAGAGATGAAATGGAATTGAATACATCTCTCTCTTAGCTTTACATTGTTCTCAGGATTCTAGGCAGCAGGACGGTCACACTTGGTCTTTTATCTAATTTCGATTTTTACATAATTTATGTGTCACAAAAGGCGGTCAATACTTTTGCCGCACCCTGTATAGGAAACTCCAAACGTACGTAGACAAGAGTCGTGATCGCGGCGCGGTCCTCATGGGCAGAGACGCAGGCGCACACTATGCTGAGCTCTCGTGACTCTGCCCAAGAGAGCCGCGCCGTGGTCCTGACCCTTGTCTGCGTCCGTTTGGAGTTCTCTGTATATCTCAACAGGTTCGTGCAGCAAAAAGAGGACGCTCCGAAGCTACTCCGCTCCTGGACATCAACACCGCCAAAATCTCACTACCAACTTGAAAATATCAAAAATTCCTAATGGATTTTTCAAGAAAATCCCAGGTGGAAAGGTTTTCCTCTCGGAATTTCTGAGATTATCAGTAGGCGAAGTCAACTACGTATATTAATCATGTAAGTTTCCCGAAAGTTTCTTGCATTACATATTTAGTAGAAGCTATTGAGCGTGGACGACGAGGTGGAAGATGAAATCGTTGGGTGTGTTCACTCATTGCCTATTTTGAGGAAGACAGCGGCTGCATCCCTTGCTTGGAAATCCACAGCTCAAAAATGAAGTGGCCGTAGCCAGCAAAGTGCCACGTCCCTCCAAAGAACTAGCAAATACGCGCATCACACCTTGACATTCAGAAACGAGCATCAGCTCTAATCGCATGCCCTTTCATACAGCAGCTCTGTCTGTTAAATTTCTGTTCTACAAAAATCGCTTCCACTCCCATCAGAACATTGACATCCAGTGCACAGTAACCATACAGCGCAATAGAAAGTCTTGTTTCCAATATCGTCTATGGGTAGATCTTATGGAAAGTCACAAAAAAACGTTTTGGTGACCACATCGAATGCCTCGAAAACGAGATTAAAAAGTAGATTTAGCTCATGACGCTAAAACTGATCACGAAGACAGCAGCGCAAATGCTCAATTGTAGCAGATCGTAGGCCATAAAAACCCAAGTGAGCACCAGAAAATTCTTCAGTCACTCTATATTTACAGTGTAAACACGAAAGTTGGTAACGACAACTCTGTCCTCATGCATTGTACCTAAAGATTGCTTAAAGAGTACAGTGAAGATGCATAGCGGATCTCAATGGGAAGGCAACACCTAGCTGAGATTACGATTACTGTGCCTGGAGCATTGATGACGTCACTGTTATCGGGAGCGAGGGGCAGTAACGGCTCAGAATGGTAGAAAGGTACCGCGTTTTATCGACGCACCCGGTACAGCGAATATCAACTCTGTTGTTCACGTTCTGTTACATGGATTCTTATGAACAATGTTATGGAGCGAGGCATTTGCTTATCTATGTAGACTAGACAAAAGGATAGGGTGAGATGAGTTTCTTCGGCAAATGCCAAGTGCATAAGAAGATATTTATTTACTTATTATTTCTCCTAGAAATAATAAGTAAATAAATGTCTTTTTATGCATTTGGCATTTCCAATGCCCAGGTCCAATGCTTCCCTTCAACGTGAAGGTGATAATCGATTAGCTTTTCATGCCATAGGAGGCTCCTTCAGCGACCATAACATGACATAACTACTTACTGACATACAGATATTATGTGTTAACATAAGTCGCTGCGCTTTTTTCAGTTGCAATTTTTTCCGATACATTGTCATTTTTTCGCATGGTGCTCCATAGCTTCTGAAAGTGCTTTTCTTGCTCTACAATCTATCATCATGTATTTTCACAGAATTTTGAATTGCGTGATTTCTAGGCTTAGGAACAAAAACGCCAATTCGAGGAAAAACACCATTTCTTCCTTGTATTCAAAAGGTATCAGGAGACACCCGGTAGTGTTTGAACGTGTAAGCTCAGTAGAATATAAATGAACATCAGCAATGGAACTGTTGCAGGGCCAATTTGGCGATGCTATCAAGGGTGGGGTCCGACGTTATTATGGGGTAAGATGACTGAACCCTTGCGATACGATTTTTCAGCAGGATTATCTCAGTTATTTCGTAGCTTCAAGAAGTAAAATGTCCATCTAGACCATACGATCCCTTTGGAGCAATTCACAGCGGTCCGTGAAAGAAATCCATTTGGTCGAAGTTCTTCGTTCCATTGATACCAAATATGTCTTCCTTTAGCTTGGAAAATCACTGATGACCAGTCATTCCAAGCAAAACATCTCTTCCATACTAAGTAGAGGTCGATTGCCTGGTTTTGATGGCATTTCGCACTACAATACCAACGGTGCCGCTTGATGAAACTGCGCGATGTCTGCGATTTCGCGTTTTTTTTTCGTCGTTTCTCCATAACTTCCTTCAATCTGAACCATTTTCAAAACGGAGCAGATATTCGGAATCAGGATGACCTTGAATATCAGATAGCATGCCCGAAATTCAAAAATTTTGAAGCTTTTGGTCATCATCTAGCAAAATCACCTAAGGATACAATTAAGAGAGACTCGCTGCATCGAGTCTCTCTTGATTATATCCGCAGGTACTTTTCTGAAAATGGATCCCGCTAGTTCCCCATTCATATGAAGGAGTTGTTACACTGCACTGAAAATACATTTTTCGAACTCAGAAAGTGATTAGAAGAAGAATGGTACGTCATACGACTATCGCAGGATTTCCTAAGAACTTGAATTCAATTTTCGTCGACTTCAACCATTACTTTCACATCTTGAACTTTCCGAAGAGAACAAGATTAGTGAGGTCTTTGGAAATTATTCAGAGCTGTCGCGAAAACCTGATGACTGCGATTGCGCTTCTAATCGCGCATGGATGCGATTTAGACAAAATTTCACTTCCTCATCCCCGAAAAAAGGTTTTTCAAGGGAATCTTGAACGCACAACTCGCCACTAAGTGTGATTTTTAGGACCCTGTAACGCTAGCAAGCGCACAATTTTGCAGCCGAACATGCGATTTAGGCAAAATCTCGGTTTTCCGAATTCTTTGAAAATTTTCACTTTTCCCAGTGGATCCTATGCAAGTTTCCACCAACCATCCAGAGAATAACTTTTCCATTGACAATAAATCCATTACAATGTTTTCCCTTCATATTTTCCTCCTGAGCTCTAACCACATCCCTGGCAGGCTGTTATCGCGGCCTCGGTATCGCTCGATCGATGGATCGCTGGACTTCGCCAAAGACTAGCGCGCCCTGCGGTACTTTAGCAGCTCATGGGTGCGACTGTATTTGAAATAATGAAGGAAATATTGAGAAAAGGAGACCTGACATGGAACTAAGAAGCTTTTCTTTCATCGCGGAAATGCAGTATGAAATCCAATTTTCAGAGTTTTTCGAGGTTTCTTTCAATAATCAAATAAACTGTCAAAAAATTAAACGAGTAGGAGTTTTTCACAGTATTTTCTACCATTGTAGGTTTCATCACTATGGAAATCCGAATGAGGGTCCGAAATTGGAGATTGCCTATCAACTCGCTTGCTTGACACAATTGAACAGAATTACAAAAGGTGACTCAGGATCGTACTCGCATTCTTTAGAAATTTTAGCCTGGACCTCTTTTTAGGAGGTTATTCGATGCGAATCACGATCACGAAAATCGCGCTTATTTTCTACCCTTAGCGCCGTTTTCGTAAGTATACGGTGGGAATAGTGTAGTTTATCACATTCGTCAACCCTCTCATCAATTAGTGAGGAAATTTCCAGGATTTTCTGAACAGAAGAGCGAGAGACTGCCATTTCCTCGCCAGAATTCATATTTTCTCTGTTTCTTATCTTATGTGATCTCAAAACGTGATTAGGATACGAAATTAGGGCGATCCTCGTGACCAGAAATCGAATAAACCCCTAGAATGAGGTCCAGGCCAGAATTTCTAAAGAATGCGAGTTCGATCCCGAGTCACCTTGTGTAATTCTGTCACAGTTGACGCGATTCCAAGCGTATTTCGGGTTGTTTTGCGGTATGGTGCATGAACATGTAAAAAGATGATTTCTCGATCTGAAAAATCTCAACATCAATCATTTCTCATCGATAATTATACCAGTTATTTTGAAAAACTCCTACTCGTTTAATTTTTTGACATTTTATTTGATTATTGAAAGAAACCTCGAAAAACTCTGAAAATCGGATTTCATACTGTATTTCCGCGATGAAAAAAAAGCTTCTTAGTTCCATGTCAAATTTCCTTTTCTCAATAGTTCCTCCATTATTTCAAATACAGTCGCACCCATGAGCTGCTAAAGTACCGCAGGGCGCGCTATTCTATGACGAGGTCCAGCGATCCATCGGTCGAGCGATACCGAGGCCGCGATAATAGCCTGCCAGGGATGTGGTTAGGGCTCAGGAGGAAAATATGAAGGGAATACATTGTAATGGATTTATGGTCAATGAAACAGTTATTCTCTGGATGGTTGGTGGAAACTTGCATAGGATCCACTGGGAAAAGTGAAAATTTTCAAGGAATTCGGAAAACCGAGATTTTGGCTAAATCGCATGTTCGGCCGCAAAATTGTGCGCTTGCTAGCGTTACAGGGTCCTAAAAATCACACTTAGTGGCGAGTTGTGCGTTCAAGATTCCCTTGAAAAACCTTTTTTCGGGGATGAGGAAGTGAAACTTTGTCTAAATCGCATCCATGCGCGATTAGAAGCGCAATCGCAGTCATTAGGTCTTCGCGACAGCTCGGAATAATTTTCGAAGCCTTCACGAATCTTGTTGTCTTCAGAAAGTTCAAAATGTGAAAATAAATGAAAATGAATGAAACGACGAAAATTGAATTGACGTTCTTAGGAATAGTCGTATGAGGTACCATTCTTCTTCTAATCACTTTCTGAGTTCGAAAAATGTATTTTCAGTGCAGTGTAACAACTCTTTCACATGAATGGGGAACTAGCGGGATCCATTTTCAGAAAAGTACCTGCGGATATAATCAAGAGAGACTCGATGCAGCAAGTCTCTCTTAATTGTGTCCTTAGGTGATTTTGTAGGTTGATCACCAAAATTTTTCAGAATTTCAAATTTTAACTGCACTACCAGATAGATTGGACCATCCTGACTCCAAATATCAGCTCCATTTTGAAAATGGTTGAGATTGAAGGGAGTTATGGAGAAACGACGAAAAAAACGCGAAATCGCAGACATCGCGCAGTTTCATCAAGCGACACCGTTGGTATTGTATAACTGAATGCCAGGATAGGCAGCTGTCGGTCGCGCTCTTTTTCATTGGCTCATTGCTCCACTTCGCAGGCTTAAAACTCAGGCATACTGTCGTCTAAGAAAAAAAAACTCTTCACGGCGCTTTTGTGGAAAAGGATTAGCGCTTTCGAATCGTATATGAGCTGTACCTAAAAGATTACAAATGGGTGGAAAAAAGTGCATAGTAAACTGCATCCAAAAAAAGGCGCAAGGATTTACGTTAACACCTATTAGATTCAGGCAAGCTGCACCCCATTTTTGCCCTCATCCAGATGATGCTGGAGCATTCCATGGAAATGGCATGACCGGAGCAAAGGCAATAGTTCGAAAAAGAACGCTGCTAAAGCAGGAACGTGTTGGGAAGATGGAGGAGGATTCCAAGAGTTCAAATCCATAGGAGACTGGTACACGGCAGTGGAAGAAGCGCACGCCCTTTCTGCATATTACTAGTATTCTTTGTCATTATATGTACTTGGAAGCGTATTCTGATTGCAAAGCGCAACAAAACTACTAGCGCGGAATAATCCATGGGAACGTCCAGCTTTTTCATCGGAACACCACATGAGATTCTAGGGAGGAGGAATTACGTCTATTTCTGATGTTGGTGATGCCATCCCTCTCTATGGACCTGTAAATTGGACTCGCTTGGACTCTTCTTAAGCGAGACCTCAATGTACTGGAGACCTTCTAAATACGGTGTCTGCGACAAGTCCTTGGAATAACGATCGCAAGCCGTAGCATAAATGAACGTCATCTATGACAAATGCGAACCCTAACTAAACGTGGAGTAACAAATCCAAATAAGAAAACTACGTTGTTTTGGTCATGCTCAGACAATTTCGGGGGCAAATCCCATTTCATCCACTGGCAAATCCCCGACGAAACGTTTGAACAAGGACCCATGGCGGGCAAACTGCGGACGGTACCGCACACCGAACGCGCTGTCAGGCCAATAGCGGGCTAAACGCAGAATCATCCGAACTGATGCACGACTGTCGGGGTCCAGCCCGCATTATAAAGAGTGTCGGGCATTGGCCCGCTTTTCATCCACCGACCGCCGACTAATATCTCTGAAAAAGGCTTGAACGACTACATATTTCCGCTCAGACCGACCCTCGCCCCCCACTCGTTCGGAACGGGATTTGCTCCCAAAATTACCTGAGATGTTTGTAGAATGAACCCTGTCGACTACTACAAATCCTCGTGTGCGGAAAACGACCTGCCCATTGGAAAGTGGAAAGGATTGTATCAAGGAGAAGCTGAATCAAACAAATCGAAGATGATCTGGGACACTGTGTCCAGCATCACTGAAGCTAGAAGTATTTCTACAAACCGGCAAGGATGTAAGCGTATCAGTTTCACGCAATTCGTACTCCACTGGCATCTACGGCAATGTACCCTTCGGGAGGGGGGAGCGCTCCTCCAGGTGAGGAGTAATTTCAGAAAATTTACATGGGACTCTACAAAGAGGAAGCAACTATTGTGTAGATACGCTAAGACTCTGAAATCACATGCGATAGCTCTCAAACAAACACAATCTAAAATGACGACTAAGCACTTCCGGTTTTTTTTTGGCATCCAGAGAATGATGTACCGTGATTCAACGAAATTCCGAAGTGAACTGAATGTATGCTCATGCCCATGATTATTGTGTTAACTTAAGCTGGAACTCTTCACGAAAACTGTTCCCTAAAACTGTTGAAGGTGAGTACGAGCCACTCGTGGGCCGGAGCTCTCTTAACATCGCCACGATGCAGTATAAAGCTAATAGAGGTAAAGAAAATAAATCAAGGATCCAAAAAGTTTCGCTTGACGTGAACTGTTCACAAATAGTAAGGTATGGAAAAATAAATGAGGAAAACTAATTCCAACGAAAAAAAGATTGATTGCAATATTCGCACAACGTTATAATAATAATAATGGGCTACACATACTGATACCACTCTAAATCATTGTATTGTGGAATAGCAGACTTTGACTATTATGTACCTTGTCATCTTTTCGAAGAACTCAAAATCACACAGATGAAAGTATATGTGGGTGCTGCTTCTATTTGGGGGAGGCCTGATCCAACCGAACTACGGAAGAATGGCAAAGGATAAAGTGACTATTAGTGACTCAACCTAATTTATGGGATTGTCGAAGTCATTTAAAGTGTCATCCCAATAACTAGAGGCGATAGGATGCTTCCCTCCCTTGGATGCCCCTGTTCATTGTCAGCTCGCAGCACTTTGTGGTCATTGACCACCAGGACTTAGTAGGCGTCCTGCAGATCCAGGGGGCTTAGTACCAATGTCCGGGGCGTAACCAACCGCTAACCGTCTACTGATGTCAGATACTTCAGAGAGGCACGTCTGTAGGACCATCAAACTCGTGGCTGAAGGTCACGTCGTTCAAGCATTTACTCCATCCCTACACTGCACTCTAGCGTGCTCCAGTGATAGTCAGGTGTTGCTTAACCTGTAGGAGACATATCTATTAAACAAAGCGCCGTAAGGGGGCTAGAGCGGCTAGACATACGCGGCGGCACTCATAGACACCGCAATCTTGAGGCGCAGACTGTGTGGCGAAATGGCCGATTTTTAGGGACTCAGGCACATTCGTTTCGGGACTCGCACCTGGCTCTTCCGCATGCACGAGGTGGTGATTTCGTCACCTTCGCTGGTGGTCTCGCCGCATAAGAGTGAGGGAGTATTTACGAGCTTTCAGGCTGCACAATGTACGCAGCAGGAAAACCAGCCTTCTACTGTTGCAACGCTCTATCCACCTAGTGAGGAAATGGGCGGGTTAAATGAGAGCTGTAGCATCTCGGAAGCTTAGGGAGGGCTGGACCTACGCGGTCACCTCACCTGGTGGGTGCTATTGCCGCATCCCCTGCAGATTTCGGGCAGCCATTGTGTAGTCACGACATCCGTTCTTTTCGAGAAAGCTTCTGCACTAACAAAGAGTAAAAGCCTCTAAATATGAAGGCATGACATTGTATATCCCATCAACTATATACGGATACGGGTCCACCGATGGAGAAAGGGCCCGCCGTGGCCCAGTGCTGTGGGGAACGCCAGGATACGGGTCCACCGATGAGAAAGAGCCCGTCATGACCCAGTGCTGTGGGGAACGCCAAGATACGGGTCCACCGGTGAAGAAAGGGCCCGCCGTGGCCCAGTTGTGTGGAGGACGTCAGGATACGGGTCCAGCTATGGAGAAAAGGCCCGCTAGGGCCCAGTGGTGCGGGGGGACGCCGAGATACATGTCCACCGATGGAGAAAGGGCTCACCGTGGCCCAGAGGTGTGGCGGACGCCAGGATACGGGTACACCGATGAAGAAAGGGCCCACCGTTGCCCAGTTGTGTGGAGGACGTCAGGATACGGGTCCAGCTATGGAGAAAAGGCCCGCTAGGGCCCAATGGTGCGGGGGGACGCCGAGATACATGTCCACCGATGGAGAAAGAGCTCACCGTGGCCCAGTTGTGTGGAGGACGTCAGGATACGGGTCCACCGATGGAGGAAGGACCCGTCCTAGCATAATGTCGAGAACGTCAGGATACGGGTTCACTCCAGTCCGATAGTGTTGAGAACGCCAGGATGCGAACCTGCCCCTGGAGAACGGATCCGGCTTGCCATAACTGTGAGGAAGGCGCCAGAATGCGGGCGCTCTGATGGAGGAAGGGCTCGCTGCGGCCCAGTGGTGTGGAAAACACTCGGATACGATTTCGCTTTGTCCAATAGTGTGAGGAACGGCAGCATACAGTTCTGCTGATGGAGAACGCGTCTGCGTTGGCCCGGTAGTGAGGAATATGCACGAATACACCATACGATGGAGAACGAACTTCTCATTCTCATACTCAACTCATAAGGAGGGCTTCATATTTGGGCCCACTGGAAGATTGGTTCTGCTCCTCTATCAATTTTCTAGAGATTTGGCAAGTGTGAAGCGTTTGTACGTGTCCCAAGTGGTTGCTCCACCCGACTTTCTAGCGTCCCATTTTGACTGTAGCTGCGCACTATACCAACAAATATCTCCTCCCCCCCCCCCACAGGTATTACACTTCGTTTTTGGAAAAGAACCATTTCTGAGAAACCGTCTTCGTTTTTGGAAAAAACCGTCAAAAAGGTCAAAAAAATGGTTTTCGACCATTTTTTGACCATTAATGACGGTTTTTTTCAAAAACGCCCACGCTTTCTCAAAAACAAAAGGTGTCACTCTGGAGGAGAATTGATACCACCTAGGCGCATTTCTTGTGGTTGACAGCGTGTCGGAACACTTCTTCAAACGAGAGAAATTTCCTGGAAAAGTTCCAGATACGGGAAAAAACGCGCTCCAATGACAGGTCCTATAACAAGTTTCAACAAGTTCTCGCGGGATGAAACAATTTCGTACTGGGGTCAGTTTTTCAAGGATTTTAGCTTGAATTTGAAATGAGTTAGGATGTCTTCGCTAAATGGTACGAATTTCTTGCTGGAACATCATTCGTCGTCTTCACTAACGGCTTTTAAGTCACTTTTTTGGTGCTACCTTCTTCTCCTGAAAGAGCCTAGTATGTACATAGATACGAACTTAGTAGCCCATTTCGGAATCCGATTGGGCCTAGTACTCCCGACACTGACCACCTAGTGCTGTGCCCTGTTCACTGTGGACTTCATAAGATTCAGTTTCCTCATTTGATGTGTTTTCGAGTTTCTAGTCAGGCATTTTGCGTTTCCTCTAATTAGCTGGCTGTCATGGTCAAAACAGCAATAGGCCCGATTCCCTTGGCATTGCTTCTCCCACTCGAAAACATTATTGTCTTTGCTTCGGTGACACGTAAGTTGGGATTCTGACATTTCCACAGATTTTTTCGACGCAATCCTCTATGCATAACAGCTGCGGCCATTTTCTCACACCTTGACTCGGACGAACATGACAACTATAGTAGCGATCACAGTCTGCGTGGCTTGCGAGTGCAGTTCCGCAGTGTCTAAGAGAAATACATAAAACAGGCGAGGATGGATGATGATTCGGTGCATACTACGCTTAGCAGTTCACATGCTTGAGTGTTAGAATAAAAAAAAAACACGTATCCATTTCGCACGTGCATTTTGGGCCGATGATGATAGAACAGTGCAGAAAACCAAAGTCAATAGAAACTTAGAACGTTACCCTCTGAATTGCTACAAATTTGAACACTCTCCACAAATCAGGGAAGATGTACCATTAAAACCATAATTTGAAGGCCGTGATACATTTTTCTCCACCGCGATTGGGCAAACTGCGTAGACAAGCTGGATTGAGGAGAGATTGATGGTGAATGCATGGGTTGCAACAATGACTGCACACAACACTGCCATGTTTTTGTTATGAGAAATGGGAAATCCTGGATGTCTGGAGGCAGAGACGTGAACGGAAGATGGAGGAAAGGATGATTTTGCAATACAGGACATGTCTCACTCAATTTTTCGAAGGTTGAACAAGAATCTTTGCTGATCTGCATCAACAATCCCGTCTGCAACTTATCCTCTATGCCCTATATGTACAACGCATTCTGTGTAGGATGTGCCAGGCTATGAAAGAAAAAAGGGAGGAAAGACTCTTGAAGGTCCCCTTTAACTACATACTGGTCCCCTTCAACTAAGGACATGCTCGAAAATCATTCGAACGAAGCCTCGAGAGTGGCGAGAAACAAATTTCAAACCTCAGATAAACAGGGATTAAGATTCGAGGTCATGATCCCCATACCCAAATCTCTTTAATAAACACCTTATCGCAAGCGTCTTCTCCCATGCAACAACTACTGCACTGCATCTACGCCTACATTAGAAACGCATAAAAACGGAAACAAAAAGAAAAGTCGTTCGAGACCGTAATGAAGTTCAACTACTCGGAATAAAATCTAACCACTATTTTTTGGATGGATTGGAAAGCAGACAATGTCTAAGTTCAAAGCAAAATTTGAGTTGAAAGAACGACAACCTCTAGAATATAATTTTGGTGAACTCCAAAAAATAAAGTGACCGGGTCTAGGAGTTCTACTATAGCCTACCATATAAGGAACAAAAGTATATTCCTGGCAGTCCCCCATGTGTGCAGATCCCCAGGGCATGGATATAGCTGAATTTAATGAGTCTCTCACGTAAAGAAATCTATGAAGTAGATTCGCAGCAAATTACTGTCGCGCGGCCACGGTGGCTTCGTGCGAATTATAATTTATTTTTTCAAGTTTAGTTGACCCGAAAGCAACGTAGCACACGAGTCCTAGTCAAAGCGCGGCGAAGCCGCGGTTCTGACATGAGAGAAAGGGACAGTTGAAGTAGAACAAATCTGTTTAATGTTTCAAGAGAGTCCTCAGAATTGTGAAGTCGTTAGTTGTGAGCACGGGCTGTCAAAAACCTCCAGAAATTCCCAAAGTTTGGAAGTACACTGAATAACTGATGGTCGCATGAGGTAGCCCATGCTTGTATAGGAGAACAGCAGTGGCGGACGCAAAAAGTGGGCGGGAAGGGGGGAGGGGCGGTGGGAAAAAGTAGGGTCTCCGCCGTTTTGGGGACCCAGCAAACAAATAAGAATAAACTAATACAAGATTTTCATGTGTATTGTAAAGTAATTTCAAAAATTTGCAGACTAAATTGCAGACCAAAAGGGGGTGCCGAATCTAGGTGTTGTTTGCTCCATGTGCGAAATGATGCATTACAAAAGAAATGCGAGGAATGCATCAAAAAACTGAAGCATGAAGGATGTTAAAACACTTCATATGAATCTTCTTGCAAGGAGAGGATACTTGGCCGAAGTGGTCGTTCGTGATCCTAGGGCCATTAACATTTGCAATTTCGAACGCTGATCTCGAATCCGTAGCACAGTTTTCTGTGGCGTTCTCGTTAATAAGTTGCACTTTCTTTTTTCGTAGATTTCACATAAAGTATTCGTCTATTGGACCCAAACCTCACTTGCTAGCAGTTGCAACTACTTAGTGATCAGGGCCTTTGCTAGTGTGCTGTCGATACAGCTGCTCAACTCCCATTCAAGGTCATGGAGAGGAAACCGTGATCAAAGACAGTTTAGGAAAAAATAGGTGTAACTCTCTACAGAGAATCCAGCGGAAAATTTGAGCAAAGGATTAGTTATCAGTGTTGGAATATGCACATTGCATTGTGAATCTCGACTTCAAACATGCATGATTTCCATGTTATTCAACCCACGCACGTGGCTACAGCAGTGAAGCTTGGCACAATACGCATAATTTGCAAAAAAAAAGTTTTTAGGTCGTACTAGTGTCGCGTTCTTTTTAATACAAACATAATCTCGCGAGTATGTGTTGATTACATGGGAAAATTATTACCATAACATTTACGAGTCTATCCCACTTTAAAGTCAGTTCCATTTGCAAGAAATTTGCACCGAAATTCTATGAAGCATACGTAGGAGCAAGGAACTTGCCACAGTTTTCATATTAGCTCAGGTTTTCCAAATCTCCGAACAACTAGAGAAAAGTGTTTTTTTTTGTAATGATGAGGTAACTAAAAAGGAAATGTCATTACCTGCTCATTCGTTCGATTCTTTATTAATCTGACAACCATCAACAGATATGCCGTAGTCATTTGATGTGCTTCACATTCAATAACATCCTTACATACTGAGACACTAGTGATAGAAAATGCCGAAAAAATTCTTCCCTATCGCTTTTGAGATGTTGCGAGTGTTTTTCTAGTATAAAACGGACCATTAGATTTGGGAAACGCAAGAAAATTTCAAATCCATCTTGAAACGGGGAAATTTTTGATAAAAATTCCAATGCTCTGACTTTTATTCAAAATTTTCGCTTCCATTTATGAGAGGATCGGGGCGTGTGCGCGATAAAACAGGTAGTACAATGGGTGAAAGGCAAAAGGCTCCACAAAAAAGACAAACCATAACTTGAATCAAAATATGCATATGCTGGGTGGTGCAAAAGAAACGGTGCCCGATTTTTCAACACCATATATGTATTAGCTTCCTTTTCTCCTCTTTTTCTTCCAGTGTCACCATTTTTGGTGAAGCTTGTGTATTCACAGCAATAATCTATCAATGGCGCTGCAGAAACTTTACGGATTGATCGTTATTTTCCAATTTCTTGCCCCTGAAATTTTTAATTGACATCACATACTCGCCCGCGCCAAGTCGGAATGGTCAAAAACGGATTTTTTTGAGAGTTTTACTGGAAATCATATGCATAGTTGCACTCAGCGCGTCGAATACGTCCTAATTCTGTTGGCACCCCAGAATCGAAAATGAGATGAGACACTGTCTTTAAATGCGCGAACCGCCATCACCCAAATCCTCCTCCGCCTTGTAAGGAATTGCAGCTTCATCGAAGCCGTTACATTGTCGGATAACAGGAGGATCCTTGTTGAATATGCGAACTAAAATCCACACTGGCTAATCGACTGTGAGCAGCCTATTCTGACCCTGAAACCCGACAGTCACAAACAAAAGGTGGTAGTACGTTGGAGGCAGAGTATGAAAGCGGTTAGGGCTTTTCAGTCGCTTTTCAGTCAGAGTCCTGCTAATAACATTAGCGCAAGTTTTCCTGCACGGTATTTATACCCCTTGGACTAGGCACTCCATGCTCACGGTGTCGAAACAGCGACTTCAAAACTTATCAACGACATGGCCCCAACCATATGTCGCGAAAATGGCCCAGCAGAAAACCAAGGAGTTAGGTATGCAGTCCCTCCCTCAACCGCTACATAGTCCAATATTGGCACTATCCGAATACCACGTGTTTCTGTCGATGAATCTTTACTGGCTCAGAAAAACTCCAGAAACTTCAGACACTGCGGTGAAGTCAAAATCTAGGCCACACCATGCTGCGTCTTACAAATTGGTGACTTCGTTGAAGAGAAAGCTCATCCCTCGCATGGAAGAAGTAGAAGTCTCACTGATCAAGTAGGAGAATACATACCTCTTGCATAGAGCTGTTGAACTGTTGCTGTAGTAGTAATTTTTGATTTCGGACCGGTTCTTCGGTTTTTTTAAGTTTTCAATTTTCCAATCTTTGAGGATTTTCCTGTGACACTGGAAGCAGAAACCCTCTTCATATCAAGCCAGGATATCAGTGCCTATTCCACATTTGAAAGCTGATGCAACGGCTTCATGGTTTGGGAAATGTATACGAGCACACATGTGACTCTCCTTAAACTGATTTTTAAAAAGAACACATTCGCCAGTAGCTGCTGCTGTTTTTTGCTCGATAAAGTCGCAAACGATTTGCTAGACAAACAAGAAATGCTCAAAAGCACATTTTTTGCACCTGAACTCTTGACAGAAATTGCTCCTGAGAGCTGGATCAAGTTTTGATAGCTTAACTGGGGGACGGTTAAGTAGTCATCGTATTCGCCTGGAGGACTGTAGTATTCCAGCAGCTTTTCCCCGCTCCAGACTCCTTTATCTTGCAGGAAAGGAATTTCCAAGCATGACGACGTAAATGCGGGGTTTTTCTTGTTTTTCGCTAACTTGTTTTCTGAGTTCTCTGCGCAGGACCTCAAAGACCTCCTCATGTGGTAAGCAATAGTTACCATTTATTGAAGTTGTGGAGAAAAGAATCAACCCAAAGGCGCGTCATTTCTTGTGCAGCAACCTAATATATGCACACATGTAGCCTGTAAAATACGAAGTCTACGCATTACAGCCATGATCATAGCCTCATCATATGAGGAAGAGCTGTAACGCGGAACAGTTTCGAATTTCCTCATCTTTCTCCTCTTGTCTATGAAATCCTAGAATGGCAAGGTTCTGAGACAGATTTTTTTAAGCAATGCTGAGCGTTGATGAGTTCGGGTGACTAGTTGATGACCAGTGGAGCAGTCATTCCTGCCAAATGATCAATGCGATCTTTGCGAGTCGCGTTTCGTTGTTTTTCGCGCATTCGGCAATATGGCAGGTACGTGCGAAGTGCGCCGGTCGCGTTCCACATGTGTTTCCCGGCTTTTTTGACGTTGGCGCGCTAACTGGATGGCCTCCTATGCAAATGTCAACCAGGCTTCACAAAGCCGCCTGCGTCAACTCTCGCCCATCTTCTTTAATGCCAATCTTCTCCATGATGTCTTCACTTCTGTCAATAACAGTGCAAGGGTATCAAAGAGTTTTCGGCCTAGACTACTTCCATAAAGTCTACAGCGACGAAACTTTGTTGTGCTAAAGCATATGTCCATCCAACACTAAGACACTTTTCATAGCTCAATTCCAATCCAATTTTTCAAACCGTTCAAAGAGCTTCTTATCACACAACAACCAAAAATTCAGAAAAAAATTATTATTTGTTGTTTTGGTGGTTATTTTACTTATTCTATTTGATTAAAAGATTCAGTAAAAGATGAAACTAATAAGTTTTTATAAGTTTTTATGAGGCAGAGTATCTTCCAACATCCGACTTCAGCTCATCTTCGACCCCGAATCTCATTGCTCGAAGATGGTGTACCACATTTTCAGGCAGATAATAGTTGCTGGATACCACGCCGGACTATAGCATGTATGATTCAATGATTCGAACCCGCCTTCTCGTGTGGCAGCAACCGCAACTCTTGATCTGTGGGCGGGTACGCTGTCGAAAAGCAGCGTTTGATATACTACACTTTATTCCGGATATAAAATTGTATCCTCTTTCCCTGATAACTATGCAGCACGAAGCAGCCTAAACAGCGTAATGCGTCGAGTAGAAACTTAGCAGCATCTTCTCCTAGTTGCTGCCAACCTCCTTTCAATTGCTGCTCAAGTTTTCTTCGTCAAAGCAGCAGTTGCTGAGAAGTGGCAGCAAATGAAGGGAGCATGGCAGCAGCTGGGAAGAAATGCTGCTAGCGGTTTCTACCCTGAGCATTACACTGTTCGGGTTGCACTGTTATCACAGTTAGAAGAAGGACCGTGTAAAAAAGATATTTTAATGTGATATGGAGCCTGAATGAATGTTTCTCTACAAGAATCTCTACTTTTACAATGCAGAGTAATGAGTGCAATTATAATAATTTTTGTTCTACCAAATAATACACAACACGAGCTTGGATCCTTCTAACTTCAAGACCAAACCTAGCCCTGTGAGACTCATTGTAACTGCTGATGAGCGTTTTATGGTTGTCCTTAGCAAACCCACTTGTTTTATGGCTGGTGGAAGCGATCAAGTGCTGCTGCACATTTTCATTGCTTTTCATTAGTAGTAGGATTTTCCTCAACAAAATGCTTGATAGTTATAATAATCAATAGAATACGGGTAACAGTACTCGGAAGATAAATAGCTTTCATTTTGCTCTTTGCGTGGATTTCTTTAAGAATTTTGTCGTCCACCTTTTATCGAAAAAAAATTGCAGAGGAGTTGATACGTTCTTTTTCCTGCTACAAGATAGCAGGCCATCGTTTCTAAAGAGTGGCATCCAAATTTGAGTGCATGGTTTTACAGTGATGCAATTCTGAGTAATTGAGTAATTGGTTGCTGAAATGCCACATACATAGTATTAGCTGATTGCTAAAATGGTAAAGAATCACCGAAAGCTTTTTTTACTCACAGACTCGTCAACTTAATGAATACTCAAAACCTCGTCCATACAAATTACTATGAATGCTACCTCCATGTTCAAATTGTTCGAAGTGGCTTAATTCGACTCGATAGAGTGTGATACCTAGACTGTAGTGGCTTCTTATGCCATCTCAGATACACATAAAGCAACATCAATTCAGCCTATCATCATGAATTCGTGCTCGAATTCATGATGATAGGCTGAATTAAAATTGCTTTATGTGTACCAGTTCGAAAACTGATTCCTTCCACTAAGAAGTCGTTTTTCTCCACAACATTGTCATCCTTGGCAAAGAATAACGTAATTCCACCCAGTTGATGCTAATGTTCTGCTCGCTGCCCTGTCATTTTCGCGCTACTTGAGTGATAACGATAATAATGATCATTGCCTCTGAAATGTTGTTCTTAACTGATCGCTGTCATTTAACCATTATCCTTAACTGTGAATTCCATGCTGACTTCCTGACGTCTGCCTCTCCTCGAAGCACACGTTTTCTCTCCGTCGTTTCTAATTTCTCTTTTTCCATCACAAGCGTCCTTGTAACGTTGTGACGACCACGGAATGTCCCGTAATTATTTCCATTGGAGAGGTATAGGATGGCGAGATTCCAGGGAGTGAAAATGGACAATGATCGATTTTTTTTTCATGCGATCGATTTTGTGGTTTTCGCTTTTGTTTTTCCTGTGCACTTGTTGTTAAAAGTGAGTTTGTACTGTTATTGTAGTGATTTCATGTTATACATACGTAGATAGTTCGTCGAACTCATGCGAAATTCCTGATCTTCTTCTATAGTCTTTCGAAAAACCTGATTATTCAAAACCATATGGAATGTTCTTAGAAAAAAAGCACTACTTAACCCATTTTATCCAGCCCATTCAATGAATGATGAACTCTCAATTATTTTCACACTTAAGCAGAATTTCTACCTCATCATGTCCAGCCTAGTCAAATAGCAGTTAAGATCTCACGAGCTTATTTATGTCTATTCAATAGAAAGCGTCTGTTATCTCCTAATTCCGAAATTTTTATTCTTGTATGATAAATGACTACGATCGCGATTCTCCTCCCTGTAATATAAATTTCTATCTTAACAGTTTTTGAGCTCTCGATCAGATCCCTTCTGTTTTCCAGTTCCTATCCTATGTGTTTTCCTGCTATTCGTACCGCTCCTCCGCTGCTAAATCTCAACATTTACTGAATAGATCCCTCCTCGAGAGGCTACAGATAGTATGTTCCACACGCTGCAGAGTGATTATGTGCAACATTTTCACTTCAAGAAAAAATTGGAAGACTTCCTGTCCTCCCCTCTCCGAGCTCCCCACCCCCATCCCAGCAGTTCGCAAAAAAAGGGTCAGCCGCTGATTGTTGGCCTGGCTTCCGTTGCAAAAAAGAACATAATAAAAACGAACTCGCCAAGATATTGTTATCTCAGTTATCTGACAAAGCAAAACACAAAAGATCATGATCCATTACAGCCGTCCTCGGCTGTATTCTACGTAGTAGCAGAAATTTTCCCGTTCACGAATTTTGTCGCTTCAATTAGACCACCCTATATGTTTCAGTGAACGAAACGGTCGTAGGCATAGGTACGATAGTGGTGAGACAGGGGTCAGAAAAGTGAAGGTTGTCTGGGTCAAAGAAGTGAAGGTTGTTTACTAACCACTTCCATGAAGTTGCGGAACGTAAAAAGAGTGGAGTTTACAGAGTGCGAGATAGTGAAGCTCTTTCTTAAGATGGTTCGCGCCAAAATAGCTCTAATACCGCTCAAAAGGGGAAAAAAGATGACATGTTCAGAGTTTGACAGCTAAATATGCTCATAATCTCTACATTTTTACTATAACATGTCAGACGTCTGACATGTCAGGGATTTGCACTGGCTCCCTGCTTTCGTGCCGGGACCCACGCTCATCTCAACACTAGTAGCGTCTCTGCTTGATTCTCGCTAAATATTTCGGGTATCTCATAAAACTGTATGTTGCGCAGTTGTCAGTAATCTTCTTCATGACATTCTCTGCAAAATGACATCAAGATCGACGATTTTTACCAAGAATCCACGGAGAAATCAATTTTTTAAATTCTAGGCGGGAGATTTGCTTCCTTTGAAATTTTTCGGCAGTTTTCAGAAAACAATAAGTTGCGCAGTTGTCCATTAAATTGCCGACATCCTTGCGCACACATCGGTCATAAAAGCAAATGCTTTCGGCTGAAGATGGCCCAGAAAACAGGCCATGTTTAAAAACGCTTTTTCGCAAAGTATCTCATTCAGTTCGGAAAATCAGGTTTTGCGCAGTTGCCAGCTGCCGAGCCCGTTCGATTCCGAGTAGAATCGTATATAATAGTTGGTACTTCCTTTCATGCTGGGCTGAAGAAGCCCGCCTGAGACAAATGCCCCGTGTAGCTCAGGTGGGCTAGCGAGAGAGTACGCAATATGAGAGGGCGCCCGACGCGAGGGTGAGACGGACGGAGCATCTGTTTCACCCTGGATTCTCCGTCGTGCGTAAACGAAATTACCAGGAATTATACATCGTTCTGCTCAGAATTTCATTCTGAATTCAGCTGACAACTGCGCAACTTTCACTTGTCCCAAATAAAGAAGATATCGTGGTTTTCACGATTTAGGAGAGTTATTCTAAGCTACATTTCTGTCATTTTAATACTATCTAGTGTAACGTAGTATTATTATTCCGTCCGACAACTGCGCACCACTTCCTTTTTTGAATTGAAGGTGATATTCCAGGCCAAAGCTCAGATTCTAGATAATCTCATGCCTATATTCTCAACAGTTTTTCTCAACCTGTGTTCGCCGACGACTCTTGAGCTTCATGTTTCCTAACGTTGTTTTATACGTAGAATTTAATCAACAACTGCGCATTACATGTATTTCTTTCTTTCCCCAACAAAATGAGCGTCTTTAGCACCCTTTAGCAATCGGGGGCTGCGCCCCGGATCTAACTTATCCTCTTCTTCGCGGGTGAAGGTTCCCCCCGTGGGCGTAGCCATAGGTGAATGTGGGTTGAGACGCGTCTCAGGTTATCGTACCTATTGTCGTAGGCCTGTTTCGAATGGCACCGGTGTATTGCTCAAACACTTGTGATCGGATCTTTCCGAACAATGTGATGAAAATGCCTTTACAACATAGCCTGGGGTGTTATGGGTCAACACATGACTTACCGACGATAAAATATCAAGGAATGTCATATAGCTGACAGAAAGGAGGCAAAACAAAAGTAGCAAGATAAACTTACGCTTTTTACGTATTGAGTGCCGGGTTGAAAACAATTTGCGGGAGTGTGAGCGAAAGTAAGCACAGATCTCTGCGTTCTACAGTAACTGCATAAGGAACTCTCACGGAAAAGGGAAACATCCCCAGTTCACATCTGATTATTAGCTAAAGTACACAGGAAGGACTACCTTTCGACACCTGAGGAAGTTAATCTCGCCAGTTATCCCAGGATGCCGAAGGTTGTTTTCGAATGAGCTCAAACTCTTATAATACTTCTGAATCATTTTCCTTTTCGCTCACACAGATAGTTGTCTAGACAGCCATAGGACAACGTTGAACATATGGCCTTACGTCAGTGATGGAAATTTTTTCAGGTGTAGGTACCGTGGACAGTTATCCTCGTGAGAGGGACATTTACCCTCGTGAGAGGCTTTTTCTGTGCCGCCTCACATCAAGAGCAGTAGCTAGGCTAAAGGGAGAGTAAGTGAAAATGGGACGAAAGTTTTGGAAAAAATATTTGACGACCAAATACAGCATTCAACAGAGCAGTGAATTAGAAGTCGTTCTCGAATCACTGAATGAGATACGTAGCTCATACCAGTGTTTCTTTTGTATTCATACAGCTTTAATGAGAAGATAGCCGACTTTTCTGGTTGGGCGAATGTTTTGTCGAGGAATGTAAGTTTGCGCTCCGTTGAATACAATGTCGCAAGTCGTAAATATGTTTTGAGAATATCTACTTATCAGTTGTTAGTCGTCAGCAACAACATGAAAGCAGTTTCTACACAGTATGTCCTAGCTTGGTCCGGAAATATTCATGATTGCTGCCTTGGAATTATTGACGTCACGTTGGCATCAATAGAAGTGCAGAAGTTTTCTCAAAATAAAGGCAAGGATGGTGAAGTAGTTGCAAGCGAAGCTGTTGTGGTTGTGCTCTCCACAATTATTTGCCCATCAAATGATTAGAAGGTTCTACATAATGGGTCAAGATCAAAGTTGCGCGGTTGGCTTATATTTATTAAACTTTATAGCAGTAGACTCTTTCCATAGGGGCCTTTTTTTATAGAGGATACCTTCTTCTGGAAATGTTTGCATCTCTCAAGTGAAAACTACTGGATATCTAGGCATACTGTGTGAACGGACATCATCTATAATACATAAGAGAGGTAGCGTTCTATTTTATTATCCGCACCCACAGCCAATTCTAAGACTGCCCCCTCCCCAAAAAAAACATCCATTGCTGTTTTCAAGACGATCGCCGTTGTCCACCTTTCTCAATTATCCCTTCACTGAGCTGAACAGTCGAACACGGGCTGAATGACGCACGTCATCTTCACCAGTTGTTCATTCCGGTCATCGGAGTTCATTATCTTGTCATTAGGTCATGTCTCTAGACGTCAGATTTTGCAGGTGCGCATTATCTTGTCATTAGGTCATGTCTCTAGACGTCAGATTTTGCAGGTGCGCTTGTGGCAAGAAAATTTTCCTTTTTTTATGCTGGATTCAGTTTCCGATTTGTTTTCCACTGCAGAGCTGCAAATATCCTGCAGCTCCTATGCAATTTGAAAGCTTGAACCCATGTGGCCCTCTGAGAATGGCATCGGTGCTGACCTAAACAGACAAATGGGCCTGAACTTGGGGGCTCATGCCATTTTACTGATTATCTCCAAGGAGACGATAGAAATGGTGTTTGGCTAAAATTTGAAAGGTGAGAAAGGCACAGAATAATGTACATGTTTGCTGTTATTGGGGATTTCCCGTTCACAATGACCTGATGGAATGTTAAATGAGTGCCATCAAGGCACCGGCTGACAACAAAGTCCAAAAAAATTCGGGAACAATCCAGAACTTTCTATGGAATTCTCTCGAAATTGGCCAGTGTCTTTTCCTCCACTCTTTTCCCACATGGTGTTTCAGCAAAAGATGCCGCACAACTTCTACGATAGCTTTACATGCAAATTATATACAGATATGAGTCTTCTCCAGAGATTGCGAGAACAAAAAAAAACAAAAACTATTTATTTTTCCGCAACTAATGCGCGAAAAAAAACCTAGTAACACCGGAGTCACCTTTGCGATTGCATTTTCCTGACTCATTTGGATTGTTATGATCGTTCAGAGAATTTTGTGACAAAGGGTATGTGCCGGCGACGCCATAATTCAAAAAATGAAATATAGTTCAGAAATACCACCTCTGAAGCTCGTACCCGTCCTCTCTCCGGTTCCAGCCCACAGCTTTTCGATATCATCACATTCTCGCACCCCATCCAACACAGCACTCAGTGTGTGTCTTTTGCCAATGTAAACGACGCAATTTATGAGATCGCCGCCCAAAACATTTCTCGGACAATCACCCATTGCACTCGCACTACATCCATCACACCTGTTACACGGTCCGTGTCGCTGATCAAAAACGTCGCTTGCTGGACGAACTGCTTGGCCGTTTTTCTGATGGAGCTTTCAGACCCTTCTCGAGTTCCTACTTTTGAACATCCACGGAAATTCAAACCAATCAGTTTGAATTCTAAACCACAACATAATGAGAGGTCTTCCAATTCTGGATTTTTTCTTGGAAAATCACTAAATCTCAGCATTTACTGTAGAATATTATTGTTTTGTGACGATCTTACTGACAGCCTCACCACCATCCCACACTCGTCTGGTACAATTACTAGACTAATTAGACATTATCCACTGTGCATTATTTCCACTTTTCATCTTATTGTCCCACTCTTACCTAGACTTTCCGCCTAATTCAATTTTGCATATGGTTCCAGAAATCCTAAGTAACAGTGTGGCTTTGAACACGGATACGTTTTTCACCCAAATTCTTCAGTTTCTAATTTCTAATCTCTAATTCATTATTTTATGGTTCATTTGCGGTTTGTTCGTTCACTTATCCGCGTCTCTGCTGGTATTTTTGTTTGCTCTGAAATTCGGCACGCTTCACCCATTTAATGAATTGAAACGAATGGGAGACTGTTACCCACTGTTGGTCTTATCAACTATTTCGTTTGAGCGAATAGCAATGTCATGCCGAGTGGAACCTGGACCAAAACTTTTCTGAATTCACTATTGTACCTTGTCTCGAGAATGAGTTAGTGAATGAAAAACAGTATACAGATAAAAAGTACTTCATCATCAAAACTACATACTCCACTACATCTGTGTTGGTCGAAGTCCTATGTCTTCTTGGATCGACTCCCTACTTCTATTGCCACTACCTGAAATTTTATTTTTTTTTTCGATAATTCGAGTTTAAAATCAATTTTTCAAACTGAAGGATTTGGCCGATCGGAACCCCTTCCCAACATAATAAATTCCATAAAACTTTCCCATGCTCCTCCCTCTACCTCATCACTGATTACCTCCTATCTGTGTTGATTAGGGTAGAATTTTGGAACCTAACACAACCACAAGTACGTACTTTCACATTTGTGGAACAATGCGGAAGCCATCGAATGAATTTCACTCAGTGACCAGTTGCGCCCTGAACGCGAATGACGCTCATCTCCCATTACACTATCAGCGAGGGTTGGAAGAGTAGTAACTTCCCAATGCGACATATTGATATGGTAGTTTTAATCAACCACCCCGGTCGAATGAAGTAGATGTTCCAAGGGCACGTACCTTCCGCCTATCTCGTTATGAAATTGTGGGGAGAAAAGAATGTTTAAGCGCAATTCATTTAGAAAACGATTAATTCTAATTTATTTAGGTATGATTTATTCAAAACTTCATTCTTAACTATTGTACACAAGACAAGTTAACTGACATCAGATGTGTTATTTTTGTTGGCCATAAATGAAGCATAGATACTGCTCTACAACTAAAAATTCCTCAAATTTTCAAAGCCACGTTCGCGAATGACATCTTTAAGAACAATTTAGTACCACCTGAGAAAACAGAACACGCTGGGCTTACCTGATGTTCCCTCCTTTGCGAAATTCATGGGGAGATCTGGTAGACGTGTATGAGGTAATGAAGAAGAATCAGCTGCTTTCATAGCTACGTAGCAAGCATTATGAAACGTCTGGATTCTTCAGCCTTGCTTGATGGTGCCCTTGTTCATCAAAACGAACAGCACCAGCGTTGGGGTCTCTTCAACATGCCCGAGTTCACATTCACCTCCGATTAGCCGGCCATTTCCCCAGAATTGAATTTCCTTGTTTCCCTGCTTAGGGGATGCTGCAAGAGAAGGCCTGTGCGAAAAAAGAGAAGTTGCGTTAACTCCTGATGGAATCACTGAAGAAAGGTCGGAAGGCAGGCTGCAAGTCTACGACCAGGCCTGAGATTCATGAAACCTCAGAAAATTTTTCGGAAGGACCGCAGCAGAAGACCGGAAGAACCGATAGGTGACCTGCGGTCTTTCCGGTTTCCTGCTGCATTTCTTCCGAATAGCTGCCGCGGTCCTTCCAAATGGCTGTAGGAATGTGCGCGCCAGTTCCGCAGAAGTGCGTTACGCAGCCAGTTCACTTCCGTGGGACCACTGCGCGTCGGTACTCACAAGCAAAAATGACAGCTTCGCTGAGGGTCAGTGGCTTTGCGGTCCGAAATAATCATAGAGCCAACTTCTCAATTGAAGTTTAAAATCGCTGATTTTTTGTTAGTCGCAACAAAACTGAGCTCCGTACATAGGAAGGGTATGATAACGCTCACTCTCTCTTCTGCATTCTGCGCCGGTCCTTCCGACATTTTACCGACCGAAAAGACCAATTGTGGGTAGTGTGGTGGCCATCATCTAGACTGCGCAATGGTAGGAGACGCAAGACGCGAAGTTAGGTTTGCTAGTTTGGTTCTGCGTTCATGAATCCTAGCCCAGATCAGGTCCGCAGTGGAAGATTACCTAGAGCTTCTGAAGGCTGTGATCCCAGAAGAGGTGACCTCGAGCAAACGTAAAGTTTCGTTCTATGACATGGTAGCGAATAGCTATAATATTAAAGAGATTAGTCACGTCTGTGCTTCCATACGTTTTCTGTGAATTTCTTTATTTTGTGACCCTAGATATGCACACCGTAAACAAAACAACAAGCATACAATTTGAAGAGAGCACAATAAGAAAGAGTCTCATGATTTTTCGGAGGAAATGACAAACTGAGAATTAAGGGAAATTGAGGAAATACCAGTGATCAACTTATTAATAGTGGTAGTGTTAAGGTGTTCAGCTTTCAAACATCATGACTATAAGTTGATCTTTGAGAACGATGAAGAACTACTTCCCATTAGACAGATAGGGCATTTATCCATCTAACAATTAAATGTCATTCATGTCCACTTCTTTTCATTCGCGTCATTTCTTCTCAGTAATAATTTGTTTGAATTTCAAGCGAAATTGACCGAGACTTCAAAAATCACGAGATGAGCTCGTACACAATTCCACAAACAGGTGCCAAGGATAAGAAGGTTATTACAGACACCCGCTGCCTGCTTTGGACTGATTTCGTTCTAGGTATCGGCTTGATACGATGTTTATACATTCTCTCAAAAGGGACATATCTTCCTGCAGAGGATCACGGTGGCTTTATAGTCATGCGCTAAGTAACTACAAGCTGTTGGACCGTAGTGTTACCTTGCATTTGAGACCGTGGCTCGTAGTAAAGGGTCATGGCGGTGAGATGAACTCCAAAACTAGGCACCACGCTTTAGGCGATGGTCGCATGCCAGCTCACATCCATAGGATAGCAGACCACTGCCAGCCACGTCACTGCTAGAGCACGTAGAGCACGCATGTGGCAACAGAAGAGATCATCGCCCTGTTAGGAGCTGATCGCCTTCTCAAGCTGTGGAAATAGTGCGAGAAGCGAGTGGACGCAGAGTGAGACTCTCAGGGTAGTTAATTGTACGTCCACTCACCACAATTAGCTATCCCGACCGTCTCACTCTACGTCCACTGGCTTCTCCCACTATCTCCACGGCATGGCAAGGCGATCAGCTCCTAACAGGGCGATGATCTCTTCTGTTGCCACATGCGTACTCTAGCAGTGACGTGACTGGCAATGATCTGCTATCCTATACTTCGCTGATGTGAGCAGGCATGCGATCATCGCCTAATGAGTGGTGCTTAGTTTTGGAATTCATCTCACCGCCATGACACTTCACTACGGGTCCATCTTTCTGATGCTCAGACTTGAATTCCCCGTTTCCCACACTATCGCGAAAATCTCCAATAGGAAGCATCATCAAAATCTGTACAGTTTGTATTTTGTGGTTATTGAATGTTCTATGGTTTATGAGAGAATTCTTCTCATGAACTCCTCCTTCTCCAAGATCTTCAAAGACCAGCAAACCCCTGCTTAGAACCACATCCACACAACTGAAGCGGAAAAACCCTCCACCGCAATTGTCCGAGTTGTCCGACGGTTTCCCCAGTCGAGAATCCGGCTATTGTCTTTTCGCCGCACAAGAACAGCGTCGTGTCTTGTGCAGCTGCACTCTTCAGCTGCGCGCAACTCGTTCGCGTCGTGTCCACTGACAGCTGGCACACGCGACGTACCGTAATCCGGTTTTGAAAGACTAATACTTCCTTCATCAGTGAGAATCAATCAATACGTACGTAATTAGTGTAGAATATTAAAACTGTGTTACTTAAATACGTAAGAAAATAGCGGTCCGGTAGTGTTTAGATACTGTGCCACTTCCCATGTTATTCAGATGCGCCGATCGCTGATGGCGTAATCGAAGCAGCGCCACTTCAGCGCGCGCATCTGCACCACGCCGCCCGGCTGTCACTGCTGTCACCATTTTTCATTCGACCATGTCATCTGTCACTTACTGTGATTTATGGGAGATGTCCTTGCGCGCTGGGTGTTGCGCATCCGGCCATGGTGCTGGATATTTGAAAATTTCTTCTGTTCCAATGGATCATTTCAGCTGCGAGGCGAGTTTTGTGTGGACAGCTGCGCCTTATGCGATTTGGACCCAAGAAGTTTCCGGATGTTTTTTAACTTGTACTAGGGAAGAAGGGAATGAAAGACTTGAGAGAGTATGAAATGAAAGGCAACAGGTTTGCCTAGCAATGTAAAAAAAACTTACGGAATTTTTAAAAGTTCAAAGGCTCTTTCTTATGTATAAATGCATTTTAGTGCTCCTGTTACTAATAAAAGCCCACACACCTGTTCTCCTCCTCTTATTCTCTCTTTCCCTCCTTCTCTCCCTGATGAGTAGTACGGTATCCTACAGTGCGTACTCAGTGCCGACTTCACTAAGGCGCTTCGATAGCTTTCTCCGGTCAGTTGTAGAGGTGTCAATTAGCCCTCAGATGGCGGATAACGTCAAACATCCACATCAAGTGGTGCTTGATGTTTCCGACTCTTGTCCAGGGCACACTCCAACTTAGGATCGCTAAAGCACTTCAGCATGCCGACAGGACGATGCGGTTGTGTAAACAGTTGTGAGGTATTTCGTGCAGGGTTATACTCTTTAGCAGTGTTTTTCTTCTAGAAAATCAAATGATATATGTATAGATATTATGTATATAGATATTATGGTCACGCGATAAAATGGTTGAATACAGAAGCGCCATTTTTTTCTTTTGACTTCTTCCAATCTTCCATAGGTTGCAATGCACTGGTAATCAAATTGCTGACTAGAAAACATACAAGAAATTTTCGTCGAGAAAATAAAGCAAAAGGTAACACCTCCGAAACTTGGCCACTTCACTCTTTAAAGGCTTTGAATTTGCAACATATCGTAAGGAAAGTCCATGATGGCACCAAAAATTCCGCTTACTTTAAAGAAGTCTGACGAACTCTGCCAAAACTAACGGAAAATTAGAAAGAACAAGCGATAGTCGAAAACAAATAGGTTCGGCCATCGCATCCACGTTTGACGACCAGTATACTCATTTTTGCATTCTACTGCTTCTTTGCATGAAGGTCACAAAATTTTTTTGACACAGTCGTTGGTCGGTGTCATACCACATTAACCACAAGACAAGACCACTTCTGTACGGGCAACATATTGGGTTGCCTTCATGAGGTCTACATTAGGGAGATACTTGGTTTTGGCATACTCCCAGAGCGTAGTGGAAAAGGTAGTTGGGTAGTGATGGAGAAAGAGAGGGAGAGAGTTAAAAATTAGCTGAGTGAGGGTGCATAATTTCTGTCAAGGTGAGAGACTTTGATGGAGGTTGCTGGAAGGTTGAGAAGGTGAACTTCTAGTTTTTTTTTCATCCGAATAGCAGAGTTTTGATCCGACTACTCTTTCTAACAGATTTAAGGCTACGGACCGAGTCGCGTAATTTTTTTGGAAATGATATAAAATGATATAAAATCCGCAGAGGTGAAAGAAGGTGGAAGACGAGGCGAGAGAGCTCCTTGAGACATTAATTAGAGTGGTGCATGGATATTGCTTCAGCAATACTACAACTATGGTCTCTTTTCTATCTATATTTCTTCTACCTTACTATTACATATTGGTATGTACACTTTACAAGGTGGATGTTGCAGAATATTAGTGTAAAGAAAAAACACCCAAAAGACAAGTTTTGCCAGAGAAAATGGGCTGAAAACGCTCGACAACTATGCACCAACTTATAGTAACTTAATTCAGGTCCTACCAAGTTCTGTGAGAGAAGGAGTGATGTGATCGTCCTTGGGAATATGAAAATGTTCAGAAATCGCTAGACCTAAAAGCCACAAAAGCTAACGAGAGCTTTTCAGAGAGGAAAAATGAAGCACTAGTTCGAAGAAGAGGCAGCTTTAACAGCAACCTGCGTACTAACCGTCTCTCATTAGAGTCTTCATTTCCCCTTCGTACTTAAGTTTAATGATTGTGAGGAACAAATCTCTTTCCATTTTACATATATTGACAAAAGGTTACAAACGAAAAACAAATATATCAAACGAAGAAGCAAGCCGAAATCAACCGTCGATAGTGCTTAACATGGCGGGATGCCCTGTCTTTGGGCAAAACCTGTGGTCGCCACCCCGTTGATGGTACTCATTTTGTCCTCCGGAAATAATAATCCAGAGTGACGCTGCTAAAGTGAGTCCTACGGTATCCTGATAAGGTTATGGGCGGTAGCATCAACATTCACACTAAAGTTAGCGTTAGTGGTGTTATTAATACTGCCCTGCTGCAAATGCACCCAGAAGTAACCACAAATGGTGTTTGTACCTACAATGAGAACAAATAGTAAGTCCTATGGGAAATTTGCGTGATGCTATACCACAGGATTTCAATTTTTCTGAAGAGCCAATTGCAGGAGCGCAGTGTGTTGACCCAATAATGTGTTATCTTGTGCAAAAGTTTTGTCGAATTCTTTCGTCTATCTTATTTCCCCCCGACTTCATCAGATTATAGCAATGGCAAGCGAAGCCTAGAATCGTCTTAAGTCGGAGACTGACATTTTCTTGTTTTCGTCATTGGCGAATTTATTCTTGCCAAGTAAGCAAGCTGGATGGGTTGGAGAGGGAGGAAAATAGCAGCCACACGATAAGGTTTGCAGAGAATATCATGAATGTTCAAATTTCGCCAGCAGATTTACCCCAGTTTAAAGCAGATCTAGGGAGAAGTTTTGGAAGGCCGATTTTGGCCGCTGAGAAAACGAACGTTTGGACATTTCGAACGTTTTTCCAGCAGGCCCCACTAACCAAACCAGGCTATTAAAAAATGCGTCTTTAAACACTCCATAGCCTGCAGGACAGTTGGTCATGGTAAGTGCCTGAGTGGTCGAATTTATTGAATCCCAGCTCCACATGGAATCCTGTGGGAGTGCAATATAGAAACCTTTGACGGGCTCTCCTGATCGCATCAGGATCATTGGGCAAAAATGATATATAATACATATATTAACACCATCTAGCACAATTCCTCCAAAAATCACTGTTTCCTTTCGAACCCCGGGGTTAGCCTCGTGCACTTTCCTTGTTAGAATTCACTGTATGGGACTTGGGTTGAGGCTTACATATGCCTGCACTTTCGTAGTTTATCCTAAACTTTGACGAAAACGAGAGTGCCGTGAAGGGTAACTATTAAGTTAAAACGCCTTGCGCATGGGTAGATTTGGGTAAAGGAAGATTCTCTTTTATGAGCACGGCTGTAGCAGTTTGAGTTAAGGGACAATCATGGCTACCATGTGAGTAGGGTATGTCCTGGAGAAGCAGGCTCGAAGAAAAACTCCCAGGGCGGAAAGCCCTGGTGCGGGGTTCCGTCTTTACCAACATAGTCAGTTTTGAACTTGAAGGTCCAAATGCAAACTATCCAAACTGTTTAGCCTTTTCCATACAGATCTCTCCGTTAATCTCAACATCTGTGCAACTCCTTTGGCACTGCAAAATTCAAAGGCCATTTCATCCGTTCTGCGTATGCCAGAACCCAGGTTCTGACCCATCTCACCATTTCGACGCTAATTCCACTGCTCTTCTTCCCGCAGAGACTTTACACAAATTAGCCGGCTTGGTCCGCGAATCTTGTCCCACACCAAATTTCTCTACCTTGCTACCCCCTTTTCTTTTGATCTGAGCCTTTTCCCCATTATTTCACAGAACTTCAAGAGGTATTTGAAACAGCTAGGCTCGTCAAACTCTGTGCCGTCCTTGGAAAGGCGCTACAAAAGCAGCACCATCGCCAGACAGTCCGTTGCGCAACCGCGGCTTAATTGGCTTAGAACTTGGCAATGGGCCCTCGCCTTGCAACAACCACCTGCAACCATCGTAATTTTGTGTAATAGCCGTAGTACTTTTAGTCGATTCGAATGTTTACGGTAATTAGGCTTAGGCGCTGTCATTACTAAGTTGTTAATAGATCACAAACCATACAGAAAGGTATGTAGCAAACACGAAGTAGAACTTTTCTTCTTCATATTAGGACAGAATTAGTTAATTTTTCGACCAAAAATCAAATAAGTTTACTGTTTGTTGTGTATATTTAACAGCGTGGTATACATTTAATAGTAGTTGTGTAAAGGTCATACAAATTTGGTTTTGGTTTGGTCGGGAGTCCTGAAGTGTTCAGCTTCTGAAAACTGATGCTATAGCATCCAGCTAATGAAACATTGACGACTGCAAACTAAGGTTTTCACATCCCGGAACTAGACCTGCTTCCTTAGTCGAAATTTTTGTAATTCTGCGCTCGGGTGAAACTCGTACGCCTTTATTCAGGTATTTTACTGACCTTTACGTATCTCCACTCACTGATTCCCTCATGACCTCTACCTCTATCACTCAGTTTATTTTTGCTAATTTTTTTCTAGTCTTTTTTCAATTGTATCCGTGACTCGGTGCATGTGACGTTAGGTTTTACTAATTCATTCGTTATGTGCATTTTGAATGCAATCAAACAAATATATGAATAAATTATTGTGGGCCCTAAAATCTTCGAGGAATCCTTGCTTCGAGGACTGCTCATAGTTCCTCTCTGTTGCACATTCTAGGAACAAGTTGATTTCTCAAGAAGACAGCGTGATGAAGTAGCAGTGGCTCAAGCCTTGGCTTGACCTAATCCTTCAGAGAAACCCCGATGTTCTTCAAATGTTTGGTTTTCGCCTCTTTCTAGATCCTGTCTTATCGTCCATGGTATGCACAGTAAGAACTAACTGAATTAAGTCAGATTAACCTCCTGTATAATCCCTATAATTACAAGTAATGATTATGTCATATTTACACTCCCCCATTCTCCAGAATCGCTCCCTATTATGACTGAGGTCACTGGCTCTCTTTCCGCCGGCGATTTTCCCCCCTAGTTTACGGAAGCAGATAGCGATCTCTACCGGTCATAATGTTATCGCTGAATGAGAATGGTAATTTGATGGCGGATGGTTATCCGGAAGGCTCCTGAACTAATCGGACACGGTGTACTTCGACGAAAGATCCCCCTATTTGGAAAGATTCAGATCATCTTATTGATCTGGTCTTCTCCGCATGCGACTCATTAGACTATTTGGACAAAAATTATCAAGAACACATACTTATGTGCCTTTTTTACCAGAAATTTGTACCACATTAGTGCGTTCCAAAACTTTACGAAATGACCGGAGTTCAACAAGCAAGCAAAACAGAGAAGCACAGCTTGATAGGATGCTTATAGTTAGCCGGTGAAACCGCAAAGATTTACATAATTGGTGACATAAAAAATTAAGAGAAAATTTTGCAAATCTTTCTACATGGCAGCGGAGAAATTTTACAAAAATTCCGTAGCTCGAGAAGATGCTTGATCATCTAATTCTCTAAAAGGCGTGGCGAAAGGGCCGGTTCGGAAATAAATCATTTTTTAGAGAATGCGCACGCCAAGGAAAGCTGTAAAAAATGAACATCCAGAAGTACTTTGTGGAGCTGAGAACGAGGGCTCTGCAGTTTTTAAGGTTTTCGGTGAAAACGCATTCAATCATAGCTGATGCTCGTAAAAAAGTTATAGTTTAGCCCATTTCTATAACAACTTTTCAGGAATTTTCAACATATCATAACATTTCTATTTTTATGAAGACTCCACTGACTGATAAGCAAATAAATGAGTGGCGAATATACATTCCTAGACAACTACAACTCCCTTTGCTTCTTTAAAAGTACTATAGCCTTATTCCTTCGTGCTATGGTGAGGCATGAGATGACATCTTTTCCAGTCAATTACAGCTTATCCCTTTGTCTTCATCTTCTGTTGCATTGCATTGAGAAAGATCAAGAATATACGAGAAGCAATTTAAACTCAGGGCTCAAATGCATCATTGCAAGAATGAGTAATCTACATGATGTGATTACCCACGGATAGCAGCTGGGTATAGTAACGCTATGAATGGGTAAAGATCATGCATCATAGAGACTACCCAAGCTGTCATGCATCGTAGAGATTACCCAGGGTAAACGTGCCGACGCCCCTAACTTGCGGCTATAATGTTCGCGGTGTTAGCACGCATACCATGGGTAACCTAAGTGATGCATGCCGGTCCATGATAGGTGCAAGGTAAGGGGGAGATTTTGGCACATCACCACAGGTACATAATTTCGAGGATGCATCCGGGCCCAGATGGAGCCCTTTTTACCGTAGACCCATCTTTGTGATCAATTTTGAGGAACCAAAAATTCCGCTCACTCTCCCATCCTCACAATTTCTTCAATCTTTCCAGAATGTGTGCTCCGATAGATTTGATTTATTCACAAGCACATAATAAATCAGCTCGGGTCGGACGTACAAGCCACACAAATCGATAAGCATCTGGTACACAGTCAACTCGGAACCTCGATTGCTACACAAGTTCAGTGTGTCTGTGAGCTGTTCGCATATTAACGCGAGCGCGCGGCGCCTTACATCGACTGTCGTCGTCGTCGATTCCACTTAAGATAGCGACGTTGACTCATGGAGCACCAGCAGATCAGCGCGTAACCCTCTTTATTGAGGCCAGCCGTTTCGTCATTCAGCGTCACCTCGACGAACTTTCGACTAACGATGTCGCCGACAACGTCCAGATATCGTTCTTCGGCTTCGATCGACTTCGACAACGCTGTTCACTCGTCGTAGTTCAAAGGTTCGCTCTCGAGTGGGAGCGGATCTTTATCCGTGGAGTTGAGCACTTTGGTAATAGTCACCGGTGGTACTAGCGACTGTCACTCGACGGTTCAGAGAAAGCCGCTACGTCCGCGGGTGTCAGCGCGGGCGATGCGCCACCGAGCCGCAAAGCCCACCCGAGTATAGCTGGTGGTGACACTCACGAGCAGCGTAGAGATAAGTGAGAGTAATGATGATGGATTACAAGCTATTGGACCTTTAGGTTGACGATATTTTTGCTAGCCTGTTACTTCAACAAGATGTGCTGATGAAAGGGGTTAAAGGACTCCTTTTGTGGTTTTAACATAGCACAGAACGAGCATATCCTGGCTAGGTGTGCTTTACCGAATCCAAAAGTCGAGTATGTGTTGCCGAGTTTTTTGGAACTGCTCTGTGAGGTGGACGAAAATTTCGCACTAGCATACTTTGAAAATTTTCCTATTCTGAATAGTATTCTCAAATACTTTTCCAGGAAATTTCCATAAATGAAGTTAAATATCAACTGCTCCACTTTTGAGTGCGGTTGTTTGGACCAACGAAGAAGCAGAGTCCCATTTTTTCTGCTGTCTTTCCTCTATCATCATTTTCCAGTGGTAAAATCGAGTGTCATACTCCTACGGTTTTACACCACCACTTTCCACCCAAAGTCTTGTACAACTTGTGAGGAATCGGCAAAAAATGAATGTAGTCTTCATTACTTTATCTTGCAGATTATTGCCGATCAAATTTCAGTCAAAGTTTGCACGAAACTCCTTTGGAATTTATTGAAAACCGCTGCTTGGAAGAGTGAAACCTTCTACGTACTTGATCATTTCTTTGAGACTGCGACATCGTCTCTTCCCGCACTTTATCCATGTTCCTATGTTTTTAAGTCATTCCGTATGTTTACGCTCGTCGCATCCTGGTCGGGCTTTAAACAATGTGATATAGTATAGTATTACACTGAAACAATGCTAAGATAAAATCGCATCTTGCTGCCAGCGTTCTGGAAAAAACTCGCGCTTTTTACTTCTTCTTCAGCTTCTTCGCTGGATTCGCCTAAGCGTCATGGCTTCTATGGGTCTTTCTTTGCAATGAAAAGCTTCAGAAATGATATCCTAGGGGGATTTGAGATAAACTTACCATTTTACAGTATTTTCCTTTTTGTCTTCAGTCCTAGAACTTTCGTTTAGCTGTAATGGACATGCTAATGCTAGTGTTCTTTTTCTTTAAATTTTTTTCAAGCTTGGTGATGTCATGCCAGGCTAGGGTAGTTTCCTACTATCACTTCTCATCTTCTCACCTTTCGTGCGTTTAGTAGAGGAACGGAGCAAGGTGATAACAACAGCTCTGCATGCAGCCGGTTGATGATCTCAAAATCGCGGATAATTAGGAAGCTCCTAGGAGACTTCCCACATTACATTTTTAGAATAGCATTTCGATCGAACTTTTCGTTAACGTTATTAAGGAGAGTTTACTCATTTATAATAAATTTTAACGGAAGAAGCTATAAGAAGAAACAGATAAGCAGGTATGTAGATGAACAAATAAGCTGCAATTGTAACCTACTCATTAACTCAATCTCCAGACTTCAATACTCAAAACCAAAGTAAACTATATCGTGTCACCGTGACAGTAATCACCATTCTTCCTGTACTGTGTAAAAATTAAGAGTATTAATACAATTACTTACAAATCTCAAGGTAACGAAAAATGTTGTACAAAAAAGCTTCAGATTCATTCTTGTCACACTAACCTTCCAACGTATCCCCTTCTTACCTATTTTACAATAGGAGAGCCCCAGATAGGAAAACTGTTAACAATCTGGTAATGATTACAGCTGGTCAGAAACTCGTTTCAGCTCTTACTAGAAAATAACATGTAAATCCCCTCATAAAATCCCTAGAATTATGTCACACCCAGTTGTGAATGTATCCAGGATTCCAAAGAGTAACCTCACAAGTCACGCGTTTCCTCACTTACTGCTCACACTTCTTTACCCTCTCAGAAACAAGCACAACTAATTTAGGAACAGATGGGGAGATTATCCTCCATTTCTCATACAAGGGAAGTATTCTGTTAAACAAAAAGCCGAGTGAATCGTTGAGTTTGCAATTTAATTTATGTACTAATTGTAGCTGATGTGTTTAAACGAGCTTCTTCTTTAAGCTCCTCCGTTGAATTTTAGTTAATGGTACGACTTTTGATGGCACACCTTTACAGGGATGTGTTAGATAAATAAATAAATAAAAATCCCTTGAAATGTTCGACTTTCGGTAAACCTCGGCATAGTATCCGATCTTTCGATTTCCTTACCCAGTTCCACAGCGACAGTAATTTATTTGTGATTAATTGACTTAATTTATTTTCTTCCTCAGCCGTTTCTTTTTATTGAGGGAATGCTCACAAAAAGGATAACCGCTAGCCGAGAGTTTAGTAACATACGTTTAATGTAGCTCCTTTAACAACACAAAGCCAACCTCAACTATGGACGTGAATTGTCCAGCAACGGCACTGAGTCTTTCTAGAAGTTTCCTCAACATCATCGCCTTTGCAAGAAAATATAGCATTCCTATCAAGGAAAAACACTTCAGCAAATTGGTGAAGAAATTCATCTGATCAGTCATATCCAGCCCTTCTCCGCTGTAGATGTATGGTTCCGACTATGCACTATGCCATTTCCAAGCTATTACCTGTGTTAAGCTACGTTTTGTCGGTAACTTCCCCACCCACACCCATAGTTCTCCCATAGAAAAAATAAATGAAGTTAGAAGCTCCTCCAAGTCTTCCAATCCTAGCTGAACTGCCTCCGATCTTGTCCACATTTCCGTTGTCGGCTGCCCTTTCGTTGAGGAGGTCGAGCCGAGGAGGGCGGTGCGCGGTAGGGGCGCCGAGCGGGGGCGGGGTCGGCGCCTTCTATTCAGCTACTTCGTGTCGCGTCCATTCCGATTATGGTCACAAGCACCGCTCAGCGATTTTCCGGAATTTTGTTACCGTATCCGTATCTTGATCTTTGATCTGCAGTCAATTTATTTCCTGGATGTGACGATTTTTGTTCAGGTTAGACTCTGCGTTCTGCATGCACATTCACTAATCATACTGTACTTTCGGATTACTAGAAGAAGATGTCTGTTTACTCATTTGTATTCTTTACTGCGCTATTGGCGACAATTACAAACATGGTGAGTAGATTTTACTGCGTATTTTTGACTCTTTATTGAGCGATTTGGTCAGATTTTCACAAATTCTCTGCAGGCGGCCGCATCCGGCTCCCTGGAAGTCCGCCTGATCAGCTCGCGGGCCTGTAGCGTGAAGCTCTGTGTCAAGAAACCACGCGCGAAGCCACTTGACAGCTGTCTGCTGGAATCTCAGCTGATCTACCTTCACTCGCAACAGCAACGGCTCGTCTCAACGCCGTTCCACTTCCCATTCCCGGTACGAGTTGTCCACGATTCGGTGCGCGGCTCCCAGCAGCGCCATTGTCTTTACGAGAGCAATCGCTGGGAATCTGCCAGCGATTTTCACACCAATGAGGGTCGCGTAACGTTCAGATCTTTTCGTTTCAGGAATCATTCATTCTGGTCGTCGAACTATACGATGCACAAGGAGGTGGGGCTAAAGTTTTAATGTCTCCGTAACTAATTATAGCAGCTTAGCAACTTTTATTCCTAAGTAGAGGTCTTCCGGTGTCCTAAGTAATTAGATACAAGGTCTTTGGAAAGATTTCTTGAGGTTCTCACTAATCGAGCCATAGGTTTGCTAATTTTTGGCTATGCTTTCTCTTCTCAAACCATCCACACGAAAAAAATCAATGCTGGGAAACAACAATGAGCTAGGAATCGTTAGAAATTTTCTTCGGAACCTAAGTGCTGCAAAATTCTGAACTTCTCCGCTGAAACTCGCACTGATATATTGCCTTCTGATGATTTAAATTATAAAGATTGATACTACAACGTAGATATGAATATAGTAATGAAAATAGTCTTGAAAAAACCTGCCGAAATTGACGAAAACTGAATTGAACTTGTCTGTCACAGTTTTTTTTCAGTTTTTCCTCAGCGCAAATAGACATTTATCCTTATTATTTTAAGGATTCCTAATAGTAGCCCGTTCCAACGATACTTTATAATAAGAGCTCCAAAGCACGTTTGATGCGAACAACAGCCAGGCTTAGTATCCTTTATTCACTGCCCAAATATTTTTTCTATTTTAATATGCCATTGACACTGATCAAGTCGGATACAATTCTCCTTTTTTTCGCTCTCTTCCGAAGAGAAAAGTTTTTTTTTGAAATTCACAGCATTCATACCCTTATTGAGATGTCGTTAGCTTCATTCAGAGGAAAAAGAAGTTCCATTTTGAAATGTGAATTGAACTGACAAGGCCTATAAAACAGTAATCAACGTAATATAACACACAAAACTATAAGAATTTCAAAAATTATGAGGCGAAAAGAATGGAAAAGCCTTGGATTTTTTTTTGAATTATTGTGTACCACCACATCATTTCCATAGAAAGCGTGGAAAATAGATTGTGAAGTCGATTCTCGAGAGAATCGGTAAATAATAGAGAAAATTCGTAGATCACTCTTATGGTGAGCATTTGCTGTCCTTTAACTTGATGCATTATAAAAAGCTTTTATATTTGTCCATTTTTCGTTCCCCAAGATGAGTTTAAGGTAACAAGAATTGCTCTGAGCATGAGTTCACCTCCTTTTGCTTGAACATATATTGAACATATCATAGTTTAGGAGCAAAATACCTATTAGATATTCGCACAAAAGAGAGACACAAGTATAGGTAAAAAATAGAAAGGAATGTAGGGCTTTCTCTTTTACTCAGGCGTTCTAATGGGCTTCTAGATCATTTATTATAATGACTATTTTATTTCGGTTTTCATTTGGCACTGTGATTTCTCAATATTTCCGCTATCCATAGCTTTATTTCCACTTCACTGATTCGGCTTGCCCATGTTAGAACCCCCAAAATCAAATTAAACTTTTATTTTGCTAAATACGTATCCCTTGTTCCCCGCCCTAATCTCTTTAGATCGCAGATCCTTCTCAATCCCTGCTTCCTCACTCTATTTCCTCCTTCTCCATCCCAGTCCTCTACCGTAACCTCAACGCAGACAAAGTTCGAACTTTCACTTTGTAGTGCACTTTGTCAGTCGCTTCTTATCGCGCAGTCATACGTGGTTACGTTTGGCAACTTGCCATCGGCACTATTAAAGGATCATCCTGGGCGTGAGGTGTCAACACAGATCTGCAGATAACGTCTGCGCATCTGCATAGTTTACGACGAAAATACTGTACATGCAAGGCGTAACCACCTGTTTGCGGTCGTTTACGGTGCGGCGGGTTGGCTTTTGGACTATGGCCCGGAAAAATTCTAGTGAAGAAAAGGTTGCTTTAAAATATTAAGAAGAATCATGATCATTTGTAATTACATTCGTATTTGTCTTCAGTTGCCAGCCGATATTTTACAAAATTTTATTTTATTGCATTACCTATATACACTATTTGTACATTTGCTCTCTTAAACGGTATTTTGCTAGCATCCCTTGAGATAAGACGCATCCATGAAAGGTTAAGCACTTGGTACAGAAAGTAATTCAAAAAATTTCTTTATGGAATCGCCCTCGAGTATTTCCTTGGGCCTTCCATCAATTTTCTGAAGAAAATTGATCCCGCTGACCCACATGGTCATGACCTTATCTCAACCCACTTTTCTTGTTATTGCATCAATCGATAATGCTCTTATCGATAAGAGATGTTCATGCTTGGATTATCACCTTGAGTAAACATTGGCGTGCGCCATATGCTCGTAAAACCACAACGTCACCAATGGCTACCGTTGGAACGGAAGCGGAGGGAAGGTTATGTCACCCCAGACATTTACGCAGACATGGGTACCTTTACAGCTCCTTGTACATAGACGGTTGTGGAGAAACATACTCAATTTTCTCCTCGACAGATTTCCTGTTTTTTGTGGAAATTGCCCCTCAACTTTTTCATTTTTTATCTGCTTTAAGAATGCAAATTTTTTTCCCGAACTTTGGCTTTTCATTCGTTGGCCTATATTCATTTTTAGCAACTATTATATCTTGCTTCGCACATGACGCAGTTCATTTTCCTTCTCAATAATAGTAAAATATAAGATAAAAAATAAAAGGGATTTCATTTTGGAAGATAATTTTCTGAAGCTCTCAGTCAATTGTCTATGTTTGATCCCGCTCTTGGTTGTAATTCTCGTCCGTCTACAGGACAACTCTCACAAAACACGTCCAAGGAACGCTTCACCATCAGCACCGAATTCAAGCCGGCCGTTGGCTCTTCCGAGTTCCTGGACATTGCTTTCCGAGCATCTTGCCATCCGTGAGTTCTTAACCTGACCACGCCCAGTGCGATTTATCGTAAATGATGATTTTCAGCTCCTATTTCGGTGCCGGATGTCAGCGATACTGCAAATCGTCGTTCAGTTACACATGCGATTCGGAGGGGAGGAAGATTTGCGCGGAGGGCTGGGAAGGAGAACAATGTGATCAGCGTGAGTAGTTCCAAAGGCTGGTCTTTATTCGGGGTGTAGTAGATAAATGGGTCTTGCACGTAGCTCTCAGTGGTTTTGGAGTCGATAGGTGCAGTGGAGGAGCTTGTGTTCGCGCACCTTATTGGTGTACAAATTAATTAATTAATTAATTAATAATGACATCATTACCACCTTCTTATCCGCATAAACACAAGGAATACCTGCTTTAATGGAATGGAAGAGAACTAACAGATGCAACGCTCATCGTGCTGTTTATGTCCCAACTGAAACCTCAAAATGTTTACTTTTTCCTCTTTAGGATAAAAACTCCTATAAAACTTTTACCACTGCCACTTCTGTCCTTTGGGTAACGCCGATTATCAAAAGGTAGACATACGATTTCGAAAAATTTTGGGTTACTAGTGCTATGCATATCGAATAAGCTCCTCGGTTATAAAAACTTACTGTTCACCTTTACCTCGTTCGATTTTCAATTCTTAATTTTCAGTTTTATTCCTTTGTATCTTTTCTTAAAATATTCATACGCAATTCGCGAGATGGTCACTTTAACTGGCAGGAATCACAGCTGCTTTTATTTTTCATTACTAGCGAAGATTATGCTTCTTTACCTCTGCGATACTCAGTAGTAACGAAAATTCCAGAGATTATGTACAAAAAAAAGAAAAAGATCAAAGCGCTGAAGGTCACTGGAGATTTTTTTTAAAAGGTTATGCTCCATAACTGCTTTTTTTGTAAATTGTTGATTTACTCTTAAGCGCTGCATCCACCTTCAAAGACGGCTCATCTGCCAGCTGACCTCGCCCATATGTTCGCTGACTTCTTAGGGCTAATAACATGTCACGCTTCATCGTGATCATCAACAGTCATCATATTCCCTTCAGGCCTCCCCCCTCGCTCCCTGATCAATCTGAATTTGTTCCAATTATTTTGAACAAGATTGTTTTATCGTTATATTTACCAAATAAATCAAACCACATTGTGGCTAGATCTCGGCACCCTTTCTTATATGTTGCCACTGTCAAAACCGCACTACTTGTCCAACCACTGCCTCAACATATGTCCCGAAGTAGTCATATGTGTGACCTGAAGACACGTGTCGATCGTAAAAATTAGCATACGGTAGTCCTGCACTTCCGCAAGCGCGTACTTTTACTGCTTACATTACTTTATGAGTCGCTGTAAATAACGGATGGCACCTAGCCAAAGGCAGAGTCCGCCGTCGCTAGCTGGCCAACCGTCCCCGTGTTGTTCCGGATTACTCAGGCATGTAGGTAATTGGCCTAGCTCTGGATACACCTCAGATCCATGGAGTGGCTGCGTTGTGACACGTATCCAGAAACGCTTGGGGTCTTCGTAGGCGATAGGAGGAGAAAGTCAGCGGTGTCCTCTTCCGTGTCCCATTCGTCTGCGGGGCCCATTTTCAGCAGCTGGCAGTGTTGTCGTCCGGTTCCACAGGTGCCGCCTCTCTATGTAGAAACATGGATGGAATCACACGTGCGGGCCTATAGCAGGAAAAAAGTGTTGACAGCAGAGCAATGAACACGGCTAGATGGTGGACTCTGATTGAAAATACAGTAGCGGTCAAGTATCTTATAGTTTTTTCTAGAAAATTCTGGAATGAAACTCCTAAGATTCACGCGCACAGATCACAACAGGAGATTTCGCTTTGTGCCTTTATACTTCACTCCAGAAACTCCTACTTTAAAAGCTTGGACAATTTGCGTTACTGTCTCTAGCAATTCAAAATGCTCCTATTACCCCAGCGCTGCGAATAATTACTGCCATTTCAGCAATCTGCGCTGATGGCTGCAAGCGTGGGCGCTGCGTGGAGCCAGGCAGATGTGACTGTGATCACGGTTTCTTCGGAGCAACTTGTTCTGAGGTACGGGAATTTCCCTTTTCCTTCTTCGATTTCCAACAGTTTTTGGGATTCTAGTGCCGACGTAGCGAAAATTGTCGACATGGCAGCTGCCGGGACAACCAGCCGTTCACCTGTGCTTGCGAACCAGGTTGGGGAGGAATCTTCTGCGAACGAGGTGAGTATTGTTAAACCAAATTGTTTGTAGTCCCAAGGAACGCGGAACAAGTGAAACGGATGATTTCGCACTCTTCTGGTCTCCGGTGACAGTTCTCCAGTGAGAGGCTGAAGCTGGGAGCACCGTTAAACACAAAAAGAGGAAATTTAGTATGGGAGAGTTGCAGTGCCGTTGTCATCTGTTAGGGCATCTGCATTTTTCTTGAATGGCGCTTTTGTTTTAGGGATTCTCACCAACCTAGGAGAGGTTGAAAATGCCGAAACATTTCCAATCCAACCCTATTATTTTGGTTCCAACAGCCTCGTTGATTGAATGATCGCTCTCCTCGTAGGAAACTCATACATTCCACATACGTACTACAGTTGTGCAATTCATTCAGTATCTTTCCCCATGTGATAGGGCAAAATTATACATTTGGTCTAACATTTGTGTATGAACTCTTGAATTGCCGTCATTACATAGATGGACCTTCCTAATAAGTGAATTCTGCTTTTGTTGGTACATCCTTCATCTCATCAAATGTTCCACGAAGATAATCCTTGCCATTCTGTGCAAAAAAAAAGCCTGGTTTTATTATTTGGAAGCCACTATAACTAAAGTGTTCACCCATTGCTCTGCCTTTGTCCCAGCATGTTGGTGAGGGAGAGTCGGATATTTTCAGAAATCGGTACCTATACCAATTGAACTGCCTCTTTGTAGAATATTTCTGTAAAGCGAGATCTGTCCTCTTGAAGCATGATTTCTTACCTACAAATCTACATCTACAGTAAGTACAAATCTACATCTAGATCTGGATGGGTCTAGATAAAGAGCTTATGTAAAAATCTCGTGGCTATTTTACCAGGGGACCACTAGGGATGGTTATTCTTGCTTTGTTTTTGGATCCTGTAATCAATTGGAAAAAATCACAGCGAGCTATTAGAAACCCAACATAATTTTTCCAAAACAAAATATAGTAAAACATGTAGCATAATAGGTAGATGAAAGTCTAAATAAATATATTACGCAAGATAAACTACAGTTGATTAAGCTGTAGTCCATTCCAAGAACGACGATAGTTGAGTATTTGTGCCTATGGTCCGTATTTCTCCTCCGCCTCTCCGAATACAGCACTATTTCGCGCGTTCTCTCTTTCTGTAATATCTTCCCAACTATGCTCCCCGGTGAAACACACTACAAGCAATAGTAAAATGTTTGTTAAAACAAGGAAAGAACGACGCGAATTTGCATTCTACCTGTCTTGGAACAGGGACCCATTTCCTATTTTTACTGCCCGTCTTCCAGATCTCGAGTACTGTACCCGTCACCAACCGTGCAAAAATGGCGGCGTATGCACGAATGGTGGAGTGCGCACGGATTTCACCTGTCAATGCCCGGAGGGTTTCGTTGGAGCCACTTGCGACATTCAACTGCCAAGCATCTGCGAACATCCAGGAATTTGTCGGAACGGTCAGTATCACTTGTCCGTGCTGTAATTTTGCTGAGCTTGGCCCTACGTGCTTCTCTTCGCGCTACCGTAGCCGTCTTCACCGCTAGCGGCCATCTGGTTCCCGGGGGACAGTGCGTCTAGTACAGATGTCACTGGGGTCTGCACGTACGTATTGTGATGCTAATCACTAACCGTGTCGTCTCCATTAAATCGTGCGCGGGCCGATGCTCGCCGCGCTGTTCTTGGCGGCAAAAGAGTGCGCGGGCCGGTGGCGGAGGCACATTATCCTTGACGTGAATGTGCTCGCGCCCAACGAGGGGTCCGCTTGACGATACGTAGTTTCGGAGTGTGTTTCTCCTTTTTTTCAGCGTACTGTCTTTTGTAGGTGGTGTGTGTACGGACGCCGACACCAGACTGGGCAGATGCATCTGCGCCGACGGTTTCGAGGGACGCTATTGTGAGCGTCGGGTGGTGCGCTCGTTGTGTACGGAAACCAGTTGCAAGTGAGTGTCTTTCTGGAACTCCTCCAAAAAACTAGGCTTCCTCTGATCCCATTTTCTTATGCATATCGTGCTGTTAGGTCAAAATGTAGTAGTGGCTGCGGGTCATGTTTTGAGAATGGAGCGCGCCAACGCTCCCATACATACGATTTTCTCCATTCATAATTTGCTCGTAATATCTTGTATTGCTTGAACTCCAAAACCATCTTTGCACCAAGACCCCATATGTCGAATAAACAAATATTTACCTTGTCAAATAGTTGAACAACAACAAAAAATCCCGCGAAAGCGCCGAACTATTTTTCATCTTAGAGCAGGGATCATATTTTCTAGCTCCGGTTTTGGCGTTAGGGCCACCTCTGCTACATGCCAACAGAGACTTTGAGATCCAACAGTTCTCATGGAATAGTAAGTTAGCAGCAAAAACCTTGAAACATAGACCGTTACTTTGTTCAACTAGCTTCAGCTATCGTCAGTGGGTCATGTTTTGTGGGTGGAGCACACACGAAATGTTCTCATTTTGTCACTATCCAGAGTCCTGTATTACTGATAACTATTCGCATAACTAGTTTTTTGTGGTTTTGCCCAACAAGAAGAACTGAGCAATTTACCATACGCGCTATTAGTTTCGAAGTTTTTTTTATTACGCCGGAATCACGATAAAATTGAGCGAGAACTGGTCCCCAGCGAGAAAGAACTGATTGATGATACCAGCTTTCGGTTGTCCTGAAATTTTTTTAAATTTTGGGGCATCCCGGATAACAAGGTGCGGAATTGTGAACTCAAACCACAAAAAAGAAGGCAAAGCGAAAAATAATGACCGTAAAACGAAAAGTTTTGCGCACTACTAATCCTTCAACATTTGTGCTTCCCACATGGACAGAACAACGCGAAAACCAGACATTTTCCCTCCGAAAATGGCAAAAAAACATGAAAAGTACAAACTTTATGGTGTTTACGTAATAATTTTTCAGAAATGGTGGCTCATGCTTCGGCAGCTCCAAATGTGTCTGCTCACAATGTTTCTCTGGTGCAGAATGCACCATCATTGACCAGCAATGCCTTTGGCAGCGAGCCAACACCACTCAGACCCCGGTAGTCACCGATAACCAGAACGACATCACTGAGGCGAGGATTCTAATGCTTATGGGTATGTTTTCTTCACAGTACTATTTATGTATTGATCACATATCATCCTAATTTTTTAAGCCTTCGCCTCCATCATGATGCTGGCAACGTGTGTTGTCGTTTTCTTTCTCAAATACAGAAAGATGAAGAGAATCCTACGCGATCCAGTCACGCAGAACACGCTGAACGAACATCGACAAATCCACGAACTCCCCAACCGATCGATCGATAATCGATCACCGGATGAAGTCTACAAGGTTGGTGTGTGTCCGGACATGCAACGCATATATCATTGTCTCATTAACCGGCACTGCGCGCAACGGGTGGTCGCCGGCGTTTGATGTGCCGACGAGCACCGCGGCAAATTCCGCTGGCGACAAAGTGGCTTGTCGAGCTCCTTCCGGTGGCTTTAAGTGGCGATAAAGGCGTAGAAGTGCTTTTTCGCGCATTGTTTTCGGTAGTCTAAGGTTTCCAATGTCTGGTTGCTCTGGGCTTTGAAGCCCGGTAGTCTCGCAAGTGAACGCCTTCGCTGCTCCAGGGACAAGACGTGCGACCGTAGAAGGAAGCAATCGTTGCCTCCATATAGTAGCTTATGAGTCATCATCAGTGGTGTTCACTTGTACAGACGAAAATTCAGCAAATCATTTATGCATATGTAGAAGTGTTCAGTAACCTGGACCCGCTCGCCGCTCCGCATCATGTGCGCCTCGACCCTCTCATTGTTTGCGCATCCGAAAATGCTTCCGATATCGCAGTTCTCATTCTCGATCGGTCATGTGGGAATACCTTGATGCCTGTTGTAAATACTCTGATTATTCTTTTCCGAAATGTCCCTTCTAAACTCCGGAAGGACGTGTGAGCAATGCGAGAGAAGAACCGGAAGCACCCCTTTACCCTGAATCTCAACGGAAAACAAAGAATTTGCTTGGAGCTCAACCAGAGCTGAAGTGGGGTCGGCCGTTCCTTAGAAAACGAGCAATTTACATGACATACTGGTAGATTTTACCCAGCAACCACTAGAATCAAGAGATTTGCCCGAGTTGTGCAAACGTCTATCAACCTAGAGCTTCCTTGATTGCTCGTACTGCACACCTACAATTTTTTGGAGGGGTGGGTGAAGACTATGTGCTGCTCACAGCAATGGCATCTGATCATCATTGGCGGGTCGTAGAAGTCCAACAATCAAATTCTGCTGACTTCTGTTATCAAACGCAGAACAATTCAAGTGATTTTATGAACTCTCCCTGAATTTAAAATGAAAACATTGAAATTCAGCTTGTGTCGATCGCCGAGTGGCGCGAGGGTGAAGGGTGATGTGGTCACAATCGGGACAGCTGTGAGCTGCATTGCGCGAAAATGCGTTTTTGGAGGAGGCCTTTCCACAAAATCCCAAACGGCAGAGCGACAGGGCATTCGCAGGACCGGCCGTTTCGAATATTGATTTTTCATGAACCATGTTCACAAAGTGTGCGGCTATAGAGCGTTCTACCTGGAATGGGCAGTGCTTACGAGCTCTGCGATTGGTCAGTGAGGTGATTTGATCTGTAGCAGATGCCGCACCTCCTGTCCCAGGTATAACAATGCTCCAAACCCACATTTAACCCATACCCAGCAAATTTGAGGTGGGGGTGGGGGGAGGGCTGGAATTTAGTGAACAAAGCAGAGCAAAAATGTGTCCTTCACATTTAGATCCCGCTGCACAGTGCTAGGAATAATTTATTTTAATTTTTCCTCCTTGTTACCTCGCACAGAGCTTAAGTTTCTTGTCCAAATCATACGGTAATGCGCCCGATTGGGGCTTTATTGCGCAGCGCTCATCTTCGGACAACTGACCCAAATTCGCACAAACTGTCATTCGCATCAAGCGATCACCTCCTAACACGATCCTCTTCCAGGTCTTCGTGATCCCGTCGAAAAAATCGAAAGATGTCGACAGGCCCGCGTCTATCGAGTACGAGACGCGGTACATATCACAACCACGTGGTCGCTACCGTACCCTGCCGTGTGTCGACGTCACCGCGGCGGAAGCGGAGCATCACTATGCCGAAATCGAGTACCGGCCGACTACCGTATCACTGGACGATAAGCAACTGGCTGACAACGCCTGCAGCGTCTAGTCGATGACGTCATTCACCACCGATGACGTCATCATCGTCGCCAGAAAAGCTCCGATCTCTCATCTTCAACGAAGCAAAATGCCACTTTTTGTGACCGGTGACGTCGCTGAAGAGTACAGTAGTTGTGCTATTGATTTTTTTCTCACAAACATATCGGTGCGTGTAGATCAATATTTTTGTACAATTTTTTAGTGATCTAACGTGTACAGAGTCTAGCCTTAACGATTCTCACGCTCAATTACTGTTGTAACTTTACATAACCGCCTTAGTTGCCTTAGAGAATCAGTGCTTGCCTTATTTTAACACATAATCAAAAACACGTGTAATGTCAACGTCGTCGAGTCCGCAACTGCACAGCATCCGATATTGGCTGTACAGAATCCGAGTCCTTCACCAAGCCATTGTGAACTTTCTGATTAACCAAGGTTTTCTGCATTTTCCTCTTTTTTGTATATACTATCAAATGACTATTTTATTGGTTAATTGCATGACGGATTGTATGCTAATATTGAACTATTGCTATGAAAGAAATTTACCACATATTTTCCTTCATAAACTTACAGATTACGTGCTTTACATTACATCATGGCATTGTTACGGTCATTTTTAGCGTTCGCACGACACTAGGGGACACTGGGTTATTTCTGCGTGGTCAACCACACCACTCTATCAAAACAACAGCAGTTGCTGCTATCGTACTGCAGGAGCATTGAGCGAAATCCTACAGATGCGTGCATCATTTGCACGACCTGATTTCCGAGAACCACCAAATTTTCGATTTTCACGTTTTTTATACCAATCGAATCTTTGAACATTCGAATAAGTATTCGGATTTTATTCGATTCGATCGAAACTCTACAAAGAACGATCGTGAATGCCTCAGCTATACATGTAAGGAAGAGTTCAATTTTTCTGCATGTAAAAGCAATTGAATTAATGTAATTCCTGACTGTAAAAAATTTAGAAATCGTTTTCAGCGGTATATTGATGCCGAAAACGATTTATATACATAGGTGTAATTGAAGTTGTAATCAGCGTTATGCAAATATAAGATCAACTGTTCAGAACGCTTGCATGTTCTCATCCATGTATCCAAAGCGGAACTGCCGCTATTCTTCTGCAAAAAATCGCAGTTGAAGAAGTGTGCACTGTTTGCCAGTGTAATTCTTTTTACAAGTCAACGTAGATGAGCATAAAATCAGCGCAGTCACTAATAAGATTTCAGAGTATCTTTTTTTGTAGACCTAGAGAATAGCGTTCTCTTTTTTGAGAAGCATATTTTGATCGTGGCAACTTTGCGTTTATTCCTATTGCAGGGGAGGAAACTAGCCATAGAAAATTACAGAACTTCAGCTCCCCATCTCTAGGTTTAGTATAATCCGATCTAGAAAATTGACCCGGCTCGTCCACTAGGGCCATAGCCTTCTATGATGAATTTATAGGACTTAGTGCGGTAAAATTGTATACTGAAGATAGTGAATGAGGTGGGTTACCAAGAACTAATCAAGTTGTGATACGAGATCTGATCTTGTGATCTCTCCTACACGATCCTAGAGCCTGTTCTTTAAGTACATCAACTATTTCGACAAAGACCATAAATAATCGATTTCTACCCAGGAAATTAAAAAATCATTACTGCGTACCAAGTATTGAAACCTATATTGCAATGCGAAACGGTGGCAGCTCATCAATAATCGCATTACTGTGCCGGTCTGGGTGGCTGCGTGTTAAATCAAGGCCGCTTATTCACCGATGAAATGCCGTGAGTATTTCGAAGATGACACCGGAGAATTGAGGAGTTCCTAATCCTTGCGCTGGGAAAGAAACTGAGATAACTGAAGGGCAAATAGAACAAATTGGATCTGGATCAGCTGTAAGTATATGCAGATAGGAGGTCCAACAGTTCCAGAGAAAACTGAAAATACATGTAGGAGATATAACAGTGAGGCTCTTGTGCAGATGCAGTATGCACTTCCATTCCTCACGGGCCAGAATGGAGTTACTCGTAAAACATTTACCTCGGCTTGCTGTCCACTTGATGGCCAACGTTCTTAGTTGTCCACAACGACGAACAACCAGTCCTAGTCCATTACCGATGTATCTTGATCATACGCCGCTGAAACAACGCGAGTAATTGTCAGACGACTATAAAATTGTTGTTATAGGCTTCAAAAATGGAGTCAGAAAAGGTGGGGTAACATCCTGCTATCTGTTTAATGGGACTCGTTGGATCATCTATTCCAAATGGAGTTGACATTTTGCAAGTTCAGACTGTTTTACCACTCCACATAGATCAAGACGCGAGATTTTCATGGACTTCTCCAGTAGTTGATTCTACCAAGCTGTATTACTGCTTACTGCTATACGTAAACTGTAGACACGGAATGTCGATGAAAGGGAGCATTTCACGGACTCGGGAAGCACGAGGCCCTACCACTTGCCCGCTTGCGCTGGAATCATCGACATGATAGCAGATCACTAGGTTTCCTTGTTGTTCGGTTAGATTTATTGATATTTAACATCAAATAGAATGAAAAATCATCTAGAGAACCCTATGATTTGCCACATGCCACGTCAAGTCTGTTCCAGCGCAAGCGGCGCGGTCGCAGCGCACGCTTCTCGAGTCCATGAAATGCGCACTCAGTGGTGGTCATTGTATGTATATATGTATGCACAAAGTGTAATTTAATGAAATAAATTCATCAGAATTTCGAGTGGAAAACCGAAGAAAGTACAATCATCGAGTTCACAAAAATATTGAGGATAGTGGAAGACTAACTACAAAACTTTCATTCGATACAGGTTTCTTTCAGTTTTGCCTCAATCGCTCAGCAGTTCTTATACCAGTATATATTTTCAAGTGGATGGAATAGGAGAACGAATGAGACCAATGAATTACGAAGGATAAATAATTGTAAAGAAAGAAGTTAAAAGGAAATTGGGGCAAAAGTATGAAGAGAGAGAAAAATATGTGATGAATACAATAAAATTTTGCTTCTCTTAGCCTACAAATATAATATACTAACAATAAGATGACCCGTTTTGCAAATCCATTTGCTTTCATCTAAACCATAACAAATGCCTCATATAAAATTGAATTTAGGTAAAAGTTTGGAATTTTTTAGAACCACAGAAGGCCATTGTGATCTTACCGCTCTAGTTACCATGTTTACTATGCCACAATTTCTCAGCGCTTCTCTAGCTTACATAGGAGCCAGCCGTCTATCATTGTCAAGGAGTTGGCACCAAGTTGTCGCATTCAAACAATACCCGTTGTTTACCTGTATGATAAACACAGCCGGGATAAAAGAGCCGATTAACATATCCAAAGACACCTGCACGACCAACGCAGCGGCGACATCAGAGCAGAACTCAGCCACAGCGCCAAGCACTTGTTGGTTCATGCAAAACAGCTGACCTAGGGACTCGGCAGTTCATCGGAAACATCCCGGACACATCGTTGGACTCCTCAAATGAATTCAGGATATCTGAGTTCGATCGATATGTGAATTTACACAAGTGCACTGTCCCACCTGCGTAGCTTGGCTCAGCCTTGAAGCGACACCCTAATTAGAGGCCTGCAACGTGCGCTAGGATGAGCGAGTAGACTCGGAAGTGAAACAAAGACCTCGAATCGACGCAAAAACGCACCACTACTACCAATTTTGATGCATCTGCCTGCGTCGAATTCGATTCAAAACAAGGGCGAATGCGTGGAAAGTGCAAAAGTGAACAGTTCACAGTTCCTTGCTCTATAGATTGAATAATTATTGTTTCTGAAAGTGCAAGATTTTAGATTTCTGGCAAGTTCGAGGCATTCCTATTCGAATTAACTATGGGTTTTCTGACGTTTGCCTCCCGCACCTTCGTTTCAGACTAGTGTCTGGATGCATCGTTGAGATTACCCAGGATAAACGTGAAGACGCCCTTGCTGACGATGAGCAAATTTGTGGGGTATCAGCAGGTTAAGCCGGGTAATCTCAATGATGAATGCGGTCTCAAGGCTATGATTCTTGGAAAGGTAACAAGCGATCTGTAAGTAGTAAGACATGCTCGTTGCCTTCGCCTAAACATAACATCAAAGATTACTGCTCAAATATTTATTCCTGAAAATCCTTGGAAGCTGTTTTGATATTGCTCGTCGGTGACAAACATCCGCGTGTGCAACTATCTATGAATTGATTACCGTGTTTACGGAATCCCAAGAAGAAAAAACGAAGTTGAAATGACGAAAAATAATAAAAGATAAGATAATAGAATAAGATAAAAAAAAATTAGCTGTACTTCTACTAGCCGAAAGCCACTCCAGCACTTCGAGTTTTGGGATATTAATGTCAGATTCAGCAGTCAATTTATGAACGAGTTTGGCAACACAAGTTTGTTACGTAGTTTTTTCGTTGACTTCTGATACTATCAATATTGAGACCCACAAAAGTAATTGATTTTATTGTCACCACCAGTGGCCAAGCCACCAGGAGATGCACCAACTTACGCCGACTTGGATTCTTTAAAGGCAGAACTCACGGAAATTCTCACTTCTGAAATGAGTCGCTTACCATGTAGCAGACCGCTGCACAACCGCAATAGTAAGTTGAACACCTTGAAAGGCCGCGTACCTGCGAAGATACTGCCGTGGACACATCTGCCGCTCTGGACATTAGGGTTCCGTCGCGCCAACTAACGCCGCTGACAGGGTGCGCGCATGTGGTTCAGCGGAGGCTTGTTCATGAAATTCGTACCATTTGCAGGATTTCGTGGCGGGACCCATCACGGAACACTCGTCCGCGCTGTGGACAAACATGAAGTATCGCCATCATTTTCTGAGTTTTGGCATGTTTCACGCTACTTCATCGTTGTCGATGAATTCATCGTTCTTAAAAATCCTGATATACCGCGGAATCTTCAACCCAAAAATTTCCGTGAGTGCTGCTTTTAACCAAGTATGGCTTTCTCATTCGGCAGCGAGATCCACGAACACACTTGGGCGGGCACACTGAGTACGAAAAACGACTCATCCACTTAATGAATTTTTCCCCTTTTTAACAAAAAATCTTGGCAATGAATATGAAATCTGTGTTTTTAACAGCTCCAGAATAAGCCTCGATCTCTACATGGGAAATCTTGTGGGCGCCGCGCTTATTTTAAAGAATATATCTTGCTTTTGCTGGAACCTTTCTGGAAATTAGCACCTTATAGAGTGATTTCGAAAGATCTAATCCGCGTTTTATGATTTAAAAAAATAATAGAATAATCAAGGAAGCTGTTGTATCCAGATTTTACAGCTAGAATAACTCGACTTTTTTGCTCATAAGATGCTGCTTACCAAATATCAAGATCTTACAGCCTGAACAACTTGATTTTTTCACTCATAGGATGTTCCTAATTAAATATCAGTTCTGAGTTCTCTATCCAGTTTAGAGCTTACAACCCCCCCCCCCCAATGTGTCACTTTCACATTTTCCTACGTCAATCTTAGTCATAAGGACCTACCCATGGTGTGTCCTTGGTATCTGTTTTCGTTACAACTCCGTAAAAATACGCCGACAGCGAAGAAACTCACACCTTTACCTACCGTAGTCGCGGTCGCGGCCGGTGTTCCAGCGACACTTCGCAGTTCGAGTTTCGATACCCAGCGAGCGACGCGACCGAACCTGATTTATGCGATCAGTGCGAAAAGAAGGCGACAATTGATAGCGACAACACGTCGCTAGACCGTTACATATTCGGCTGAGACGGTGGCAGGTGGTGTGAAGAAGGACGAGAGGGGAAATACGGAGAAACTAATTGCATAACCCGGCCAGTGAGTTTGGAGAAAAGAGCGGATTGAGCCGCCATAGATCCTTAGAGGAATCTGACATGACACGAAGCTCGTTCACTACTTGCACCAAGCACGGACAACTAGTACAAATCGTAATCAGTTGACCCCTCGTAGAGCGGTTCATTGGCCATTTCGGAGTATTTCACAGATATTGTTGGAATCAGAGAGTCGATCAGATCCAGAATTCGGTCTGCTCCAAACGCGAGAGTAGTTGGGCAACCGTGCGACTAGCGTACTTTTCGCTCATTCTTCTCCAATTTCTGCGCACTTTCTCGCGTTCTTTTTTCTCTGCTCTCTTCCCAGGTATCGCCCATGGAGAAACGCACTATATCTCGGAATCAAAAATCAAAAATTAGATGGGATTTTGCGAACAAGATGTAGAGATTCATTACTCCAGTATAGTAACAACCTACAAAAGCTCATTTGGGCAGTTTGGAGCATCCAGCCCCTGTGTATGTACTGATAGCCCAGCTCAACCAATTTTTTTTTACTTACTACCCGATGGTTACATTTGTAGTGATACATCTACGAGGGGACAGTTGTCCACTAGGATCTTCATAACTGACTTGAAAATAAAAAGAGTGAAGGATCGCGAGCACAAGTTTGCATGAACTCATTGAAGCATCAGACTTACTTTTCGACACACATTTTCGAAATGTTTTTCTCCACAAATCTCAAAAACAAAATTTTTCCTTATGTTTCGTTTGCGACAAGGAGTTTTTCGATCAGCATCACGGAATTCTGAATTCTGCACTGTGGAATCAATATGTTTCTTTCTAACCGTAGCAACTTTTTTGGGTTACGGTAGATGTACATTGGATACGATGTCTTACAGAATTTTCCGGATTCTGCATTTTGACAGGGTGATAATTCCGTACTCTGAGCGCGAATGCTCCAGCCATGTTGTACAGTAACGCGGCTTTTATAATGAGACGGTGAGATTACTTCAAGAATTTGGGGGGAAGCACGGTCCAACACCTTTTCAATCCACCTGCGCAGTGTTTCAGAAGAATGTGTTAGCTGTCGTATCCACCTCATACCAGTACTGACAATATAGAAAAGGAGCTATGGCACAAATTTTCGTAGTACATCATAGCCCTTCCCATGGCAAGCAAAGTTTGGCCAGATGCGTTGTTCTTCAGTGGCGGTATTCAAGAACGTTCCAAAATGGACGACCTCTCATACTAAAAACATGTATACTTGTCCGAGCAGTTATCTCGGTCAACTATGAGGCGGAATGGTAAAGACTGCAACACCACTTGCTCGGAAAACTCGTACACTCTGGATGATCGAGATGCTTGAAGCCTTCCCAAGAACATATTTGAATCCCGCCACAGATCTTTTAAGCTAGACTTAATCATCATCTATTTCGATGCTACTTTGTTATCTTCTCACCATTGAGAATCCACAACAACTCCAACATTCGACTGAAAACTGGGTAATTCCGGAAAACTTTGCTTCACTAGCACCTGCAAAGCAGCGATAAAAGACCGTACCGCATGTGTGCAGGGACAGCTGCGTCTAAAAGGGTGTCAATACGCAACCGACAAAAAGACATGTGTCGACGAATGAGGCGTAACGACCCGAATACCGCATAGAGCAGAGTAGGGCGAAGCTAAGCGTACTACTAGCCCTCCCACAGCCATTTTCTAGAGGCCCTCTCGGCGTTTCGCATCGAGGAATGAGGTCCGCTCCTTGATGAACCAAATTCCAAGCTTCCAGCCTTGCAAACTCGTGCACTGCAAGTGCTTAAGAACACAAAGTCAATAGAGTCTAATGAGCTTCACTTTTAATTCACATATCAATTTAAAACAATGTCTTTACACTAAGTGTACATCAAACATGATACCAAAATAAAAAATAATAGCAACAACTATAAACCGAAAAATCACTGGGATAAATTGAATCATACAGCTAAATAAAGCCATAGCATTATTTACAATAGTATGTGTGCACATTCTGCATGCAAACATACCCCAGCTAGTAAAAAATGGACGATAGATTGAATGAGTTTCGAATTTGTTCACTAAGTTTAAGTGGGCAAGCATCAATGAACGAGTTCTGAGGTAGATGAAAGTAAAGTAGCACTTTCCTGAGTTCTGTAAGTCAGGTAAATGAGGCAAATGTCAGTAAATACAATGTCGTAACCGGTTGTCGATTTAAAAAAAAGTCTCCTAAGGAAGCAACAACCGTCAAGCTCATACGATGTAACCCTCATTGCAAACAAACCGCTCATGAGGCGAAAGGACGCTTCGATTAATGGGTTCATTTGATATTGACCAGTGGCTGTTGTGGTCGTAAGTGCTGCCATCTGTGAACGTGCCGAATCCAGAGTCCATGTATCCAGAGTGAGTATTTGCCTGAATTTGCTAAACAAAAATCAGTATTGCTAAAAAAAAAAACAACACTTGACTTCCATCTACAGATAGATGGCGAAGAAATAGAAATGTGAGCAAGAAAAAAAACTTCAAATGAATTCAACAACATCCTCACCGACTTCTCGGCATCAAAATAAATAGGGCGAGCGTCGTACTGCGGTGAGTGAAACGTAGACTCCGAAACTTTGTTGACCGTCTGGGGAGCAGAATACAAGACGGGCTGCATGTGTCCCGGCGATGAGTAGGAAGGATCCATCGATCTCGGCGTTGTGCTCGAGAACTGTGGCGAAGGGAAGATCGACACCATAGAATGTGGCGTGGCGAGGCCACTGTAGGGAGAGGGAGCATTCTGTGGATGCCGTGTTGGAGTCGACTGGGTGGACCTGGGCGAAGCACGACTGGCTGATGCAGCATGGACTCGAGTGCTTCGCGAATGTCTCGCCATCAAGAGTTTTGCACACTAAAACGATCAATGAATGACCTTGCTCATATGAACAAAAATATGCTGAACAATTACCTTGATTCCTGGAGGAGTTGAGCTGGCAAATATTTCTCCATTATTTGAGTAGAGCTGAACACGCAGGTTGTCTCCGGATGCAAGAAGAGCAGCTACACCGAGTTGGTTGTTTACAAGAGCCGTGTCGTAGGGGGTTTGAGACTGAAATCAATCAGGATTTGTAGGTGATCCAGCATCAAGCAGACTGTCAATTCAACCATTTAAAAATTTAGGCCAAAATGTTGGGAATGTATAGAAAAATTCACGTAGCAGAAATGCAGCAAAAAAAATTGAATTCAGACACTCATCAAAGAACTACACATTGCGTTTACCGAACATACTATACTGTGGAAGATGTCATGCACTTGACTTTCTTACCTTGTCGTTTCTTAACATCACACTTGCGCCAGCTTTAATCAGCTCCTTGACCGGCCCCTCATGACCCTCGGATGCAGCTAGGTGGAGAGGTGTGCAACACTAAACAGCAGTTAGTTGTCGATTATGATAAATTGAAGTGTAAATGAAGAAAAAAAGCAAACCTCGTGGTCCTGACAATCCTTATTGGCATTTTTCTCTAACAAAAATGCAACCATTTGAGCATTATCGTATTTGGCAGCAAAATGAAGCGCTGTCCTTCCAGTCCAGGTACTTAAAGTCTAAAAACATTGAAGTTGATCATAAAAATCAAGCAGAGTTAGGAAAAGAGTGAAATTGCTCACGTTATCTCCGTCATAGTTCACCTTTGCACCAGCAGCGCATAAAGCCTCAGCAATCTTCGCATCTACTCTGTCATGCATAGCCACAAGCATAAGGGCCGTTCGGTTGTCATCATCCACTGCATCAACCTAAATTATTATCGAAATCGTCCGATTTAGTCTCCCCACGAACACAAAATCCAATTTACCTCCATTTTCATCTCTTCGACTTCTAAAAGAACTTTCACCATGTCAAGCGAGCAGATCCTTGCAGCCAGGTGAAGGCATGTGGAATTCTTGTGGTCACGAATAACAGGCGATGCTCCAAGTTCGAGAAGCTTGCGTACAATAGGCAATCTGCCGGAAGAGACAGTCACATGAAGAGCGGTGTCGTCGTCTTAATTAGTTTTGATTTATTGCGTGTTATTCACAACGCTATGAATACAATTCAGATAGAATACAAGTTCTGTTTCAGCAGTTACCATTATTAAGAAAATATTTAGTAGTCTATCATTAATTGACTTAACTGAAATAAATACAGAACAAGCACCCTGCAACAACTGCAGCAGTAATTCTCAAAACAATGAAGGAGTCAAAACACAATGTCCAAAACTCACAATCATCCCGAAGATTGAGATCTGCGCCAGCCGAGCGTAATCTTGTCAAGTCCTCAATAATTTGCTCCTCCGTCTTGTTAGTGTTCCTTACTAGTACCATCACAGGAGTGCGCCCGTTTGGACCACGCTGGTTAACGTCTTCAGCAGCAATAGGAATAGAAATTGGATTCGCCGAAGCCGCTTCAATATGTAAACGTGAAGGCAGTGGCTCAATCTTCTTGGCTTTTGGTAAGACGAACACTCTGCAAAGAGAGAATAATTCGTTTCCTTTTACAACTTCTTCTTTGCTGAGAAAGTACTGAATGATAAGGTTATTTCGATTAGAAAAACTTTTTTCATTAGGTAGCACGGAGTTCTTTTCAGCCGAGTAAGTTTAGAATTCCACTGCTTTTACAACCTTTGAGAGCCGTATTCATGTTATTCAGGATATATTAACCCTCAAAACTCTCACCTCGGCACTTTGGGTCCCTTAGGAGTCAGCTGTTCGTCCAGTAACTTCATCTCTGAGTGGTCTATCCGCCGCCGCTTGGCGCTCTCGAGAATTACTCTACGCTGCCAGTTGCTCTCACTGTAGCCGTTGGTTTTTTCATCTAAAGATCGTATAATGAGCTCAGAGGTGCTACATATTAACGTAACGAAAAAAACGTTGCATTACTTTCAAATTCGGTGGGCGGAATCCAAACAGGCGCGTTCTCGATCACCTTTCTTTTTCGGCTCGGCCTTTCGTGAACTATGAATAGGATCGCGATGACGATCATCACGGTGATACAGGCAAGCAATATCAACAGAGAGACATCGAGACTCGTTCTGCCCTTCCTGGGAAGCTTCGCATCCGCGGAGTAGATGGTCATATTCATGTCGGTTAGTTTCTGCAGAGCCAACGAAAATTAACTGCACAGACATCAAAAAGTAAATGAGAGGAAATTGATACTGTATGAGAGAACTAATGCCTAAAGTGTTGCTCTCAGAAAGAAACCAACATTAAATAGCAAAAAAAAATTATAGAGCAGCAAAAAGCGGATACTTATACAATTGTTCAGACAGGTACACAATAAATTCTCTTTTCTTACATTAAATGATTCTAAAAAAAGAAACTAGAGTAGAGAAGCGAGTCCTTACCTCTCTTGCAGCTTGTATGAAGCTCGCTACGACTTCTACATCACTAAAGCACTCTTCGACACATCCAGCCACATCCACTTCAATCCAGACTATGATTCCACGCTTATCAGTTCGCTGAGCATCTGATGCCATCTCCTGCAACAATGTATTCCAGTTTCAAACAAAAATATCAACGAAAACTGTCACTGCCATGTTCATACCAATCTGTCTATTTCGACTCTCTCGCCGATCTCCCCTTCATTCCACGCGAAGATCATCAGTCCTTTCTGATCTCTCTTGATTCTAACCTCAGCTCTCAACGTTTTACTGAGAGATCGAAGAAAACGCGGTGCATTTGCAACAAAGTAAGATGGATCTGCTAGGACTACAACCGACAATTCTCCAGATAACTAAAAAAAACTGCTATTAAGTTCACAAATGGAACGTCTCTATAGAGAAATAGAGGTGAAAACTTACGATCTTGTTTGAGATTCCTTGGCAATCTCCGCCGTCAAAGTCGCAGCCCTCTTGATTACATTGCTCATCGCAGATACCGTCAGATTTATGTTTTTTGCAGTAAGCTGATATGGCTTCGGGACAAACGGGTTCCTTTGTCATGCAGTCGAAACCGTCAAAGAGACAGGCTTCGTTGTTGCACACCTATCAAACGTAGAAGTAAAACAGAAAAATGGTGAGAAAAAAATAATTTACCTCGTCACAAACACCATTTTTAAACACCAGGGCACAGAAACTGGAGCTAGGGCATCCATCGAAGGGATTTTTGACCAAGCAATCGTTCCCGTCGTAATCGCATTCTGCTAGGTTACATTCTTCATCGCATTTACCGTTGCCAACCTTCTGTGCACAACTAGCGCATTTACTAGGGCCTTCCCTGAAATAGGCACAAACTTAACGCAAATGGTTATTCGATGGAATAAATACAAAACACATAAGTTATTACATAGCTCACCTTGTCTTTCCACTACTTGTCTTTATAAAACCTTTGCTACGTTCACATCGTGATCCAACAAAACCAGGAGAACACTGACAGACGTAGCCATCTATACCGTCAATGCAAGTACCACCGTTCTGACAGGTGCTAAAGAAATGTATTAAGAAAAACGATAATAAAAACATTTATATAGTCCACACCAGTATTAGTTAAAAAAATAAGAATCCCTACCTTGCGGAGCAGACTTCCATCGATTCGTTGCAGGTGGCTCCTTTAAACCCAGAACGGCACATACAGAAAAATGAACCTGGTCGATTGACACAAGTTCCACCATTCTGACAAGGAGATGTTTCGCATTCGTCTACATCTTCTTCACAGAAGAATCCTTGAATCATCAGTTTGACGGTGACATAATCCAAGTGAGGCAACAAATGTGTCTAACCTGTGAAATTTGGTGGACAAATGCAAGTGAAGCTATTTTTTGTTGTATTGCAAATCCCATTGTGAAAGCATTTGAATGGACCATCGACATCACAGTTAACCAAAGGCGATCGCCAAATATTGCAGGTTTCACCGACATGATCTTTTCGACATTCGCATCGAAACGAGGAGCCCTAAAAGCATCAGCTAGATTGGCCTCACGGCTGTCAATGAGGGAAGATAATCAATGAAGGACTGTCAGCTTCGTCCACCAAGCTGTATGGTTGTGAAAAAAAAAGTCATTTTGGGGATATAGGGAATGTCCACAAGAGCGCGTGAGCGGGAAGTAAGAGGAATAAACGAGTGGGAGGTGAACAATATAAATGGAAATCTGTAGAGTTCCCGAAAATCAGCGCGCCATGTTGCATTTAGTGCAAAGTGTTCTAATAGCCTCGACGGCATGAGTTTCCTGCATAAATATAGCAGCAGCGTCCCCTACGATTCAAGTTCTTTTTCTCGCCAAAACCTTATATAGGGAAAGAGATTACTTCTGGTGCTGAGCACAAATACAGCGTACAAACACGGTATTCTATGCCAAAACCGTGTTTTTGCGGGGTTACAGTAAGATTACGGAAGGATAATGAACGAAAATGTCACCACATTTCTCCGACTCCGACACCGGATAACGTGCAAAATGATGTTGCTAATCGTGAACAGCGTTCGAGGCATTCCCTCCCTCTCTACACAAATATGAGAGGATTCAGTGAAATATACTACACGTACCAAAGTGGACGCGATATCCATGTCCAGCGCCTCAAATGACATCTATGCAAAGTTACAGCGAAAAATCGATTTTAGGGTCGGGAATGTGGACTACAGTGTGTTTTTCCGGGTGTAAAATCGCGCGCGATCTGATCCATTCCAATAGATCAAATTCTCAGTCGAAAGACCACGTGAAAGCGGAGGTTCCAGCAATTCGCACGTAGCCTTTGTACTGGGTCCGCAATTGCACCGATTTTACTCCCGAAAAAACACCCTGTAGCATGCATATCACACTTCGAAAGCAGAAGGAAACTATCATAAGAAAAAGGTAAAAAAGCAATAGTGGGTTTCTAGGTAATGGTGTTTTGTTATAACAAATTGAAATGAAAATACAATTACCTCTGGAATACACTCTCCGAATTCACAAGCATGGGGATAACAGGGCTCATCGTAGTCGAAGGCTGCAGCACTGTTCAGAAACAGGTATACTGACAGTACTGCTTTGCATATCCATTGATTCATTGGCAACTATAAATAAATTTTATTGGTTAGAAACACTCATTCTTCAAGAAACTCCCTTAGTCTTCAAAAGCAAAGCCGTTTTCGACAAGTGAACAATGGACTTTGTGAAAGTATAGTAAGATCCTAACATGAACACCGATAAATACCAATGTCAGCAGAAGGATGGAAGAAAGGAACCTTGCGTTTTTTTCTACCTCTAAAAAAATGAAAGCATCAAAACCAAATCTAAGTCAAATACGATGTCAAATCTACTAGAAAGAAAACCAGAACATGTAAAGGACAACAATTCTAACAACGAAAACAGAAGGAAAATTCTCAGGGATGAACAAATTGCCGAAAGAATTATAACTCTGAACAAGAAAAAAAAAGAATTTCGGTAATAAATTGCTGCATTACATGTCGACAAACAAGTGCGAATGGTTAGACCTTAACAGAACAACTGATTTTATACACGGGCGATGCCACAGACTACATCACATGAGACTGAGGTGATAATTACCAGAGATGGTGAAGTGCGTGTATTTTACGCCAGTGGGTAGGCGATGCAGGGTGAAATTGGCCAGTGGTCCAGTTAGGAGGTTATAGACCACGGGAAAAAGGTCAGCGCAATGGGATCGCAAGAAAGAGGTCTCAGAGATCACAATACTTCACAAAACTATTAACAGTGAAAGTCTGAAAACGGCTAATACTAATGTCTCTTCGAAGTTTCGAAGAGGAGTGCATTCCCTGACAATTCATAATATGTTGCCATGAATTTGAATTTCAGGCTAACTTCCGCTCAAAAGTGAAATCTTCAAAAAGCCTCAGCAAGTTAGACTCAGAAGTTATATAAACAGTCGGCCAAGTAGCAACGAAATCATTCATCACTACACACATAAAAGTACTTCAAGAAAAATACGTGTAGGAATAAATACTTCTAGGGATCCAACCATGTGTTGCACAAATAATATGTTACAACAAAAAAACTGCTAACTTATTTATTTTCAACTTTACCACAATATACTTCTAATTAAAAAGGAAGTATGTACACAGGAGCAGCTAAAACGCATACATAAGAATTCTTGCAACGCTACAGAGAAGTCTGCTGAAAGTGTAGCAGAGAAAACTTATGCGAAGTGAGAGCAAACTCTAAGCATTCGCTAGAAATCTGAGAATAAAAGAAGGTTGCCCTCATGTCAAAACAAAGTAGAAGCAGTTACAGGAAAAAAGCATGAGCACAGAAGGGAAAAATGTGTTGAAGGTGGTAACGAATATGCTGTGCTTTAGTGTTAGTGCTCTGTGCAGTAGCATAGATTACCAGCAATTTTGAGTTTAGACGCAGGCGGGGGGGGGGGGGGCACTATCCCACTTGTTCTGCCCCGAAGTTTCAAAATCAAAAATTTCTCTGAAACTTCGTCTAGGGGGGAGGGGGGTATTTGATACGCTGATCACGAAAATCACACTAATTTGGTACCGTTACCCCATTTGGGTAGAGCTACGGCACGGTTGGGGTATGTGAGGCATCCCACGGAATCACGGAATTTTTGTCTACAGGGGTTATTTGATATGCTGATCACGAATATCATACTCGTTTAGTGTCGCAACCTCATCTGGCCGGTAAGGTCAGGACAAGTAGAGTCTAAAAATAGGAGAAATTGCTTTCAAATTGCAGAATCAATGTGGTGTTCGTAATCAGCATGCCAAATCGTTTACGGACATCTAATACCCAGCCTCATTTCTGACCAATCGCGGCGGGCGCAGGGAGTGGTCATAGCTAAGATCCTCTGCATGAAGCAACGTTGGAAGGCAATCTAATTGTTCAATGAAAGGGTGTCAGGTCTTGGAAAAGCCTTAGAAGAGTTCTTTGGATATTGTAAGACTTTAAATGATTTTTAGTCCCACTCAGAACAGTTTGCTGAAGAACCACCAGGCCTAATCGATTCAAAAGGACAGCAGCAGAGATTCGACAGATGACCTCAAGCAGAACATCTTCAGCTGCAGGTCTTCTGATTCGATCGGCCCTGCCTGTCTTGCCGGGAGCTCTAAGCTTATTTGGATAGAATTCTGTCATCAAATGTTTTGTAGTCGTTCCTCATTCGTATTGCCACCTGCTTGAACCTGGCCCGCCACGTCCTTCACTAAGTTGGGTATTAGATGTCCCGCAACCTGCCAAATAACCGCCATAGACAAAAACGCAGGTGATTCCATGAGATACCTGACTTACCCTAAACCTACCGTAACAAAACCCAAATGGAGTTACGGCACAAAATGAGTATAATATTCGTGATGAGCATGTCAAGTAACCCCTTAGACGAAATTTCAGAGGAATTTTTAATTTTGAGATTTTGAGACAGAACAAGTGGAATAGCTAATCATTTTTGTGCATTATCGTAACTTCAAGTATCTTTGGTCTGCAGACACATTCGTTGATCCTCACTCTACACGAGATGATGCGCACTAAAACAGAGAAGGTGCATTTCGTTGGGAAAAAATGAAAGTCAATGCACTGGTGTAATTTCTACGCCTATCTATTCTGAATTCTGTGGAGAGAATGATGAAGAAGACTTCAGCGTAAACGCGTGCCATGGATGTCAAAAGCAAAGCCTATGTCAAGGAGCAACCCGTAGATGCTAAAGAAGCTTGTCTTTTTACATTACCGTTTTCAAGACAATTGAAGTTAGCAAAATCTGCCAAAGAAGCATTACGAATCACCATGTTTTAATCGTTCGTCAATCTGTTTCTAACCTGTGATCCCATGAATTCATTTTATTCTTCTCAGACTCAGACAGGTCAAATTTGTTGTGTTCGCATTGTGGTTGTTTTCATTTTGTGTTGTTCCAGTTCACATGGGTAATCCATGTAATAAATATCAAAATCAATCTGTTTCTCCAGAGTCTCCAGTTAGAGAGAAATCAGAGAAAATCACAAGTACAGGACTTCTGAAGAAGGTTCCTGTAACATGTAAATTGGAAGCCACTTGTGATACCAAGAAGTTACTAAGAAAAAGAAAGAGCTGCAGGAAAACAAGAACAGCTTCCACTAGCCCAGATCAGTGTTAAACTGTTATATGGAGCTAAAAAACAGCAAGCCTGTTAACTAGCTTTGTGCAACGAGACGTTTGCGACATAGCCGGGTGGCAAGTAGTCACTAAAATGTATGCGGGTAATCTACACTCTGTACTACTCTGTACAACTGGCTGTATTGAAAATATCACAAAACCTTGAAATATGGCATGGCATCACAAATGAATGACGGAATTTCATCACAACAGGAGAAAGAACTGACTAAACCTGCAGAATCATAATCAAACGAAGAGCGGAACATCTTCAGTAAGTTACTACGTTTGTGACCTGTACATGGGCACGACGCTGTGAGTTCACTGAATACAAAGCACATCCAGTGAACAGCGTTACGAAGGCAGCCACTTAAAAAGGAATTTTTTGAAAGATCATTTGAAAGACCGAATGAATGTGGATCAACAGTTTTTGTTTGTTTGTTTGTTTTTGTAAAAAAAAACTTTCTCGTCCATATAACACCAATTATTCAAGAAAAACACACTCGGTAATGAACTGGAAATTGAAAAAAAAGTTTTAAGAATACCAAGACAAATCTGAGCAACAATGTTCAAAAACAAAGCCATGAAAGTTACCTCCGAGAACGAGTTTGAACTTCTCAGAGTGATGTTCGAACGTCGGCGGATATCCCGCTCTTACCAGACGGGTAATCACACGATTTTCGTCAGAAACTGCAAAAGAATGCAAATCAAGAAAATCCAATAGAGCAAACACAAAAAGCTATCCTCATAATGGAAACATTTTCAAAAATTATTACCCAAAAAAACTAGAGATATAAAAAAGTCCTTTCAAGAAATCTATTCTACCATGTTCGCCAGGACAATACAAGAAACTGGAAGATAAGTAGCTAAGCGAATCTATTTGTTAGTTCGTGATCTATATTCAGTGTTAACTAGGTAAATTACTCCAATCTTCCATCACTTGTATTACTAAATAAAACAGCTATTATTCGTCGTCGCTTTTTTTTTCTAGCCCTCTGCTCCTAATTTTGAAATTGTGTTTAACAATTAGCGTAGTACGACCACGTGCATATAAAAGAAAAAATTATCTAACTGCTTAAATACTATTCACAGAAAACTGACAAAATCCTTCAGCAGCGATTCACTTGGTATACAAGATATGTTTTAAGTTTATAACTTCCCTATAGTAAACTTACTATCATGGCAGCTGGAGCCTGTCCAACCAGAAATGCACTCCTTTTCTCCTGTCTGAGTACATCTAACAAGATGATTTTCAGCGGCAGATGGCTTGCAGTATCGACTGCAACGACGTCCGAAGAAGTTCCTGTGAAAGATATGGTATACATACATGGCATAATTATACAGGACAACCAGGCAAGTTGTCGTCTCAGCGGCCTGTTCAAGAAGGCAACTGGATCCACAACCATAGCAGGGAAATCTGCCCGGGTGAGTTATTTTCGTGTTCCCTTCATATTAGTAGTGTGCAGGGAGTGTCTTTCACTAGTGTCTGTCCAACTTGTTCACCGGAATTATGATGGGTTCCTCCTTTATGAACAACATTTAGAGAACGAACTCGTCACATTTGACTTCGAAGCTCACGCTCAGTACGTCCGTGTACACGCTGCGACTCTGTAGAGAACCGTCCACAATTATCGTTTCGAGGATATGTCCATGAGACCCTTGAGAAAAGATTCATTGGCAGATGTCTTCGAAATAATACCAAAAAAAACTTTAGTAAGCTTACCTCCCTTTTTATCTGTAACGTTGATGCTCACAGTAATGTAGTCCTGTAAGTCGTTCAAAAATTCTCGAGAACCATAACACAGCAAGAAAAGGAACCAACCGACTGAATGTTCCTGAGTGGCCTTCCTATTCTCATTGCATATTCTGGACGAATGGTGAAATTGTACGGATGAGGGTGGAAAATACATGGAGGGTGAGGAAAAGATCCAGCAAAAGATGGCCACTGCATATAGCAAAGATTCAAATAAACGATTTCCGTGGACGAAAATGTCATGGTAAACACACCGGACCCGCTCTGAAAGAGTGAATGTTCTAAAAGTAGTTGCAGGAACCATAACCACACTACAACTTAGTGGTTACAGCAAAAACAAGCAAACAAAACAAAAACAAACAAATGTAAGCGCAATGAATCTTACCTTCGGCGATTCATCAGTAAGGACTAGCGGAAGTAAGGCAAGAAATAAGGTCATCCTGAAGTTACGTGATTGCTAAAACCATCTTCAACATCAATCTGAAAGCAAGTTCTTTTGCGACACATGAAAGATTCAGAACGCATGTTTTACGTTTACTATTGCCGTAGACAACAAAAGTGATATCAAGGAAGACGCCAACATTGAAAAGACGATTTTTTCTCAAATTATTTTACTTTATTGTTCTCGGATATGCTCACTACGGTGATACAGTGGCAAAAGACGGTATTAGCATGCAGTTCAACAAACCCTCTGGCAGTTGGTGATTTGGTTACAGATTAATCATCAGCGCAATGATAACACTACATTGGAAGTTGGCTGGTCCAGCCGAATAATTGTATATATACCTACACACATAAGTACATATAGGAAGCTCCAAATGTACGCAGACAAGGCAGAGAGGCAGGCGCTCAGCATGCAGAGCGCCCGTGTCTCTGCCCAAGAGGGCCGCGCCGCGGTCTCGACCCTTGTCTACGTACATTTGGAGTTCTCTGTATGTACATACAGTGGGCGTCAATGCCGGTGGCCGATCTGCGGCCTCGAGAAGGACGCCGCGCAACCGCGCCGTGTGCGCCATAGCCGATGTCTTCTGCTGCTGTTTTGCAATTTCTAGCAGCTGTTTTCAGGACTTTCGATCGAATCGGGAAGAAAAGCGCCTGAGTATAGCATCTCGGCGGCAGACGATGCCGACCCCGGCGCGCGGCGCGGTTGCGCAGCGTCCTTCTCGAGGCTGCGCATGGGCCACCGCCAATGACGTCCACTGTACATAGGCCAAATGCTCACTTGGCTTCCACCATTCCGTGTGGGAATTGGATATATGTACACAATTGGCACTATTCCACTTGTTCTGCCCCAAAATCTCAAAATCAAAAATTTCCCTAAAACTTCGTCTAGGGGGGTTATTTGTCATGCTGATCACGAATATCACATTGATTTTGCACGGTAACCCCATTTGGGCAGGGTTACGGTAGGGTAAGGGTAAGTATGGTATCTCACAAAAACACCTGAATTTTAGTCTGCGGGGGTTTTTTGACATGCTGAGCACGAATATCATGCTCATTTTGCACCGTGACCCCATTTGGGTAGGGTTACGGTGGGGTAAGGGTGAGTATACCTGCCGTAATCCTACCCAAATGAAGTTACCGTGCAAAACCAATGTGATATTCGTGATCAGCATGTCAAAAAACCCTTGTGGACAAAAATTCAGGCGTTTTTGCGAGATACCATACTTACCCTTACCTTACCGTAACCCTGCCCAAATGGGGTTACCGTGCAAAACCAATGTGATATTCGTGGTCAGCATGTCAAATAACCCCCCTAGACGAAGTTTTAGGGAGATTTTTGATTTTGAGATTTTGGGGCAGAACAAGTGGAATAGTGCCACACAATTACAGGAAGCTCCAAATGTCCGCAGTCAAGAGGGACGTGGCCACGACGCGGCTTTAGACAGAGACACAGGCGCTCGGCATGCTGCCACTGGTTGGCTGCAGAGTCAGAGAAGCCAGAGGCAGCATAGAGAGCGCATGTGGCTGATCAAGGAGCCGCGCCGTGGCCACGCCCTCTTGACTGCGGACATTTGGAACTTCCTGTATATGTAGCGTCATTTCCAAAGGAAATGATCAGCACCGTGGAAGTCATCCACGGTCTCCAAAGGAGACTGAAGTCTTCTGTACCTCCAACACCCCCCCCACCTCTCCCTTTATTCCGTTCATTCCACAGCTGTTCACATGTCCTGAGATCAACACAGAGAATGAAGAACACATGTACAGAAGAAGTGAAAGGAAAAAATACACGGAGGTGTCAAAGAGGAAAAGCCGAACGTATTTTGACCAGTGTTATACGCAAATGCGGAACGTCGCGCCAAAACATGTTTTCAAAAGTTCAAGTTCCTAATTCACTTCATTCAGATCCAAGCCCAGATCCCAAAACGTCTTCCCCAGGTGGTACATCGGTTCTGGTAGTTCTTAGCATACTGTTGTAGTACCCTCTTATGTAGATCTCACAAATTCCAATTTTCAAGGCCAATCTTAAAGTCTGGACTTCACAGCAGCTCCATGAAATCTCCGGAAAAAGCGTTTTTCGTGTACAGGGAATGTCAATCACGATCAGTATTCCCGCAGAATGGCGCGCCGCACCACCCACGCGGCTCGGCGGGCTGGCTGGGTGCTGCGGCTGATGGATGTTGGGGGATTTTCAGCTCTTCTTTAGTTTCTGCGACAATTTCACTCATTTGTGGGCCTTCTTGGTAACTGTTTGAGATAGAGTGGCGCTGTGTGCAATCGCACTCTTCTTCGGATGTTCCTGGGTTGAGTTGAACCCTCACAGGTGCTTCAGCAAGAACTTCTACCGGACGTCAGTAACTTCGATAAAAGAACGCACGATGCAATTGTCTTCACATGATTGATCTAAAAATGATCGTGAATAGGAGAAAGCTAGTCATCAACCGCAGTGGAGACCGCAAATTACGCGATACAACAGCTTTCTAATAAGCAATGAGAAAAAGCCTCTTCGTAGGAAATAACTGCAAGACGATATCTTCCTCAAACTCAGATATTAGAACTGAATCGGCGCCACTCTATCTCAAACATTTATCAAGAAGGGCCACAATTGAGTGAAATTGTCCCATAAACTAGAAAAAAGCTGAGAATCCCCCAACATCCACCAGGTAGCACGCTGCGCCGCGTGGGTGGTGCAGCGCGCCATTCCGCAGGAATACTGATCGTGATTGACGTCCCCTGTATATCATTCGTGCAGTGCATAAGTTCTGGTCTTCCGTCCCAGCACTTGTGGTACTCCCTTAATTCTTATGTCGATGAAGACATCAAGTCATTTGGTGGCGTTAAGACTGCGCAGGAATCCTTCAAATTCTACGGAATCTGTAGAATATGTGCTCCAATCGAAATAGTTGGACCTCAGTCGCCTCGCTGCTCAGAGCACGAGCAGTAACACTTTTTTTTTTCGGGACTACGCTCCAGACCCCGTTACTAAGCCCCTTTGCCTCTCGACCCTTCTACGAAATGCAGCTTGCCCCTGAAGACCTGTGCTGGGGCCTGATCGAAGCGTAGACCATGCAAAAGGATTTGCATACCGCAACGGGTGGCAGTGGTCAACGCAGCCTCTCCCCCCTCCCCCCTCCACCCCCCCCCCCCCCCGAGAATGGGTCGTCGGTTTCTTGAAGTTACTATCTGTTCCAAAAATTAGAGCAATTCAATGTTTTGCGTGTAGCTACACAAGACACGTCTAATCTTGAAAATTGAGCGCTATCAGTTACTGGAAACGTGCCAGAACATGTCTCGCCTATAACAACTGCCGAGACTTACCTCATCTTGGAAGCCTGCCAAGTGGCAAGATTGGTGAAAAAGACAGTACCTTGTAAAATAGATTGGAGTATAGTGTAAGCTTGCTGTCTATTGTTTATTATTATTTTTAAAATATTTTTTATTAATCACTCGACATTAAAATTGATATTTTTGTAATTCTGTTATTCCGTCTGGGTTTACGGAATGGCGGAGTTACCACTGTTTTCTCATGCCCTGGCTAGCAACTCCAGCCTCCGGCATTGAAAGGTGGCACCACCGTACTGGCGGCACTTGCGCATATATAGTCCGTTCCAAAAATGACGATAATTGAGTATTCGTGCCTATGGTCCGTATTTCTCCTCCGCCTCTCCGAATACAGCACTATTTCGCGCGTTCTCTCTTTCTCTGATATCTTCACAACTATGCTCCCCGGTGAAACACACTGTAACATCCTTCGAAATGAAGCACACTATAGGGCAATTTATACCAGGTGCGTGCGTCAGTCGCACATCAGTCGCACGCATCCATTTGTAAGGGATTTTCGATGAAGACCGGTCAACACGGCATGTGCATCCTCAATGAAAAGAACGCGCGGCCGTCGCGAGGCCGTAAACGCGTGCGTCTGAGCTGCGACTGCGATGCGACTGCAATGCTACTGTGCCCTATTCTTCATCATATAGACGCACGCGCGTCAGTCGCACGCATCCAGTATAAATTGCCCTTATCACAGTCTGTTTGGTGATACCGCACGTTTGACCTGTATTAGAGGAACGTCTGCTATAACTGATATTCCCACAATGAGTACCCTTTTGAATTTGCAGAAAATCACTGTTATCTATGAGAAGCTTGTCCTGTAATTGATCTCCAGATGAAGTGGCACGCAGTTCCTGTAAGGAGATTTTTTCCAGACAAACCTTCCACTGAGCTTGATTTACTATCGAAAACCCAAGGAACGCGCAATTTTCGGAACTTCCGCAGAGCACTGACGTCATTCTCAAGCTCCGACGAAATTCCGAAAGGATTACACGATAACACGATGAGGATTATTTTAGAACTTCCGCGGTGCTTCGAGACAGATATAATTGTGCAAGATACGAACAAATCGAATGGCATATTTTTGTCCAATTCTTGCAGTTATGTGTTCTTGCTTGACTTCAGCTAGCCATGTAGGAAGCCATAGTGAAATAGGAAGATTTTCGGTTGATTTCCATTGCAGCTTGCTTCCGAATATTCCAGTAATGCATATTTTTGTTCTCGCGACACGTGGAGGTATTCATCGCTCCGAGCTGATCGACTCTACCTTATTAATGACTCCGTATTGGAGGAATTGTGTAACTCTTGTTCGACTTCGGAACTTCCGCAGAGCCATCTGGAGACCTACCGTCGGGTCACCTGCGGTACATAAGTCCCGAGATAGCTTCGAGGAAGTTCCGAAAGTTTGTCTGGATCAGTGAGAATGGCCGTGGGCTAGGATTCATGAACGCGAATCTGGGTTTCTTGACCAATTTTCAAGCCCTGTGTCTCCTCAGATTACGAACTCTGTACGTGAGCCAATCACTCCGACCATCGCTCATTTGCGTGGTTAATGTTTCATGAATCCCAGCTCTGGAGGTTAAGTGGCACACACTTCCTAGACAGAGCGTCCCGAAGCGGCGCTCTAGACAGGTGATTGTATAATTGGGGTAAGGACAAACAGAAAGTCGCTTTCCACAGGGGTCCATTTGATTGGGAAGCTTCCCGTACTGGCAAGTGTTTCAATCAGATTAATCCAACAAATAGTTTCCACGTGCTTTCTTCTCTAAACCTGGGCATGAAGTTTTAAAGATGCTTTTACTTCTTCTGCCAACCAGGTTGCTAGGTGGTTAAACTTTATTGGCCTGACGTTTCGAACAGATCGTCGTCTTCAGAGGCCTAAAAGTGGCTCGCGGTTCTTATCTGTGATTGAAACCGCCAAACGTCTCCACTCACCCTGCCAGCTTCCCAACATTACCCCAAGCTTGCTACTACAAAAGACCCAGGACGAAAGGTAAACCAACCTTGTCACCACCGTTCTTGCGGAAAACCGCAGAAGACTGTCGTTGCGGACAAGTAAGACTCACTTGGCGGTCCGTATCTCATGTTGTCTACAGTCTACAGCTCGCATAACGATATGTACGGTAGGAAGTCACTAGTGATGGATAGGCACTCATTCCTTTTTTTATTCATTTCCGGGTTTCTAGCCGCAATCCAGAAGGCCTCTAGCGCTTTTCTGGCTGAAACCTCTGTTTCATATGTCAAAATATTACATTTAACACAGAAATCATTTCCTCCATGCACCTCGTTCCTGTGCCTACCAAGTGGTGACGTCAAACTCCCTCGCCTCTTGCTCGCTAAATGCTCCTTGATGCGTACGTTGAGCACTCTGCCAGTTTCCCCAATGTAGCGCGCATGACATTCCAAACATTCAATTTGATACACTACCCCCACCTTTGAACAGTCGCCTACTTTTCCGTACGGGCATATCACACAGTGTTCTGTTATGCATTCTATATCGTACAGACGGTTGCAAATAGTGATTTTGTATTCTTTCCTGTCAAGATTCATGAACAAGTACGGCAGAAGGACCTTTCAAGCAGGGTCAAGCGTGTGTCGATAAATTATCAAAGGGGGTCGTACGCGGGGGGGGGTGGGGAAAGAGGGGGGTCGTAAGGGGGAGGTCGTGGTCGGGAGGGGGTGCCTTAGTGTGGAATAGGAGGTAGAAAAAAAGGTAGAAAAAACAGAAGAAGTGGGACACTGAATTATCCATACACAGGATTTGTTTTGACGTGATGAAACGACTTTAACAGTATGAGTTGAATAGTGAAAAGTGGGGGGTTATAGGCTAAAATTTTCGCACGTCTGAACTGAAAGTCCTACCCAGTCCTGCAGGCCAGTAAAAAGTCATTTTATGGACCCTACCCAATAGTGCTTTACCCCCAAGTTTCAGATCTCCAGCTTCAAGAGGAAAGATTCAGCACGGGAATTACGGAGATGAGGTTTCGTCGATAAAAATGGCCTTTTTTCCATGTTTTTATCGACGGAGTTGAATCGCGGTGGAAGCAGCTGCGGAAAAATGAGCTGTACGGCCTGAAAGGGCAAGCCTTCGACTATTAGGAACCTGAAAAAAATTGGGACCTCAACGTGCCAGATCTTCTGATATTCGCGTCCGACTACAACCATGTCTCTGAACGAGTCAAAATTTTAGGCTGAAATTTTCGCACGTCCGTACTGAAAGTCCTGCCCAGTCCTCCACCCCTATAAACAGTTATTTCGTGCTTTACGGTCGATCATCTTCAATCTACTACAAGCGCGTGTCATTTTACGCCATGCAAAAATTCTAGCCTCGGAGGGGATCGAACCCTTGACCATGCCGTTGATGTGTATGGTTGTTTTTCGTAACGAATACGAAGGTATTTCGTTCAGAAACTCTGTACGGACGCTTTCAGACTGAAATTCGCTCACCGCACACGATTTAACCCTCAGCAAAAACTTGAGCCTCGGTAGGGATCGAACCCTTCACCATGTAGATGATGTATATACATAGATGTTTTTTCTTGATGTGTTCGAGCCTCATTAGTTACGTTAGCAAAATTGCATTTCGTACATTCCAACGTTTTCCAAAAAACTTCCAAACAACTAGTTAGATACAAAAGAGCCTCTTTCTCCTTCCTATGCTCTGGCTCCACCACACCTGTCGCAGTACGAACACCTGAAATGGGATACAATATCTAAATTCTGTAAGCATAGAAGGAAATTTGTGTGCAAAGGGGGGGGGGTCGTATTTTTGGTGGCTCAAAGGGGGGGGGGGGTCGTATGGGGATCGACTTTTTATCATCATCACGCTTGACCCTGCTTTCAAGTCATGTTGCATCGGGCCACCAACAAACCCAGGTCAGGATTTCCCTCCAGAGGGATGAAATTTCTCAAAGTTAGTTTTTTTTTTCAGGCCAGATCTGTTGCAACTTCTTATTTGACGAGCAGCATTTCTTTCGAGTGTTCTACCAAACCATTGCTATCGAGTGTATCATTCTACAGTCCGCCACCTTACTTGCCTAGATGAAAATTTGACATCTATGTAAATATAACGCCTTGACAGGCCAATGAAATACGAGTCAGATTTTTAGAGCAAATGGACTCGGCGCCAGAGAAGTAATAGGAGGTGAATGTGCACTGAACGTCTTTAGTGCGCCGCGAATCGCACCATTATCATCCTTCGGATTTCCACCCGAGTTTCCGATACTTTCATTTGTACTGTGTACCATGAAAATGGGAAAATGCCCGCGTTCGTAAATTCGCCATTGCTGCCTCGACCCATGAACCTTTTGAGTAGGACGCCGCTTCTGGGACATTTTGTTGTCAGTTAGTAACCGTAAAATATTTGCACTTCCAGGCGATTCCGTTCAATTTTTCCACCTTGTACAGCCTTGCATGTTCCATCGAAGCCAGTTGAATGCGAACTCAACTTGTAACCATCTTTAGATCCATAACAAAATTCATTATATTTTGTACAGTTTATTCACAGAAAAAAAATGCCCGTAAAGAAAAGTAAAGAGGATGCAGTACAGGTGAAATATCACAGCAATAAAAATCTGTATAGTTTGAGCACTGGCATCAGTGAGGTAGAACAGGAGATGAGTAAAATCCACAGGTTAGCAAAACATAGGAAGCTGCTTCGTACTTTGGCGAAGGAACTGATAAATATTCACAAGGAATTTCTGTTCAGATCCTTCAGGTTCTTTAGCTCTCTATTTCAGATGTCACACCAGGTGTTCACCATTCAATCTTCATGTTCTCATACCGATGTTTTCTCTTGGAGTATTTTGTGCACGAGAGATCACCGACTTCGCTGACAGAATCGAGAACCTGCAAGGAATAGAAGTCAGCCCTGATGAGCCTGTTCTAAAGGAGAAAATTCCTTTCATTTCCTTAGTCATGAGAAACTCCAGTGGTCTGGAATGGCTGTGTTTATAATCTATCGAAATGTGATGGCGCCACGGCGACGGTCACAGCACGCGCGACCGCCGGCCTTACGCAGAAATAACGGAAGGAATGAGGAAAAACGGGAAATTCTGGTCTACAATGTCGGTAAAATCGTCGCGTAGCGCCTCGCACTTGCTAGCACAGCTTAACTTTAGCCCATCCCGTGACTATCGGAGGAAAATTACGAGCCGCGTAGGGAACTCGCGTGGCACAGACAACTGCTAACGCGGCCATTGTGCGCACTTACCTCCGCATGGGACCAACCACTTTTGAACAGTTTGCATGCACGGAAATGTTCGTCCCGCGGCGAAGAAGCATAAACAGCCAAATGCGACGCGAGTTCGGCCTATCTTGTGAGTTTCGGAAAGAAAAAGTATAAACAGCACGCAATGGGGAACCGCGACGTCACGTGGTAAGGATAACCGTCAACGTTTACAAGTTGAATGCAGCATGCACATGTTTCCGCGCAGGACCAGCCGTTTTTGAACACTACACATCTGTGCGACGGTCGCGCAGCGGCGAGGTATAAACATAGCCACTCGCCCGCTCACTACGTACTATCTGGCACTACTTGCTCTGTTAGTACTCTGATTGTCTGCACATCTAAACGTCTTACTGATATCACCGTCTTCCTTCTCGCTCATTCATGTGCTGCAGCGCGTGCAAGTGGGTCCAAATCACTGGAGTCTCCTTCACTTCTGAAGTTTTAGAAGTGTAACCTTGTCGAGCATTTCCTTGGTATGTGCTGCAGAGATGCAGAATCGACATCTCGATTCCGTCATGTCAGTGGCGGGAAACGACACCACAACGACGCCGACTCCTCTTGCAAGCATCTCACGCCCGTAGAAGCTGGAATTTCATAGCTATGAATTTTTTCTCGAAACAGTTTTCTTTTACTTTTTTACTTGAACAGTGCATGTACAATGCATTAGAAAAGTGAATTCAACACCATGGTGTAGTCTGTCTCGAAAACAAAATATTTAGTTTTGCTGGTGAAATTTATTGCTAAACGACAAGCATATGAGTGTAAGTTCTGCTTCGTTTCTGACAGATTGCCTTATGATTTCACCCATTTTTTCCTCAATTTCTCTCTAATTCTGTCACTGTTGAATTGGACTTACAATTAGTAGTGCACTCTTACTAGCGCGGGCTACGTGAGTATAGAGTATAAAAATCCTCTGCTGTTGGACTTCTAAAGAATTTTCTTAGCAGACTTGATTCCAAGTGCTCAGTTGGAACATGGATAATCACAATAATAGCATATGTAGGATGTGTGCATTATTATTCGAATTTTTCTTTCGAATATACGAATAATCGAATATTGCAACTTTTGAATTATTCGAGCATTCGAATAATCGAATAATTTGACTTTTCAAAAATTCAAATATTCGAATAATTAAATATTTCGACTTTTCGAATTATTCGAATATTCGTTCGAATACCAATGTATAGGCTGCCCTGCATAGGTGGTTCGGCTCGGCTTCATTTTCAGATGTGCCATAACAACTGACGCCCCCTGTACCTATGGGATAGATCTCAATGCATTTCCGGTCTCCGGTATTGGTCTGAAAGTGATATGTTGCGTCGAGAATAAAAAAGAACTGACCCGCATTTAGCTGGATAGTAGAGAAGCACTGGAACTACGGGGCTGTCGTCACTGCCATAAACAATGAAGCCCATCTGCTTCAGTCGCAGACGGAAATAGCGTGAGTTCCTGGCGAGCAGTTCAATTCGGTGAGCACCTGAATCGCTTCTTTAGACTACTTCTTCTACGTTGTGCATACTTTTCTGTTGAATATCGATGTTTTTCGTCCGATCATCAACTGCACTACAAGTTCTCGCGCTTCGTCGCAGAATTTATCAACGATTCCACCCGAATTTTCATGTTTATGCAGTCTGGAAGTGTTTCCTAGCCTTTTGATGGTTAATGACGTAGGAGAAACGAAAAACATCTCTATGATCAAGATGCACCATTAGCAGGATGGGTAATCTCACATCCATTGATATGACTACCTACAGCAGCTAAGCCGTCATGCGTCGGTGAGATTTACCTGTGCAATTGCGTCAAAACGCCGAATTTGCCCACCGCTAATATGTGCATTGACCGTTTATCCTGGGTAATCTCATGAAAACCCTTGGTATAGAGGACGTCATGTATGGGTAAACATGTTTGTGGGTTCCGGGTAAATACTAAGTCTAAGTATGTTACTACGTTTACCATGCGTAATCTCAATGATGCATACAAGCCCAGAGAGTATGAGCACCCATAAACACCATAGCGTCGTACTCAATATGATTTACTCTTAGCTCAGCATGCATCAATGGATGGGTGATCTCATACCCAGGGGTACGGCTACCCATGGGTAACAGATGGGCAAATGTTAAATTGTGATGCATGCATGAAAGCCAGGGGCCGCATCCAAGAAAGTTGGAAATATGGGTTAAATGGGATACACCGGCAAGAGTGGGCGTGGCCGCGTTTTCCTGCGATCCAAGAAAATTTGTCCGCCGAAATCTTTCCTCCCAACGGAAAAATACTAATCCGCGTGAAAACGTCTGGATATATGGGAAAAATGGGAGAATTCCTCAGTGAAAAGTACTCGTTCTACTAATGAGCGATAGTTTAGCAACTACGAAATGCATTTTGGTAGAAAATGATGATTGATTAATGATTTTCACTGCAACCCATGTCCACATTACTAATGATTGCTTCACGCTAAGCATACTGACCAAAACGTTGTTTTGTTTTGCGCGTCGTATGCAGAGATAGTGCTGTTTGAGCGGAACACTTAACAGAAAAGCACTAGTATACGGAATAAAAAAAACACTTTTTTTGGTATTTCAACAGTAACTTAGCTAATAACTGTAATGGTAATCACTCCTTGAACAAGCACCCATGATATCACACCTACCTGCAAATCTGGGACACACTAATCTGTGATGACCTCTTCAGTCAAGTTTCTAAGGATGTCGTTTATAAACTCAACTGACGCTTCTTGTATGAGATGGTTTTACACTTCTAAGCAGAAGTGTATACCTAATGCGCGTCTTCTTATACTAGAACAGAAAACTTTTACGGATCAAGTAGTAATGTGGGTGTTTCTAGAGAAAGAAAAACGAATGACTTCCTATCATTTCCAAATGTGTAAAGGAGCCCTCACTTCACGATTGTAGGGAATATGCGCGCAAACAGTTGAGAAATCAGATCCGTTCCCGAAATTAAGTCATTTTCAAGCCTATAACATGTGATATAATTCAACCACGCGTCAACAAAACTCTGCTGTAGAACAGCGAACATTTTCGAATCATTGCGTTGAAACGGAAAACTCGTACAAGGGTATGTTCCCAAACTGGATAAATCTTTCTTGGATCGCAGGGTCGGGAAAGTCGCCAATACGAGGTTATATTTCCGTCTGGATTTCGTTTCCAACGTATATGTTCTTGGATACGGCCTCAGGAAATGCAACTAATAATTGAGGTTTTGGAAGTGGACGGAGGATTCAATGCTCCAAATCAATAATCTGCGGACAAGAGGGGCGCAAATCACCCACGGGGCACCAATTCATGACATCTCTTCAGTGTGTGTTGAGTTTAGCACACGCACCGCGTCAGGTAGGCTATACCTAGCTCCTTACACATCCACCTGTGAGTAAACATTTTGATGGGTTGCAGGTTATGGGGTAACTTGAGGAAGTTTCATCGTTTACCATGGGTAATCTCAATGATGCATACCAACCTTGGTCCCTTCGCTGGCACCTCATCAAAACTATTGAAAAGCAGAGAAATGGACCCTAAAAGATTCCTCTGTCTCTCCCTCTCTCTCCATCATTCTTTTTTCTCCCTTCTTTTGATTTTGTAGCTGAAAAACCGCTCTACTTTTTTGTGCGAATACTTGAGGTGAACGGTTTGTTGGATATGTGAAAGAAGTGTTTGCCTTGAGATTTATTTTTAGCTCTTTTCTGACTCGAAACTCTTGCAAAGGTTGGAAAGTGTCTTGAATTGTTTACATCATTGTTTGCATTACTCTGTCCGACAAGGCAGCCAATATGGTAAAATTTACCGTCGTTCGTTCCATCTTTTCCCATTATAATGCTCATGGAGGTGTATATTTGCTGTGCGACAGGTGGTGACATCGGGCATGAATAGTATCCAGTCGGAGAGTTTACTCGCAAATGATCAATGGTTTTCTGAAAACGCTTTCTCCTCTCAGAACACATCGAAGTCTCATTTTTTTAATTTCAGCGTCTATCCTGAATTTTTGTCGACTTTACAGTGCTCTTTAACCGACTGTGATGATTATCTCTCACCTTAGCACCAGCGATGTAGCCACCAGCTGCTCCGAAGCTTTTTGTGAAAGTTCCCATTAGAATGTCGACATCTTTCGGATCACATCCCCAGTACTCGACAACACCCCTACCTGTGGCTCCCATCGCGCCTAAAAATTGAGCTTATATTAGTTTTCACAGGTTCCATTGATATTCTCAACCTTCAATTTTTCCCATGGTTTTTTTTTCAAGTTGGCGTTACATATAAATACTTTCCATGCTATATATGTTTAATTTTGCACACGTCAGAAAAAAATGTGGGTGTATTGTGCATTCTCACCGATTGAGTGGGCCTCGTCCAGGTACAAATATGCACCATATTTTTTCTTCAGAGCGATAATGCCAGGTAGATTACAGATAGATCCTTCCATGGAATAGATACCTGAGTTTGGATAGCAACTTAGGAGTTTCTAAGTTACAGAGGAAAGAAAGTACAAATATCGTAGAAAAGACGTGGTCACTTTTGGCTCACCTTCGACAATGATCAAGATCTTGCGGTACGGTCGGTAAGTTTTAGGATTACCATAAGCTATGGCGTCACGCAGGATCTTCTCCAGAGATTGCATATCTGAAAATCCGTACAAAAACAGAATGATCTGTAGTGTTAGCGTGTGTTCATGATTCGAAAATTAAAAACCACCATTGTGCTTGAACACCTTTGTAGATGCTCCAGATAGCCGGCATCCCAAAATCAGTGACGCATGGTTGTACTGGTCGGAGATAATCAAGGAATGCTGCAAAGAATACCACGGTCCTACAGTTTCGCACTGATGCAGAGATGCTATTTGCAATGAGTGGTTTAGTTGGTAAACAAGGAAAAGAGATCTGCAGACCTTGTCGACTAGACAAGGAGCGTTCATTGAGTTGGTTGCGAATCCCATGCTGAACACGATCGCGTCTTCGACGTTGAGGAACTCAGCAACGAGCTTTTCCAATTTGTACTGCGACACAGAGCGGCCTAGAAGATTCTTCTTTCTAGTCTAGGCATGTTATAAAAACGGTGGCAAAGTTTTTATTAGCTGATTTAAGACTTTATTTCGTATGGAAACTTTGTTTTGAAATTAAATTACTTTGCTGCTAAGTAATATCAAGCAGCTGCATATAACGTATTACTGTAACGACCTTACCCCCGATTACCAGGGTATCCACGCTATGTCGCTGTAGAAAGAGACTAGATGGAACTGAGAACGTTTGAACTCTGCTGTCTCCCAGTGGTAACTTCCTGTGGAGCTTTTTTTCAATAGAGAGTACAGGGTGGCGAAAAAATACGTGCGCCATAGGCAGCGTTCTAATTTTATTCTTCGCCAACAAACATTTGAAGAGATTTATTTTTATACAACAACAAGACACAACATTTCATAATTACAACGAATTTTCGAAGTGTCCGCCTTCAGCTTTGATGCAGGCATCAATTTGTTTCTTCATGGATTCGATCGTGCGGCGCAGGTAGTTGACGTTGAGATCGGTCCAAATTTCGATCTATTCTCTCGATAGTCTACAAGGTTTTTCACATTTCGACTCCTACGTTGCTATTCCATAAAGCCCCAGACCGAAAAGTCCAGTGGATTCAGATCCGGGCTACTGGCGGATCACAAATCTTTCGTCAAAAAAGAGCCGATTCCGGTCTCCAGGAAGTGGATCGTTGTTTTGGCTGTAAGGGGTGGAGCCCACTCTTGTTGGTAGATAAAATTGAAATGTTCTTGCTTCCAGGGCACCACAGCTTTCTCGAGGATCCTTTCTTGGCAGACTTTTGCATTAATTTTCACGTTTTTTATCGATAAAAATCAGAGAAGTTTTGCACGTTGCACTGATGCAGCCCCAAACCAGTGAGCTTTCAGGAAAAAGAGTTCTTGTGGCAACTTTTCGCTTGCGATTGTTCTTGAGAGCCGGGCTAAGAAGTTGGCGGTGATTCTGGGAGTTTTTAGCAACTTCACCGGTGAAAACTCCCTCGTCCGACCAGAGGACTTCCTCAATGCGGCGCACCGTGAAGAGTTCCCGCAATTTCTTGCATTTTTCCTCCCGATTTTGCTTCGCTTGATCGGTAAGAACTTGGCCGTTAAGCCGGCGATAACTTCGAAGTCCAAGATTATTTTTCACTATCATTTGAAGAGTTTTGCGAGAAATATTGAGCTGTTTAGCCATCTGGTTCAAACTCAGGTCATCTTTTCGGTCAATCCTTTTCTTAATTATCCCACGCATCCGCTGGGTGTTGACAGTCCATTTTCGTCCACTTATGGGTTTGGGCTGGACGTGTCCTTCCTCTTTCCTTTGCTTTACAATCTTCTGGACAGTTCTTAGAGGGATTAGGGGCTTCGAAAAAATTGCTGTGTTCTTCGTTCCATTTTCTGCCAACCGTGCATCCGCGTCTCGACGCGGGCACACCTTCGCTATAGCTTGGAAAACGACTTTTTTCCTTAAAAACTAGTAATAAGGAACAGATGAATACAGTGCGTGTCAAAACTTTATGCCCACCCTAAAAATTCATCATTTCGGGCAAGGATCAAGCTTTCTCGAGTAATGGCGTTCACTATCGTTTTCAGCGTGCTTGAAAACCCCAGAAAATTTCACCAAGTCATTTCTAGGTGATCTTCTAATTTTTTAATAGTTTTTGAAAGGAAAATGTGGCGGTTCAAAACTTTACGCCCACCCTCGAAAATGTCGATTACGGAGGAGAGAAACTGCGAATAAGCAGGGAATTGATACGAACTGATATAGTATCGCTCAAGAAGACTTTAGGTAACCTTATGGAGCAGTCAAAATCAATGCCGAAGGTATTTTACGTGTCACTGACTGAGCAAACTCTCCTTCGAACAAGTTTGAACAAAACCAAATTTTTTAAAGACTTTGGGTGGTCGTAGCCACTTAGCTGATATTTTGATGAATAATCTTAATACGCATAGATGGAAAAGGGAACACTAGAACACATTTCAAGGTCGACACGACGGCCATATCACCCGTCTGATCCTTCTCCTTCACAGTGTCGACCGAGAAAATCAGCATTAAATTCCCACTAACTGTGTTCAAATTGACCAGTCTCTTCGTATATCAGCATTTGAGGACATTTGAAGCAAGAACACAATGCCTGTTCTCCGGCGGACGCCACACTACCCTTGGGGTCGAGTGATTTTACTAGGCAGAACATGAATAGCATGTAGGCTTGGGCGGCATTTTTCATAGTGTTTATTAACATGCAAGATGTCACTCATAACTTTGAATGCGCTGTTCACTCATGGGGGTAGAAGACAGGCAACGATTTTCCAGACCGAATCTTGCATTGCTGTAGGGATTTATGAGGGAAATGGGAGGTTTCTTTTTGCCGCAACTTTGGCGGTCGAACATCGGTGGTCAGTACAGACCACTAACATCGGAATTGCGCAGATAGGATTCCGATGGACTTAGCTATTCATAGCAGTGATCTACAAACGCCTTTGCTCTCATATTTTCTCCAACACAGCGTCCACATCTCCTCGAGGATCACGGCTTGGGGCATCTTTCTCGGCCGACACTGTGGACGAAGAGGACCAGACGGATGATATGGCCGTCGTGTCGACCTTCAAATGTGTTCTAGTGTGTCCTTTCCCATCTATGCGTATTAAGATTATTCATCAAAACATCAGCTAAGTGGCTACGACCACCCAAAGTTTTTAAAAAATTTGGTTTTGTTCAAACTTGTTCGAAGGAGAGTTTGCTCAGTCAGTGACACGTAAAATACCTTCGGCATTGATTTTGACTGCTCCATAAGGTTACCTAAAGTCTCCTTGAGCGCTACTACATCAGTTCGTATCATTTCCCTGCTTATTCGCAATTCCTCTCCTCCGTAACCGACATTTTCAAGGGTGGGCGTAAAGTTTTGAACCGCCACATTTTCCTTTCAAAAACTATTAAAAAATTAGATGATCACCTAGAAATGACTTGGCGAAAGTTTCTGGGGTTTTCAAGCACGCTGAAAACGATAGTGAATGCCATTACTCGAGAAAGTTTGATCCTTGCCCGAAACGACGAATTTTTAGGGTGGGCGTAAAGTTTTGACACGCACTGTATTTAGGAAAGAAAACATATGCACGAACGCTTCATGCAATGAATAAAACGAAGTCAAATATCACGCGCACGTATTTTTTCGCCACCCTGTATATTCGGTGAGGTGAAGAGCTGAGAATCTGATGGCGCTGGACCATGAAAGTAAGCTGGGTGAAGAATAGCTTCGCAAATATCTCTTTTCAGCTCGAGGTTATCTTCGATGAAATCCGCGCCATCGGACCTCTCCAGAAATTCCTTCGCGAGTTGAGAACTTTGCACATGAATTTTGCGGGAGATCCGGTCGACAAGTCGCTCCCTATCCAAGCTATTCCTTGGACCTCACTCTGTCAGATCACCGCTATCTCCTTAATCTAATTACCAGAAAACCATGAGAACTTCATCGATCGTGAACATATGGAAAATGCATTGGAACTTTTAAAATCAACGAGACTGCCTCACGAAGGAAGGGATCGACAAGCTCATCAACAGAATGCTCTCGGTTTTTTTTTTCACATAATTTCGGAATGCACTACTTGTCCATATCGATCTATATGATTTCAGAATGAGATCCTCTGGTAAACAAAGAACTTATGAAGCAACTCAAACTTTTGGACCTTATAGCACTTGTAGACTGACCAAGCCAAGTACAATTTTGCGGTGTCTATGTTTTCCAACTATACGTACCAATTCTTTGCTAAATCAATACTTCTCTTAGAGTACATTCATCTCACCTAAAAGAGCTTTCATTTTCAAATAATTTCACGATCGCGCGTCTTATTTTGGCGTTCCTTTGCAACTGTGCGAAATTTTCACAAACTCATACGTACGTGTAGGCTCCCTGACCTAGTGCGGACAGAGTTATCCACCGATAATCATGTTTCTGAGTAGATTCACGAGGCGAAAATGGATTTTGTAGAGCGGATTTCGTACCTCTCTCGTGGACTGTGGTGCACGTAGCCAGTCCCTCCTCATCAATCCGTGCGATAGAAGCATCAGCACACGGTCCGCTGGCCTGCGCAAAACCGAGGTAATTGTACGAGCCAACGTTGATCACCTCAGTCTGAGTGCCAGGATATCTGAAAACCTGATGATCCACGGAACTATCTCACAGATGCTTGTGCTGTGATTGTTGGATGGATGTGCTTGCTGCTTACTTGTAGGTCCAGTTGAAGTCATCAGACGTCCTATCAACAAGTTTCACTGTTGCACCCGGTACAGAGCCAATAGGTCGTTCGAAAACATCCCGTACTCGGACGTAGCAGTTACGCGAATAAACGGACTCGAAATCAGAGAATAATGGCACGAAATCCTGAAAACCGTCCGAGTTCTTTAGTTCTAGAGGATGATGTCACTTAGAATGGGAAACTGGCAGAAGTAACGCTCACCATTTGTTTATCTAGCTCCTTGCTGGCCTTGTCGTTCTCGAGTCCCCATCTTCGCAGGGTTTCCCGAATATAGGCGAAGACCAGCAGCACTATCCAGGAGAAGTAGACAGAGAATTTAGCATAGCGACTTAGCTGAGAAAAAAACACCTTGTTGTGCTTCTTGGATTGAAATGTACGTGCTCAACAAAAGAAAATCATTGCTTTTTTAGTTTGACTCACATGCTCGAATTCATTCGGCGCCCGTTTGGTGACATTACCGTAAATATCCCTCTTCTCGCCGAGGTCTTCGGTCTCGTGCTTCGATTGTTCTTCATGCTAAAAGAAAATATTAGTGGAATCGAATAATCCAAATTATCTTCCGCAGTTCCTTGTACAAGTGAGAGCACACTAAAAGTGACAATCTGACACGACCTGGTCTGTTTAAGCATGAACTGCTTACCTTCTTCCTGAACACAATTCCAGGCTTTTTGCTCTTTATATCATGTAGTTCTCTTTATTTTCCTCTTATATGACGAGATGTATTTTCCTTCAACATTTTAAAAGTTGCTCATTTACAGTTCCAAAAAGTCTTTCCAACATAGTGATGTTGGCAGTTAAAATACTAAGCAGATGCCATTCTGCTGCTTTTGCCAACTTTTGTCGGATATTACGATGATGGTGTGGTGTTCTGAGATACATACAGGGTGCGTCATAAATATTGACGCACTAAACATATGCTGTGAAAAGCACAACATTCCGAGAACTACTGTATATGCATATCCAAAATAAAGGTCATGTCATAGCGAATACACAAAATCCACTACTGTTCGGAGAACGCTCTCTCCTTGTAAAAGCACCCATGAAGATATCAGTAGAGAATATCGCCGATGCGCCGCAACTGAAGTTCGTCCATTCTTCTTCCATATTATAAAGAGGATAAGGATTTAGGGAAATGATACTTCTATAGGAAGTAGGGCAGGTCTTGCTCTCCAAGTATCACATGAAAGCATGGCCTTGCTCGCAAGTCTTGCCGTGTTCCCGCCAAAGGAATGCATCTATGTTTTACCCCAGAAAATTTTTTCCTTTCCTTGTTTCTCATTCAAGCAATCTTCTAAGGGCACATTCTCTTGCTTATCTTAGTTCTCATCACGAGAGGAATTCATAGGTGCTTTTGCTGGACTTGGCTGTTGCGCGTAAGACAAAAGTGGTACGGGCCCAGTTTCAAAAATCTACTTGAGGCACTTCAATTTGGCGGAGAATAGACTTCCTTGTGAACAGAGTTTCAGTCTACGGATGACTTCATATGGATATCTCAGAAAGCGAGAGCTGCGCTATCGTCCACAGAAACATCAAGCTCCTGAAGGCTTATCTATTCAAGATCTAGGACGAAGTAGACCTGAGTTAGTTGTGGCGCAGAGGATGTGCGATCCGTGGTCGTCTCTGTGACTGCTTCAGCAAGGAAGGAGATTGCTGTGAACAAGAGTGCATTTATTCGGATCGCCAAGACATGGGCTTCTGCATATGCCTATTTGGAATGTTTTTGCATATTGTCTTTTCTACAGTCTCATTTTAGGTGCGTCAATAATTCTGACGCACCATGTACGTACTTTGTGAGATAACAAATATTATACATACGGGACGTAACTCCTGAAAAGAACTACAGCCACATTTTACTGATAAAAATAATGCTTTGTTTAGATGCCTTGTCCCTTTAATTTGTTGAAGGAAAGAGCTAGAATTTCTTTATGACAAAGTTATAGGAATATTATCCTAATCAGCTGTTTTTTTTTTCCTCAAAAATAAACACATGGTGAACCAGTGAGTATTCATCCCTTATTTTTCCAGTGTGTTGATCCAAAAAAAAGGATAGAAAATATTCTTGACGAATTATGCTAGGTAGTTTTTAGCATGGTTTTCAGCAGGACTGGGATGAATTGGTAACTCCCGTCTAAGCCTAGCTCAGTACTTCAGGATTTATAGACACCAGTCTACAAAGCGAGCCACTCTCATAAAGGTGTTAGATAATTCTGAGTGTGTATCATCGTGAGAGGAAATGGTGCGATATCAGGCTACCGTGATTGGCATATCGAATGAATGCTCCAATCACAGTAGAATAGTCACGCCTCATTTCCCCTCACGGTGATACACACCCGATAATTTCAACAGAAAGAAGTTAGATACCCTCTAATTGAGAGAATTTCATTGGATTGATTTTTGGATCGGGATACCAAGGACAACTAGGAACTTTACTGTATATACTACAGCTGAAGGTATAACCGAATGTGCCAAATTGTCAAATGTTTGCTAACCTACGCAAAAATTGCAAAATTTGCAAAGGTGACAGCTATCCTTATCGCATTCTGCCGGTATCCATGTGTTTTTCATGTGAAGGATGGGAAACAAGGGGATCGTCTGCTTACAGTTCTCGTCGATCGACGATCGCTTACCTTGGTCAGCTCCACATCGTCCGGCTGCTCCTCGACCTCGTCATGTCCATTTTGCCAGGCACACTCCAAAATGTCCGTGCGCTCCTGCAGCTGCCTGTGCATAAAGTTGTCAATGCACATTGCATCCGTCAGTTTGGACATGTTTGAGGATTTTAGTGGTAGAAGTCCTGGGGCGAAGGGATATTTCTGCTTAGCAGGGAATTCGAGAATTCGGAATAGTGCAGCTACGGGACGCGTATCAGACCACCGTGAGAGAGGCGACTGATAAGGGTCGCGCTATCAAAGTGCAAAAAGGCTCGCTCTCACCATAGCTGTGACCGGAGCCAAGTTCCGCTGTCCGTAATCCCTGCATTCACGAATTTGTTGAAGTTTTACATAGTAACTTACGACTGAAGTTCACGAAAATTTCCGCGCGTGTTCTTTGGCGTTATGGTTATCTCACAGGAATCTCCGGAACAGCCAATGACCCCTAGCAAACAAACAATGTCTGTTTTCCGTTATTTATTTCATGCCACGCTAAATAAGGAAGAGAATTCCAGTTCGTGGTTCAATGTTAGCACAATTTCGCGAGAACTGGTCCCCAAGCAATCTTATCCTTTTTGATTGCGGATTTTTCACCCGAGAAATAGTGCGAAAGGATGAAGAGACATGTGAAACTACATAGTCACTGTGTGTGTGTGATCACTAGGTGAAAAGCATTGTGTCACCTCAGAGCCAGAACTTTGCACCAAAAGAATCTACGAGAAACGCTGATCTCAAATATGTACACGTTTCCTTACAAGAATGCAGAATACCTATTATTAAACCCATTCCCTTGTTGAGGCTAGGGATGCTCACCGGGACATCTGCAACAAGGAGATGCCAACGATCGATATCATAAGCTGCACCGCTGTAAGGGATCATGCACACCATTGAAATCTGCGTCTACTGAGGATTATTCTTCCGATTTTTCATGGACCATAACTTTACCGCTCTACCGCTGTATGGTATCCTAGCTTTCCAAGTAAACTTACCTTTCTATCATATCATGCAGATAGACACCATTGGTCTTGGCTTCCTTCTGTTCTTTGATTTGCTCGATTTCTTCATGGTTTCCTTTGGAGGGAGATAGCTGCAAAGTATGGGTTTTTTTTCTTAAGAATGATCACCAAGATCAGGCGCATATATAATCAAAAAAATGTGGCAGGAAGTATATTCGTGATGTGGCTTAGGTTGCATGTATTAGGTTGATACGGAGGAAATAGCACCACTTTTTTCAAAATCATATAATTTCGTGTGGACAAAGTATGACATCTAAATATGGTAACGCCTTTGCAGAGTAAAGAAAGCTCTTTTATTCTGTGGGTATAAGAGGTGTCCCTTGCAGATGATAATCGTGAGATAATTCAAAATATCCAGAGAAGTCGTTCTGAATTTTTTGAATTTCTATGATTTTTCTATAAAACTACAGGTAATGCAGTCCAAAATACTTTCTTTATATTTGGTGAAGACATCACAATCTGCTGCTCCAGATGTGAGCTCTGGTGCAACAGCTTCGCTTCTCGGGTAGATGAGTACCTTTTCAAGGAGTCTTTTTCGTTATTTTCGGGATTCTCGCTGTATGTTTCTCTCAAGCTGTTTTTCGGAAGGAACACCTTCAGATTCAACACCTATTTCTGTTATTGGCCGAAAAAATTCCACAAGGTTCTATGGAAAAAATACTCGAAGCGCTCGAAAGCGCATTTTCCGCACCTCAAATTTTGGCCAGAATTTGCTTCCGAGAGCTGGCTTGAACTTTTTCGATTCAACTGCGAAAAGTTTGAGTAGTCATCGTATTATTCAGGAAAATTTTCATATTTTTGCAGCGTGTTCTGAGTACGAAGCCGTGCCAGTGCATTTTCTGTTTGGCCGAAACGGTCTAGAACCCACATCACGTGGCTTGGGTGACTTGCTGGCCTGCAGACGAAAGGGTAGCTTGTGGAAGATCCGGAAAGCAGAGCGCCTCGGATTGACCAGCTCCACCTCCACCTCGGAGTTCTCCATCTGAAAATACACACCTCACTGCAAGGTTTGGCTTGAAATGTTCTAACTGGTTCATGCGGAATTTATTCACAAGGAAGAACAGCAACAACAAGTAGGAGCGGGGAGGGTGGATTTGGTTGGGCAGCTACTGAACACATCATTTAGATGTCAAGTGGCCATATTCTGCCATATATAATTGAAAACGACCATATTCTTCATGTTCAATTGCTGCGTTACCAGCAGATTTTCACACAGAAGGCTACAATTTTCGGACCCTATTGAATCGGATCAAAATTTGCTGCATGCCTCAAAAATCGTACTAACATCTAGGTTAATCTACAGAAAGATGGCGGCAGAAAGAAATTTCATGTGGCAAAAAGCGAGGGAAGCGGAGATAATTTGGTGGGAGCGGTTGCAAAAGAAAATCAGAAAGAATGTAGCTGCTACATAAGCAGGAGGGCTGCACATTAACGGCGTTCCTTCTGGTTTTATGCTGCGGTGCTGCAGCAAGTTTGTCTGAAACGGCATTAGCATATGAAATAACACTAGTAGATTCGTAGTAGAAAATTCGAAGCCGTGTCAATTCTCCTGTCCCTTTGTTTGGAACCAGTGCTCCATTAGAAGCGAAAGTCGCGCGGGACGTGTTTTTCTCAGTTTTCATCAACTTCTCTCTAAAAAAATGTCGGCAATATATGCTGTAGAGCTGCATGAGAAGATGCAATTAAAAACTTAAGAACTTAAATTTTCACGCAATAAGATAACTAAAATTTCACGTAATAAAATAAGAGTACGAGGAAAAATTATTAGCAGACGAGGAGTGACTCTTTTTTTTTTTGGAAGAACACTCAATATTGCCACTTCTCCATCTTCTTTCCAGCAATGCTGAGTGCATGCTGACAGGTCATAAGTTATTGCTTTATCATACAAGGAGAATTGCATAATAACATCACTCTTGGACAAAAACCAATGGCAACTTGATAGTGAGTCATTTTGGAGCATTACGCATGACTCACCTTCAGGATTAGTTCTTGTGCGTTAAAAACTATATAGATAACTAGCTTAACGAAAGATTCAAGGTGTAAGAAAACGCAATATTATCGAGAAGACATTGAAAGGAGTTCCTTGCAAAGAGGCAGAAAAAAAAGCAGCAATGATGCGGTTTGTGGGTCGCCGCCAAGTAGATTACGGGCATAATCTGCATGTGTTCGATGCAGGCTCTAGCACGAGCACATGGCGTCATCGATCATTCATCGGAATCGCGTCCAAATCGGAGCTGTTCTCATTTATTGCTCACATTCGATTCCTGTTTTTTGTTTTATGTTTTTTGATCCGCATGTGATGAGATTTTTTCCTCATCAGCTAGATGTTGTCAAATTAGCACCACTCATAAGGAATATTGAAGTATGTCCCTAATTGATTTTGGGTCTCTATCTTAGGAGAACTCAATTTTGGTAAAATGTACTGGTGAGTGTTGAATTATCCGGAAAAACGATGTACATTTTTAAAAAATGGTTTAGATGTTGGGAACTCCTGCAGTTTTCTGCGGCTCTAATTCCTAAATTTAGAAGAAAACTTTTGTGGTAAAGGTACATCGGAAGCACCCGCAGAAATATTAAAGCAGAGCTTCGGGAGCCCCGATCTCTATCAGTGACTCATTTATGGGTGTTGGCCTTCACGTGATTTTCATGGCACTTGTGGATGTTCCGCGAGGGGTTTATGGTCTATTTTGGTGTTGGTTCCACAAAAAACTTCGGTAGATTGATGCCAATACAGCATATTCCTACAGCAAAATCGTGAGAGTTGCACCAAATGAAGAAGCCTGCCCTGACGTCAAATTTTGCAGCATCTTTTAACATAAAAAGGCACAATTATACAAATACAGGTATAGTGTAATTCAGCGAGTAACATAGTTGTGGAGATATTAGGGAAAGAGGGAAGGCGTGGAATAGTGTCGTGTTCGGAGAAGTAGGCGAGAAATGCAGATTACAGACACAAAAACTCAACTGCTGTCGCTTTTGAAACGGACTATACCAAGTCGAGACTAAAACCATGCACATTTTCTCCTCTTTACCTTTGAAATTTGATTCGTGAATATTTTCCGTAAACAATGACTTTGGTACGTAATCCGTTGAAAAGCTTATTTCTTGCCCTTTGTGATGATAGGCTGTGTTTCTGCTTTCTTCTACTAGAAGGAGAACATGTCTCGTTCTTAGCCCCGAAACCGGAAGTGTGAAAAAAGAGAAGGTTCTAATCATTCACCAATTGTATTGTACATACTCTGTTACGTGGCATTGATAGACATCTTAGGTATTCACTTACTGATTGAATTATTGGTGCATACAGTACTTGTTTACCTCTTCTTTAATATGTGAAAAATGCGCCTTCTTAATGTCCGTTTTCATGACTTCTCGCTCGTTCAAACAGCACAAAATACGTAGTACATAGACGTATGAGCGAAAATGAAGCAGGTTCCCCAGCATGTACAACGGAAAAGTATTTTTCTGGAAGTATGCCAGCATTATTTAAGGAATGAGTTTTCCTAATGCAGCTCCTATGAAGATGAATAATGGTCTTTGAGCTTTGCCACAGTCAGCAGCGCTAGGAATATGTGTCGACAAACGATGTCTACACCGGCTTTGCAGACAGGAAACCGGACACTAAACGTGACTCCAGCGTACGTAGCATGCGGCTTCTGGCGCCAGTAGTTCACGCAGCTCAAACTGCCTATAGATCAGCGACGAGCAAACAGAGAAGATGTTGTCGGCCAAGTGACGTTGAGGATCATTAGAGCGAGCGAGTTGACATAGTACATTTCGTCGGGAACTATGGGTGGTTAGAGAAAAATTATAGAAAAAAAACGATACTACTCGACAAGGTGACAAGACCCTTGTCATTTACTATCTGCTAGATGGAAACGTAGTATGCACCACTACTTCATTTCTGATGACACAGATAATATGTACAAGACCTGCTCTTTCCATCACCATCTGCACAATATCTCACCAGTTTATTTTGATATTTAGTGGCGCTATTGCAAACGGACGGCCACCAAACCTGAATGCTTTCGAATCTTGACCCATTGACGACTGCGCCCGCGGGTTTCCACATTTTCTCAAATTCTGGCTCCTTTCCCTGCCCTATCTCTTGAATACAGATACCAAAATGAATTTTCATAATTAAATTGAGTTGAAAATTATTTTACGCTACCATCTAGAAAAGTGGTTGAGATAATTAAGGCTTAATGACTTCCTAAATAAATCATGCGGGAAAAGGTGCGTTCATTGGTGAGGCATGCTGTTGTCAATGGGTTGAAACGAAAAGACATATTTACACAAGTTTCATGCAGTGACACAAATGCGTTGAGGTAAACGTTAATGCACCTGGCCAGAAATGTGGTTTTAAGGAGCAGAAAACCCAAAAAAATGCGTACCCGCACCCCCGTTTTACCATCAAGGCCAAATTTGACCGTTCAGTTTGTTTTGTCGAGAAAGGTTGTGTACAAAATTATTCCTTACCTATCAGATGTATCGTGGTTGGGGGGGAGGGGGAGAGGGGGGGGAGGTAGATCTAAGTAGATTTCGGTCTCAACTGGATAAGTCGTTAGTATACGAGCATTTTCTGGCAGAATAAATCAAAGAGGATAATTCTTGGTGTTGATGGGACAAGACGGGAACCAACACAATTTTTTTATATTTCGATCCCATCAATTACTTGATTCTTCCTATGGATTCCGCTTTGAATAAAATGGAAAATAGCTCCAATGGAAAAAGAATGAGACGACGAAGATTTTGGAAAAAATGATTATTGGTGAAATTTGAAAAATGTTAGTAGAAATAGAAAGAAATAAGTAAAGCTAAGCTAGTACAAGATTTTCGTCCATCAATTCAGCGTTTTTTTTATGGCCGATCCATTCTGGATGTGGGGGGGGGGGAAGGAGAGGGAGAGCTCTCCTGAGAGCACCCTACAGGTTGACAACAAGGTCTTTGGCCAAAAGTTTCACAGAAACTTTCCCTGGGAATTTCAGCAAGCGATTGGTGGCAATGTTGTTGATTATGTTGCATATATTGCTGCCAACATTCCTCCAGTATTTGTCACACTGCCAAAGCCTCTAAATGAAATGGCAGCATCAGAAAGTATACGATGCAAAGGTGCGGTTCCCCATCTCCCGCAAAACGTGGTAGAAAGATCGATTTTTCCCATCTTCTACTCACTTTTTGCAGGAAAACTATTCAAGCACTCTATATTTACGTAAGATTAAGCATTTCCTACGTTTTCCATGCTACAGTATTCGCTCAAATAATTTTTGAAAGAAAATACGCAAGATAGCAGCATTCGACTGCAGTATGTACATAGTTGGTGTAATCTTCTCCTGCAAAGCAGAACTGAAATGAGGAATGTTGCGAATGATGCACCAATATGGTCCTTTATATTTTCCGAGAACTGCAAATTTCTGCGGTAAAAATTCGGCAGCGGGTATGAATTTACCCCTAAAAATGATGGGGTGACCATCAGAGGGTCCACCAGATGAGATACGCGACGATTTCTTACCAGGACATTTTGTAGAAAGAACATTAAATGGCAATAATTTTTTGGAAATGACTTTAGGTGAAACAGTTTTATTGCTAGTATTACTTCCTATTGTTGTGGATCTGAAGGGCAAAAAGTAATAGTATTCCAAGTATTCCTCTGTTGCAGTGTATCGCGAAAACACAGAGGTGAGGTCAATGCTCAAACTGTCAGTGGAGGAGTCCGTTATCAAATATTTTTGCTAAGTCCCGAAGGCACATAATATCCATCGAAAAGACCTTTTAAAGCAACTCTCTATCTGCGTTCAAAGAAAAATTAATGAGGCACCAGTTGAGAGGTTACTTTTGTGATTATGACGCATTTACGCAAAATTCCCCATACTCCTTAACACCAACCTGTCTAGATGTAACTGTATAGTTGCTTTATAGCGCAGATCTTTACCTTGCTCCTGTAAATTTATGGGACATATCGCTCAAATTCTGTGACAGTTGTAGGGTTGGATTGACGTTCGGGCTCAAGGTTATGCAGTTCCTGAGGGTTACATCGGAAAGGCTGGAGCCTTGCTCAGAATCTAACTGATGGTTTTCGAAGTTGGTACGTTGAGCAAACCCATATAAAATTTTGGTCAACCAGTCAGTCTAGCCTACAGGCGTTTCTATGGCTTGCGAAGCCTTGCCCAAGACTTTGTTGTCACTCCATGTACAATACCCTCGCTAAATTCTTTAAAAAATACACTCGGCACGCGAAATTGCGTTCTTTTCGTTCTATCCTTATAAATTTGTTAAGACACAATGTACTGCAAATTAAAACCGAAGACAAGAACCGTAATCGATCCAATTTCAGTCCGATATGAAGTAGATCTCACAATTTCTAGCTTAAGCATGAAATTTTAAGTGTTTTCGTCTCGCCACAATTTTGTCGCGCATTGCGTGGCTTGCCGCCGGCGGCAGCGCGCTCCGTTCGCGACGAAATTCCTCAAAATAAGAAACGCTCATGTTTCACAATTTAACTCGAAATTCATAGCAAATTGCTTCTAGATAGGTTAAACAGTCATATACGGTTTCCCAGATCTACGGTTACGATGTACTGCATTTCAACAAATTTATAGGGGATGGAACGAAAAGAACGCAACTTCGCGGACCAAGTGTACATTTTTGAAGAATTTAGCGAGGGTACTGTAGGTTCAGTGTTTTGGTTGTGAGAGTGCTGATTCTTCTGGTTTAGATTGTAGGGTTACAGTGACAAAGTTTATTGGTTATATGTGGGCAAGAACTGCTTTTTGGAAATATGTAGTATAGCATCAGGTAAAGCCGCCCCAATTTGATGGCAGTTTTTGTGCAGCTGTTATGACAGAGGCCATTCCTCCAAATAAACGTATTTTCATCAGATGAAGAACACAGGAGGAAAAGGTGAGCAATTAAGTGTACGTCAGAATATGAACCGCATGCCTCTTCAAATCTTATTTATTTATTTGTTACGCCAAAGGCGCGCATGCATTCCAATAAAACGAAAGACACTAGAACTAAGTAAAAGGAAAGACCATGGGCAGATGATCGCTAAAAATAGGGCAAACATTAAAAAAAAGTCAAACATGAAACGGCAGACACGGATAAGGCCCGCTGAAGTGAGTTGTAGTGCAACAGCTTTTTTTAAAATGAATATAGGAAGGACTCTGGAAGGCAATGGCAGACGCTGTAGCACATAGACGCTCGCAGATGAGGAAAAATTCCAAGGGAATTGCTGAGAGTAGCTGAAGAGTCCTTTATGCCAACACTCACATCAACCAGCAAGATATCCTCATCCATAGTAGGGTCATAGGAGCAGCACCGGAAGTTCGACAAACGGGTATACTGGTTAACCCCTCTCATCCGATGTGCCGAGTAGAGGCACTATTCCCTTCAAGCTTTCTGCGCACAAACCAGGTGATAGTGAAGTGAAAAATGCACAATATCAGCCAGGAATCCAACCTCAAGAAGAATAGGTGATGCTGCTGCCAAAGAAATAACGCCTGATCCATGCCTCAAAATTTCTCAACGTGTTAGACTCAACTGGACAGTTCAACATCTAGAAAAACAGCGATCTAGGTTAGTGAAACTGAAAACGAATTAAAAAGTCTTAAATTTTCTAGGATAACTGGGACAAAAGAGCGAGGGACACTAGAAAATTATGAGGACTCCACTGATGAAATGCATGGTAGGAGGGAGAATTCCGGGGTACGTAGTTTTCGCTCAATCTGACTTCTGCAATCTTTGCTAAAATCAGCTGGTTTCACTCCTAGAGGGAAAGACCAGAGGGGTAATCCCGTTTTGCTCGTGCTATTCGTCGGAGAAGCCGTAAAATTGCGTTGAAGGAGCGGATGAAACACCTACTAGCTCAACGAGCAAACGATGCTCAGCTCAAAAAATCGGAACTGGTGTCTGAGGTGATGTTTGCTTCCCGGCTTATCATGTTAAAGGCAGGGGTCCACCTCATTTTCGTAGTTCAGCTAACAGCAGATTCTGCATCTACTCGGCGCGATGGTTCCAACGGTATACATAAATTGTCTCAGAATGGTCTATAAACCCGTCTTCCAGGACGGGGTCTGTAACAGTTTGCCAACCCGAGTTGACATGTGAAGCCGTTGATCTTATCGATTGGACACGCCAAGTCTCGTTGACCGACGCGGCAGCCGTGGCAGGCAGCCAGCACAGCTTGGAGCGATCCGCCTCCGGGCTCCAAATTTTTATCTAGTTCGAGCCTTTCAAAAATGGGGATTTCGTCGCTTCTGTGCCTGTTGATGTACATCCCAGGGATCAACATGATGAGAAGGTCTAGGATATGATGGCAAATCCAACAGGCAGAACGAGGTGGCCCTCTGCCTTTAAACGAGAGTCGAAGCTCAGAACATAAACCAGAGCCATCTACTTCATTCGTCGAAAAGTTCATATTCGTTATCAATGGAAAAGTGTAATGTAGTGGAGATGAGATGTATTGCATAGGACTCCTGGAACAGTATTGGATAGGAGTGCACAAGGAACGCTGTACCTGACGAGCGCATATGTCATGGTGAGCTCGTTCAAATGGCTTCGTTCCTAGTTATGAGAGTCCGAGCCGGGATTAGCGTTGTGAGAAATTGTTCGGAGTAAACCGAGTCCAAAGATTGGTGAGACCCCTTTGTGACATCCAGGACACCACAGTCATTTTATGGCATGATGTTCTAATTAATCATAGGCAGTAAATTACATAGTAGTAGCCGCACTTTGAACTTCGGTTTCGTCATCCTTTATTATAGCCTCAGATATTTTTTTCGGTTTGATTAACCAGTTCTCCTATCTACACACTCTTATATGTTTCTCAACTTAGTACTACTAAGTTTTTGAGTGTCGTTTTCAAGATGGAAATGGAACAGCACAATTCCTTCAAAAAAAAAACACCTCAAAACCACATGGTATAGGACAGAACAGAACTTCGAGAGCCATTCGAATATCTGGAGTTGAAGCCTCGGAAAAGTAGGAGCTTATGTGTAATAGAGTTCTTGTCGTTGAAAATATGCAACTATACAAAAAGTTGGTTATTATTCCAACATTTAATTGTTATATGAAGAGTTAATAATTATTTCAGCGACGTAAACAAATACTGACCACTTCTGTATCTGAAGAGTCTACAAACTACACGACGATTGCGGAGAGCACAACTCTCTGCTGACGAATGAAACTCAACAAGAACTTTTCCACCCGTCTCCGACGTCGAACGAAAGAGTGCAAATATTTGGGTTAATACGGGCAGGCAATATGGTTAGGTGCAAGTGTTTTGTGTACATAGATCATGCTGGATCCATTAAGACATGCTTACCTATTCGATGAGGTGCTTACGATAGGTGTTGTCGTATACCTGAAGTGCTAGAGATCAAAAAACTAGGGGGTAAAAAACATACAAAGCTTTCGTTTTTGCTTCTCCATAACCCTGCTCAAAGCTGAGTATAGAAGATCAGTTTTAAACCCAACAAATGAACTGCAATACTCTCGTTAAATTCTTTAAAAAAGTAAGCTTGGCGAGCGAAGTTGCGTTTTTTTTTCTCGTTCCATCCCGATGAATTTGTTGAGAGAAAGTGTACTGCAGAATTTATCGAAGAGAAGAACCTAAATCGATTAACCCTAGTTTCATATGAGGTAGAGTCACACATTCTAGCCTCAGTATGAAATTTTAAGTGTTCCGCCACAATTTTGTCGCTCTAGCTCGCTGCGGGCGACATAGCGTGTCGTTTTCGACGGAATCCCTCGAAAGAAGAGACGCTAAAGTCGAACAATTTAACCTGAAATTTACAGAAAAATGCCTCTAAATAGGTTAAACAGTCATATGGGGTTTCCGAGACCTATTTGGACTTTCGATACACTGCATTTTAACAGCTTTCTAAGGGATCGAACGAAAAGAACGCAACTTTGCGAGCCGTGTGTTATTTTTTAAAAAAGAATTTAGCGAGAGTATTGCAGAAAATACGTTGTTGTGATACATTGGAAGGGGCATAAGTGCGATCTCGTTTGATTATGGATCTAGCCCTGGAGAAGTTCCATTTAATCTTTCGAGATTATGTTTACGTTTCTTTACGTGTTCTGGCTTTTTATTACCTGACGCTATACCCACGGATTGTGACACCTCGTGGATTGTATTTATTAGGTGTTAAAATATTAGGTATTAACATAACTCCTTGCGCTTTTTTTTTCGGATGCCTTTTTTCCACCAAATTGCCACCTTTTAGGAACAAATCATACACGATTCGAAAGCGCTTCTTCCTCTACGGGAATTTTATAGACAGTTTTTCTTAAATGATAGTTCGCTTAAGTTTTAAGCCTGTGTTGTAGAGCAACGAGTCAATGAAAAAACGGCTCAACGACAGTCACCTACGTACCTTGTCAACCAGTTGAAGCTCGAACGGCCATCGAAACTGGCCAGGTGACCTGTGCTGAGCATGAAAGAGACGTTTTGCTTGAAATGACTGGTCTTCAGCACTTTTCTAAGATCAAAGAAGACATATTTGGTCTCGATGACACCAACCACTTCGACCGAAAAAATTTCCAACATGAAAACCCGGGAATTGCTCCAAAGGAGTCGTATGATCTAACTGGACATTATACGTCTCAAAGCCATCAAGTAACGAAGTAATTCCGCTAAAAGAATCCAATCATGAGGGCCTACTCATCCTGCCCTATGGTGACATCAAACCCCACTTGCCAAAAATCGTCAAACTGGCGCTCCAACATTTCCACTGATGATGTTCTTCCGTGTTTATATTCTACTTAGCCTACACGTTCAAACAGTACGGGAAGCTTTCTGCTCCCTACCGCATGCAAGGACGAAATCGGGTTTTCCCCGAACTGGTGTTTTTCTTCTTAGGCCCAAAAATCGAGCAATTCAGTAGCACTGTGAAAGCGCATGACGATAAGAATGTAGAGGAAGAAGTGCACCTTTAGAAGGTCTAGTGTTAGAGAATAATGGCAATTGGGCGGAGAAAATCGCAAGTGAAAAGAGCGCAAGGACTTATGTTAACACCTAATACATGAGTCCTTGAGCTTTTTTCAGTTGAAATTTTTCCGCATTACTGCCAATTTTTCGTAACATATTCTATACCCTCTGAAAGCTCTTCTCCTCCTCTACAATCTCTCATCATGTGGTTTGACAAAAGTACTGAATTACTTAATTTTTAAGCTTGAGGAAAAAGACGTCAATGGGAAGGGAAACACCATTTTTCCCTATATTCAATAGGGACCAGAAGGCATACGATACCGTTTGAACATGCAAGCTCTGTAGAAAGCAAACGCAGAAGAACATCATCATTGGCACTGTTGTAAGGCCAGTTTGGTTATGCTGGCAAAAGTTGGGTCCAAGGTTATTATGATGATCCCTAAACCCTTGCGATTGTATTCTCTCAGCAGAATCACCTCATTCATTTGCCAATTCTGAGGAGTATGATGTCTATTTAGACCATACGATTCCTCTGTGGAATCCCCAGGTCTTCGTGAAAAAAAATCTTTTTGGGCGAAATGACTCGTGTCATTGAGACAAGCATGTCTTCTTTGAGCTTAGAAAATCGCTTATGACCCCCTGTTCGAGCAAAATATCTCTTTCATACTTGGCACAGGTTGCTCGGCTAGTATTGATGCTCTCCGAGGTTTAACGGAATGCCAGGATAGGTAGCTGTCGGGTGTGCCGTTTCTCATTGACTCGTAGCTCCACTTCGCAGGCTTAAAACTCAAGCAAACTCTCGTTTAAGAAAGAACTGTTTACTACATTCTTCCAGAGCAGGAACAGCTCTTTCAAATCGTGGGATTTATTCCCAAAAGAGAACAAGTGAGAGATCTGCATTCGAATAAAAGCGCAGGGACTTATGTTGACATCTAGTAACATTATGGTTTGTTCAATAAGGTTAATTGCAAGGTTGGACATAATTTGACTGCTAGTTCATTTTTTCAGCTATCCTATCCACTTTACATTACTTTATTATCATCCTCCAATCCACGTCTTCCAGTGAAAGTTCGCGAATTGAAGTGGAAAGCCGTTGCTGAACTGAAGTGGAATTACAGGCAAAAAGCACCTATCAGCAGTAGCAATTCATTTCTTCAACCACGTTAACCAGCGATTAGCCTGAGATGTAGTTCAACTTTTCCAGCATTCGAGTGCTCTTTTTGTGCAGTCATCACTCGATGGCCAGAAACTGCGCTTGGGCGAGTTGCGTGTGGATAACTAGTCGCCAACAGCCTCCCAGCCCGGCTGCCATGCTGTTTTCTCTCAGTTTCGATCTCTTCGTGCCAATAGCGTGGATGCGGCTGCTGTTTTATAGAATTTTATACGCTACTGCATCCATCTTTCAGCAGTTGCACAGTTCCCTCGCCGCTTTTCTATCGATTTCTCTTTCTGTTGCCTTGGACTCCGACCATTTTTATTCGAGCAAACCTTGAGCCCTGGGAGGAGGGAGGGGGGGGGGTAATCTTATTCACTTGGTGACTTTATTGTGCACTTCAACCCTCCAATCCCGATTTCAAACTATTGTTCTTCAGTATAGCCATTCAGATGTTAAAAATTTAGAGAAGAATAGAAAAATCTATGAAAGTTTCTCTTTTGCTGGGCACAATATCCTCTTGTATCGATGGGAAAATCAAAAAATGTCCCTCTTTCTGCGTCCATCAGTAGGAAAGAGAGACATACCAAGGTTACTGAAAAAGTTAGTTGCTTTACATGGCCCATTGCAGTGTCTATGAATCCCAGGAAAACAAATAAATCAATATTCCAATAATTTCAGAAGGGTGGAAAAAAGGTGAAGTATACCAATATGGAATATATAATATTAACAGAAGTGATGCGGTAGATGAGAAAGTTCCTCACAGTTGGGTAACTATAACCCAAATTTATTTCTCCAGTGGTAATTCAGAAGACAGCATTGAAGGTTTGCCAGCCGTTGAGCTCCCTCTTAAGTACGTTTTATATCCCTGGCTACCTTAACACATTCGCGACAACGCAGATTTTCCGCTCAGGGCCGCTTTGGACCAAAGCGAGTTTGCGCTTGTTTTTCAACGAAGTTGCGAGAGTTAGGGCATATTTGACGTGCTGATCACAAATATGCCATCTATTTTACTTGGTAAAGCACTTCTGTAGTGTTACTGTATGTATACTGTAGAAACTGTAGAAAGACCTTTTTCTATCAGAATTCAACCAAAATTTGCACAGGAGGGTTATTTTACATACAGATTAAGAATATGATATTTATTGTCTACCGTATCGCATCACTGCGGGGTTACTGTAATCATACTGTAGGAACTGTGGAGAAGATTTTGCATCAGAATTTGCCCAAGACTGGAGTTGTTTTACACGCTGATCTCGAATATGGCACCTATTGCGAATATGGATTTCAAATTCGTGCTCAGCATGTCAAATAACCCCACTTGTCAAAGTTTCACTGAATTTGGTGAACAAAATGCATCTACAATATGCCTACAGTAACCCTACAGTACTGCGCTACGGTACAAAATGAATGTCAATTTCGTGCTCGGCATGTCAAATAACCCCAATTGCCGAAGTTTCACTGAATTTGGCGAATAAAATTCATCTACAGTATGTCTACAGTAACCATACGATAACACTACAGTAGCTTTAGAGTACTGCTCTACGGTGCAGGATTGATGGCGTATTCATGTTCAGCACGTCAATTAACCCCAAAATTCAAATTTGCTGTAGATGCTGTGAGAAAATACATCAACACTATCCACAGTATGACTACAGTAATCCTACAGTGTCGCAGCTACGGTACAAAATAGATGCCATTTCCGTGTTCAGCGGGTACAATAACCCCTAGGGGCACATATGGGGAAGCTCCACCTAAGAAAAAGGGATAAAACGGATACGACCCACCGGTGGGTCGTATTGTCCTCTACGTAACTTCCCGTACGACCCACCGGTGGGTCGTATTGTCCGTTATGTGTTAAGAGTAAGCAAGGTTGTTTACTCATCCCCATTCTTCCCATCAAAGGGAAGGGACGAAACGGAGCCTTTCCTCTGATTCTTCTTCTTTTTTCCCTTTTGTTTTCTTTTTATTCCATCAATCATTTTTGCTTATTTATTCACATGGTCCTATATGAAGGAATGCACAAGAAATGTTATACATCTCTACCAGTGGCGGACGCAGAAAGTGGGCGGGAGGGGGGGCGTGGGAAGAAAAGTGGGGTCTCCGCCGTTTTGGGGACCCAGACGTAAAATAAAATTAATAATAATATTAATTATAATAATAAACAATAAATAAAAAATATATTAAAAATAATAATAAAAATAAACAATTAAAAATAAACTAACACAAGATTTTTATTTGTATTGTAAAGTAATTTCGAAAATTTGGCGACCCATTCTCGGGGGGGGCGCGCCCCCCCCCCCCTGCGTCCGCCACTGATCTCTACCTATTTTTGAAGCCTTCTGTTGAAATATTTTGATGTATTTTTGAGTATCTATTGTTCTCGCCAAGCCTGCTCCCCTAGGGGCTTCTCGTCTCCTCTGCACTCTGCTGGTCATATCCTCATGACAGCATTGTTCTGGCTGCATGTGATCGCGTGCCACTTGATAAATGAGTGTTCTGAGGAAGCACCACAGCGCCATGGGCGCGAAATCGACAATGACCGCAGCTCTTTACGAATGAGCACGATTTACCCACGAAAGAGCATGTGCTCCGCACTCACTTACATGAATTAGTACGAACAAGCACGAGTGATTACGGGCGAGCACAGCCTCAGCACGAAGTGATACATGATTGCACAACTTCTAAACATGATGTCTATATAACTTTTGACGTACTACATACAATACTGCTGCTAATCCTTTCAAAAAGGACGCTCGCGACGCACTAATACGTCGCAAAGCGTCTCCCCTTTGTAATTTTCTTAGAAATAAGAATATCCAATTTTTTTCTGAATATATGGATTCTCTGTATTACAACGAATCGAACGATTCATGAATTTTTCAATGTTGTTCCCTATACCGGTCAAAAATATCATTACAAATTTAAGCAGACTTCCTTGTACCTGACCGCCTTAATCCAGCGTGGCCAAAATACTACATCTTTAATGGTATTTTCTGCAGAGTAAAAAGCACGATACTGAAAAGTATATGTATCATAAGATTCGCCGTGAAATGCAAAATCTGGCTTTTCAAGAAAAATTGGAATTGGTTTCATTTTGAGGATGTTATGAAAGAGCGACGCTTCGCGACGGTTTAGCACATCTGCGCGTCCTTTTTGCAAAGATTAGGAGCAGTATTGTATAGGAAACTCCAAACGTACGTAGACAAGAGCCGAGATCGCGGCGCGGCTCTCTTGGGCAGAGACGCAGGCGCACACTATGCTGAGCTCCCGTGACTCTGCCCAAGAGAGCCGCGCCGCGGTCCTGACTCTTGACTGCGTCCGTTTGGATTTCTCTGTATGTATTACACGCTTCTGGACTGCGCATAAAACATTTGACCCAGCCAGGTTGATCACTGACCAGATTACTCTTGCAATTAATTGGAACACGTTAAATTAAGAAATGATAGTAGGAGTATTTCGGAGAACCTAGGAACTTAATAATCAACGAATTAATTTGTAGGTGGTTATACCACACAAATGTATCGATACAATTTCAAGAATACAACTGCAATGCATAGAAGGCATCGAAACGATGACAATAAGCAACTGCCTGGAAGGCGGAAGTAACTCGGTGATGTTAGTACAATACATATGCCATAAATCAATGTGCAAAGTCGTTCACTTGAAACTGAAATGTTTAGATCCTACCATGGAGATTCAAATAAGATGCGAGCTCTGGTATAAAATGCAGCTGTCAGAAAGCATACTTGTGCATTAACACCGATCAGACCCGTGGGGAGCCATGGAAAACTAGAAATTATGCATCCAGCTCCCTCAGAACCCATGAACACTCAAGCGGAGAGCAGTTTCTGGGTTTCCAAAAATGCGATGCTCAGGATTAAGAACTGTATTTTAATGCCGATCACCTAGAAGGGTTTGCTGACCCAACTTTCCGGCTTAATAACTTTCGCGAACTTTCCCTGGAAGGTGCACTAAAGGTATATGTGGGTTGGAGGATAATAATAAAGTAATGTAAAGTGGATAGAACAGCTGAAAAAAGTGAACGAGAAATCAAATTATGTGCAACCTTGCAATCAACCCTATTAAACCCTATCAAACAAATCAGAATGTTACTAGTAGTTGTCAAAATACTTAATAACTTTCAATTCGCGAACTTTCCCTGGAAGGTGCACTAAAGGTATATGTGGGTTGGAGGATAATAATAAAGTAATGTAAAGTGGATAGAATAGCTGAAAAAAGTGAACGAGAATGAGAAATCAAATCATGTGCAACCTTGCAATCAACCCTATTAAACCCTATCAAACAAATCAGAATGTTACTAGTAGTTGTCAAAATAAGTCCTTGCGCTTTTATTCGAATGCAGTTTTCTTACTCGTTATCTTTTTTGATAAAGTTTTTGATAACACTCCATGGGCGTAGAATGGTGTTGCGATCACGTTTTGCGCATCGAATTCACAATGGGTTGCTCAATATTCGCTGAGTGCGTGCATGCGTCTAAGATCGCGCAGGAAGCTACACTGCTTAAGTATGTACATAGAGTACGGTCACCAAGATTTTACTCAATCAGAATTCTTCTGTTAGTCCGTGTTTCGCACAATCCGGTATTCCACCCGGCTAATATTCGACTTTTCGGTAAATCTTTAAAATTTCCGAATGGTCGAAATTTTGAATGATTCGAAAGTCTATTCGCTCGAAACCAATCTCGACTTGACCAAATTAAGTGTTCAGCGGCACATCTCTACTTCAAGCCCTGAAACTTGTTAGCGAGGAAGCAAAAAGCGAATTTAACTGAAATGTGCCTACATACAGTGGACGGCAGTGGCGGTGGCCCATCCGCGGCCTCGAGGAGGAAGCCGCGCAACCGCATCGCGCGCGCTGGGATCGGTGTCGTCTACCTTCGGAATGCTATTTCTGAGTTTTTTTCTTCCCGATTTGGTCAAAAATCTTTGAAATCGTGTAGAAAAGCTGCTAGAAATAGCATATGTATTAGCAGCAGAAAATATCGGTCACGGCACGCGCGGCGCTGTTGCGCGACGTCCTTCTCGCGGCCGCAAATGGGCCACCGCCATTGCCGTCCACTGTATGTATCCTTCTTCATACCTGTGTATGTCCCATGAATTTAGCCAATCTAATCAAGTAATTTGACTGAGTTTAGTATAATAATTTATCACGAATTTAATTATAACGCTCTCGTCATGTATCCATCTTCATATGGATAAGAAATATTAGTCTGAATTTTCCCATCGAAACTTTCAAAACCCTCTTTTATTTCCGTCATGTCGGAGGGAAGCATTGTGCCCGGGCACTGGGTATAACAATAAATAAGTAAATAAATAACTTTCATGTTGCTTTATCCATCCTTGCAGAAAAATTAGCCAGAGCTGCTGCTTACTGTTGTTACCGTTGCTTGATGCATCTTCGCTTTTTTCGCACTCATCATCAACGCAACTCCAATCGAATTCCTAACGAAATTATGTTAGATTCTAAAACATTGTTTCCTACAGCTAGAAACCATTGTACAGCGTGACTATAAATATCAGCTATTCTAGCTCGTTAACTGGCTCATCTCTGGGGAATCCAGTGAGAGCAAATAGATCCCTGCATTTCTTGTTGAGCTGCAGCCGAACCGGAAAAAACAAGTAGTTCTCCGGAAGCAGTACATTTCAGAACCTAGCCAGACTCGTCTCCATCAGCTGAAATTTTATCTCGAGTCGTCTTGGTGCTGCTAATTTACTTCGTTAAAAGCCTCTATAGTTATAGTGAATAAGAACTTCACAAAAGTGATTCTTTTGTATCTAATATCGAACAGCTCTCTATGTTGGATTTTTTTCCTGTTGAAATAGCTATCATATTTCCCATGCTGACATTTGTTACCCAACCAGAGGATTTGGAGACTGTGAGCCGCTCGGAAGTATGTGCAAATGTCGGAGACTGTGGCTAAATTAGAGAAATGCATCTCCTGTCGTGGCAAATTTGTTACGGTCGTGACACAGGTGGGTTGCCGGCTTTATTGGGTTAATGTTTCAGTGTATTCAAAACCTAGAAAAGTGGTAGACACATGAGGCTTACTTACCCAAACCCTTCATTGAGCTGCAGGATAAAATCTCACGTAGAAATTAGACAACGGTATGACCATAGACTGCCAAAACATGTGGAACTCACCTTTTTGTGCGGAGCAGGTGTTCGGAGGACCACCTTTGCCTAACCAATACTGAATGAACTGTCAAGGTAGTGCATCGTTTTGTTCTTTACAGTGATGCACTCATTTTTTCTGTTCATATTTGGACTTTTTGGTTGGACACAATGTGCTTTCGGAGTTTTCTGTGCAGAAATTCCTGTTTCTCATCCAGAGATGGTGGACGCAGAAAGTGGGTGAGAGGGTGATGGTAACTGGGAAAAAGTGGGGTCTTCGCCACTTTGGGCAGTCGAGTGGAAGTAAAAATAATAAGGATGATAATTATAATATTAAATAATGAATAAGAGTATTCGGAAAATAATCATAAAAATAGACAGATAATAATAAACTAGTACAAGATTTTCATTTGATTTACCAAGAAATTTCGAAAATCTGCCGACTTATTCTCGGGAGGGGGAGATGTCCCACCGCTAGTGCTTCCGCCACTGGCGTGCACATCAGCTTAAAGGCAGCACCCACGGAAATTTTCGCCTCTTAGATCTTGATCCAATTGTGATCCGATCGATTGTGGGGTCAATTTTGCAATGAGAGTGCCAGTCAGAACTTTTCCAATCACGAGTAATGACAGGTAATACCTGGATCAGCAGGATCAGTAGGCAGTAAGTTTTACGAGTTTTCATGCTACTACCGCGCTCCAAAACCATCTTTGGACCGCGAAAAATGGCAACTGTCGGCTGATTGGGCAAGGATTGCGACTGGCAGTATTTTATGTTAACGTTTTCTTACTTCATTTCGACTACAATTACCTTTTTGTACTCAGCTTTCCATCATTTACTTCCTTTCCACTTATTATTAATCTTTATAAACTCTTTTTCTCACTCAGAATATCCAATTTCTCAAATATTGCGCGTATCTATATAATTTAGCTTTTAGAATTACCATATAATTTTGTTTTTTTTTTTCGAACCGTGTTTTTATTACGAACATCCCATTTTCTTCCTTTTTGTGCTCTCTCTCTTTCAAGAAAACTGCCTTACCAGTCAAATATTCGATGGCGCAAAGAAAATAGGTGGCAATGATGGCTGCTATCGACTTTTTTGTTCGACCCCATAGGTGCAACTCGACCACCCCGCTCTAACCTTTTTTGATAGAAGCATCCAAAAACCGTTTTTGCATGAGTTTTGGCTGGATTAGGAACATCATCCATACTCCTCATGCTCAAAAATCTAATATTCCGCTACAATCTCGAAGACCGAATTTTCCGTGGGTGCTGCCTTTAACTTTGAAGTTTACGTTGTCATGGTTTACGTTGAAACCTACGGTTCGCAACCAGAGGCTCAAAGTGACTAGATCTTGCTAGACAATCCAGATATTCTTCAACCTGAGTGCAAAGTTGTCCGCGTTTCGTTTTGCATCCTTCCCTGAGTGGCCCACTATCACAAGTCATGAAAAAACTTCCAGGGCTAGGATTCATGAACTCATTACTAATCTAAATGGGCTTAGCAAACTATCTTCCACTTCCTGGTCTCCCAGCACTGCCTAGTCCAACAATAACCAATCATACTGAAAATGAATCGCAGATATTGAGAGTGCAGGCTACGTAGATGGCGAAACACATGTCTCTGAGTAGAGTCGTCTAGACCGGTACGGCTTGCGATGGATGATAAACGTCGTGAGACCAACGTTAACGGAACGTCCTGGTGTTTCATGCAAGTGGTGAACCAGGCCATTGCAAAAGTTGAGAAAAACAAAAACAAAAATCAGTTCTAGGAGGAAATCAGCAAAGTTTGAAAATTGGTCCGCCCACTATTTTCTGCTCAAGCAAGTAGCAGATTAAACTATTTCCTAGATTATTCCCTCCAACAGTGGCCATGGACCCCCAGCTGTATTTTTGCTGCTGGAATACGCTTTTTGTACACTGAATACGGATGAATAGATGTGATCCTCGTACTACAGCAAGGACAGCAAACATCTGCTTCACACGCAGTTATGGGTGTTTAAGCATAATGGCAACCGTTTCACAACCCGTTTAATCTTCGGAACTGCTTATTTCTCACTGAATCTGGACCTAGCCAGCTGGTAGTTCGGCATGCTGTTGGGTGCTGACAGAACGGCGTACGCCACGCCATGATACTACAACTCTGAATCACCTCAACTGCAGTGATTCAGAGTTGTAGTATCATGCAGCAGCTCGCATTTCTCAAACGGCATTGCGCATCGCTCTTCTATTTGACACAGTACCAATTCCATTCCTGGAATCCACTTGTTTCGCTTTGTTGTTCGGCCCTATGTTAGTTGTTGCGTGTTTTCTACCTCCCCGGTTTTCCTCTCTTCCAAGCCGGTAAGGTGCAGCACGATGTGAAGAAGACGGTTAGTTTTTAGGATTAGAGGTGCAGAATGTTGTCATCAAGAGTCTAACCGAATTAGATTGTATGACAATGTTCTATCCGGGCGGTCCGCGGAGTGGCGCGAAATAAAGACTACAAAACTGTATTACAATTTGTAAAGATTAAAAAGTGCATTTGCGTGAATGTAACTAGTCATTTATATCATTTTCCTAAGCATTCGTTTTCAACCAAATGATTCAATGACTACTTTTTCGCTTCTCACTGGCTGGACAAGCCCCCATTTTCGAGCGATCGAACTTTTAATTCGTTTTGCTAATCATCCGTTAATTAATTAGTGCCAACAAGGATAATTGCTAGCACGAATTGGTTGGTTCAAACGCTCATCAGTTCGGTGCCCTATACGTTAACGATATCGAAGTGACTGTTTTCTTCACAGACCAATAATAAAGCTATTTGGGTAATATTATTGAAGATGCCATAGTCATTTGCCGTATTCGCGTTCGACGCACTAGAAAACCTAATGTACGCGGTCTTATCCATCCCTATGGTGATGTGGAACGAGCAGTAAAGTCAGTAATTCGATGCTTCCATGCGAAATTGTTGTCATATTCGTTCTCGGCGTATTGAAGAGGTTAAGAAGAAAATAGTGGAACATTGTTACCTGATACTTGATGATGTTAGTGCACCCTAGATCGTTTCAAAAATTTCCGGAATCTAAGCTGTTCTAGGCACTGTTACCTACTTCATATCCTGATGAATTATCCTGGCTTGATATTTCAGCACGCTGTGTTTTGAGCTAGGAGTTGTCAAAGAAACTGGTAGGAGATTTGAACCATGGTTGCGTGAGAACACTAAATCTATGAAGTTTATTAATTATTATAAGGATTTGGTAGCTATCGAGGGTTAGGTAGAAAAGACTGGTTGCGAGTAAAACAGTTAAGGAAGTGTACATACTGCCTTCAAACCCCTAAATTCAACTATTATGAAACATGAGAACGGCTCGGGAGCGTGTACATACATAGTTTTTTTCTTTTTTTTTTCGAGAACGAGAAGTCCTCAAGTCTTTTTGCGTGCCTATATGTACTACCTGTAGTGAGTGTTGAACAACAATTTTCAGTCCTTTCAAGAAGAAGGATATAAATCTCTTGGAAAGTGTTGGAAACAGTTTCACACGGGAACTAATGATGACATGCTTCAGAATGGAGTATTTCCAAGTACCCATTGGTGAGAAGAGAGCAGAGTTACCTGGCTTACCAACTTTGTGAAGTAGAAGGGAAATACTGATTTGCTAATGATGTTTAAGATACTTGAAGGGAAGCCTTCTTTGAATCCATTTGGAATTTTTCGAGAACCGCTGACGAGAAGGAAAAGAGGAAAATTTCAGCTTTACGTCTTAGCTGCGAGATCACAGGCTAAGTCGAAATACAATACTCCTCTTACAGAGTTGTAAATGAGTTCAACTTGTTACTGGCTGAAAATGAGCTTTTGATGAATTTGACCTTGCATGTTTCAAGAAGCTTGTCAGGAACACCCTTTTAGAACCATTAAATGTATGAACATGTCTATGTCCTTCGATATTTTAGTAGTGATTGATGTGATATTGCACTAATCTACGCGTGGCTTAGCTTCGCGTCTCCAAATAAGTAAATAAATAGATGTACATTGTTGTGGTTTGAGTAACCATATTTGGATTCAGTTGATTGCTTTATAGTGTGACGGAGAATGTTTCAAAGCGATGGCTTCTTTTATTATGCAGGTGAAGTAGTAGTATTATATAATCATCAGTTGGAGCTTTTTCGGTTTAGTATAAATGAGCCGTGTCGTGTCGGTGAAAGTCGATAAGGAAAGAGAAAGAAGATTGGTGGAAATAGAAGCTCGTGCTCTTTATTCTCTTTTCACAATAATTTTTTGCTGTTTAGAACTTTGGAAAAGTATGAAGTTTTTAGAATAAGTTTGTTTTGAATTAGAAGGATGTGATAGTCACACACGGCGACAATGCTGAGGTCGTGTTTGTGTGATTGGTTTACTGAGTCATTGACTAAGCGATTTGTACAAAAGCAGCTGTGTTCTGCATTTCATGTAGTTCTAGGTATGCTCGCTGCTCGCGAAAAACACAGATTGAAAGAACAGAACAACTTGATCCGCGGTTCCTGTGAGTCATTTTCTCACTTTCGTTACGCGGTGCGCTTTTTCGACTGAATAGTGTTATAGATATATGCAACTGTGAAATAGTGTAGCTCAAGTTCAAGAAGTTAATCCTACACACCCTGTTGGAGCGCACAAAAAATCACACTGAGACAATACTGTCACGATCCTCGGAAAATATCACACTAACGTGGCTTACCGGGACACTAGTAAATTAATAAATGTACATTGCCATGGTTTTATGTAGCACTAAGGTTACCAATGTAATAGAGAGTTAGAATTTTCAGCAAAAATTCCCACAAAGTTGTTATGATAAATGAGGAGAGAAAAACAAACACTCAACGATGCGACCAAGGTTAAAAGACCAAAGGCATAGGCAGTCACGTAGAGCTTCAAGGATGGCCGTGATCTGTGGGAGCAGAGACGTCTTTGGTTCACCTTGTGTACGGTTTTCCGGTTTTCTAGCCTAGGGCGGTCGCCTTAACGTCATCCTCACCCTTAGCCATTTTCTGAGTGTACCTGCCTTTTCATGCCTTTTGCTAGCCATCGCTAGTTTCGTCTTTGCTTGAGTGGCAAAGTGTCATTAGGGCTAATTAAGAGTAGATCACGCTGTGTGCGTTGCAGGCATTTAATTATGCAAATAGGCGCGTTATGCTTGTGTTTGGCTGCGCCTTTCGTTTACGCATGACCGGTTGCGGCCGCAGCAGTAACACGATACAATCTGAGAGTAGCTCTTGAACACACTCTCAGCAGCCCAACTCCCCTATTTCTTGTTGGAGGTTTTGTCCAATAGCGTCATCGTGAAGAGGGGTGAATAAAAAGTAGTCTTCCGTGAAGAGTTTTGTATTTCTTCGGCATTTCATGGATAACATTCAGCACTAGGATTCATGAGCGCATAGTCTAGCCAAATTAGGTTTGCAAACCAATTTTCATGTCCTGCATCTCCTGATATTAAGCTTATCATAGGATAACCAATCACGGTGGTTGACATATCATGAATCCCAGTCCAGATTTCCCTTACTGTTTTTTTTCGGTACTCTTATGATATGCAGCAACCAGTCTCCTGTCGTCAGACCGTTCTTCCTATCTTAGCAGCTAAGTAAGCTTGAAAAATATGCACTAAAGCGCCTTATTTCTGCCCCGAATCCCGATTTCATCCAAAACCGATTGAGTCATTAAGGCTTGCCAAAAATAAGTCTGGAAGACACAAATTAGCCTCCTTATTCTTTGATCCTTGAAACTGGGCATATTCCAGTAGTTGATGGACTTACAGTGTGTTTATCACTTCTAACAACCTCTGTGACAAATACACTATAAGATCATACATAGCTGCCATAAGCAGTTCATTTTGTGGTTCTACGCCGAAATTTTCAAATTTTCCACCTGGACTCTTACAAAACTTGGCTTGAATTTTAAAAAAAGAGAGCATGAGGAAAGCTGCAGAGAAATAGCATGAATTCAGCCGGAACGTAGCCGTAATTCACACGAAATTTATCTAGGTTCTGTGGTGGTGAAAAATCGCTACTTACTCTGTGTTCAACAGTATAGTCGTTTCCAAATTTTCCAAAGAATATTTGAGAAACTGTACAGATATCTAACCTGCCTTTCTCTCAACTGCCGCACACTTTCCCTCGTTCTCTTTTTTTCTCTGCTGTCTTCCCAATTATAGTCAATGGAGAAACACACTATAATCCACTTCGGGATTGGCAAAGTTCTTCCAAATACTTATGAGTTTATGTTTAGTTTGTTTTATGACTATTTATGAGAACAAGGGAGGCTTTTCCGCGGGAAACAACACCTACAGATGTAAAAGTTCTTCAAGCTCTCTGTCTCTCTCCCTCTCTCTCTCCCTCTCCCTCTCTGCAACAGTCGGATTTTTCTCATCTCTCAGGTTTGCTCTGACCTGAAGTCAATAATAAATTTTTATAAACCAATGTCACTCCTTCCTTTTTTATTTTTTTTTCAAAATTTTCCCTCTGCTCTAGGAATGGATTTGTATCAGTACTACGCGTGGCATTATTCCTGCATCCGGGCTGGATTTGGCGTTGAGATTGTTTTGCACACTAACCACCCCACCCCACAACACACTACCCACTCCGACCGCCCGAGTGCCTCGGTTCGAGTCGAAATTGACGTCGGCTCAGTGGTTCTGTTAGCCATTTGCCTGAGGCTCTACTACTTTGAGACTACAGTTACTCATGGATTTTGGCTTCTGGCATTCAACTGACATTGAAAATATGGTCGTTGGCTTCGTTAGATTCCTGATATTGGTCGGGATTTCTTTTTCTCTGAGCTGTCTCTCAGATGATGTTTCTGAATGAAACTACGTACTGCATGATATTTTTCCAGAAGAAGGAACACTTTTTTGCTCTATGATCTCAGAATCCCGAAATAACTTGTTGAAGTTTCTGATCACATCTGAAACTTGCTCGCTCCAAGGCTTGTCGACAACTTGCCCTCGCCTTTTGTTACCGACAAGTTGTCGCCTGTATAAACGTGTGGACAACTTGTTTTCGCTTCGTTAAGCTGATATCTGTCACCCCTTCAAAATTGGACGCAAAATCGTCGTTAAGACGTGTCAAAAATGCCTCAGTTGTCCTTTAACCAACATAGCCATAGCCCTGGTCTCCTCGATGGTTGCATCGTATGTTACATGGGTGAGAAACATGACTCTCTTTGGTCGACAAGTTGTTAGGCTGAAAACTTGTCGACGACTTGTCGGGCCAAAAGCTTGCTGACAAGTTATTTTTGGGGGGGGGGGGGGACTTACCGACAACTTGTTTTGACCCTCTCTTATCGACAAGATGTTGGGAGAAAAACGTCGCCGACATCTTTTTTTTGGATGCCATGATGACGTCAAATCTGTGGACAACGATTTGATAGTTAAAAGGTTGTTCGCAAGTTGTTTCGGGGCAGAGCTGGGTCGACAATGTGTTCTTGGGGTTTTGAGTATACTCCTTATTGTTGATAAAGTTCATTTCATTGGTGATGATAGTTGGCAGAGCGTCAGAATGCGGAAAAGTGCGCAAGATTTGGAGTGTGAAGAGAAAATCATTCAATATTCATGAATACTCGCGTTTGAATTTGATTTTAATTAACGACTCGATCAACCATCAAAGACATGCCATTTGCGGGGATCCCTGTTTTTGCCGAAGTTCCAGAACAAATTGGGTTTTTTCGGCTGTTAGAAGGGTTCTCAACATTGAGGCTAGATTAGCTTGAACTTTCAGTCCTCACCCCTCCTCTCGAGGAACAGTTCGGACAAGAATGCATGCATTCGTCCCTGACTAAGGAAATTCGAAATTGCAGTGCTGCCCCGTTGTCGCTATGACATTATTTCCGCAGCGAACCTCAACCAAAACGAAATTGCCACGAGTTTTTCCGACGCAGTGATTGTGAGTCCCTGGAATTCCAGCGACATTTTCCACTGGGCAATTTCCGCGGCACATGCCGAATGCACAAAAGCGGCAGCTGCTGAATGACCGCGCGTGAACAACGGTTGATTGAAATTTCGAAGATTGAAATGTCCGGCCCAGCAGCAGCTGCTGCCCAACATGCCATGTGGTGCGCAATTAAATCACTTCGTAACCCGAATCCGGGAGTTGACGTGACGCCAATTACTCGCGCAGAGGGTGACGGGATTCTAATTAGCTGCTCGGCTCCTTGACGTGCAACGAGTCCGGCTGGGTCAACGGGTTACAAGTTACGGTGGTGATTTTCTCTTCAATGTCGCATTCTGCTCGCTTCCATTTTTGTGGGTGGTAGCGGACATCTGCCACTTTGGCGTCGGACTTTACCTAATTAAGTTCAGTTTGGCGCCACCTGGCATTCATTAGCATAATTCGTACTATCACATTTTCGTTGCACCTAGCAGAAAGTTCTTCTATACGTGGCAGTTATCAGAAATGGCATAGAACTGTTCTCCTGACTTTTATTATTATTTACAATTACTTGCCTGTAATCTGCTTTTCACAAATCTTTTTCTTCATTGTTCGGAGCACCAAATTTGCGTCCATTTGGCTGATTGCCTTGTTCAGGTCCATAAAATTTTTGCCGCTCATGCTTATTTTATTGGCTCACATTTGCTAGTTCAATGTTCATCTCCATGGAAGACTATTTCATACCAACAATGTCTGCTCGACTGCAGTGCTAGTTGTAATGGCCTCCACACTTTTAGGATGTAAATTCTACCACCAAATAGCATTTATGCGTCACGCATTTTGCGTCTGTTCATAGTGACAAAAGCGCTTTGCTTGCTTCACACAATTGTTTGCTTTTTTTCTAAACTAAGTAGCTTATTTTGGCGAAAATTTCGAGGATTGCGAGCAGAAAAAACTATGCGCCAAAAGGGCCATTTTTGAGTGGATAGTTTACAAAAGCGAGAATGCTTATCAACATGAGTTCATTTGACATTCACCCAAACCGCCTCTCACCACTCTCTTCACTACAAGGTTTTTATTTCGAGAAAAAAGAAGAGTGGAGGGATCATATCATATGAAACAATATTTACACCCAGTGAAATTTCGGGAAAGGAAACTAAATAGAATTTACTCGAAGACTGAGCGAAAATCATTTAATACGCTATCATGCGAAACTACATATGTATTAATTTGAGGAAATACTCTTCGCTGCCTTCGTTTCGTTACTTTTCGACGGAGTCGCAATGTTTTGCTACGAATGGGTAGATATTCAATAGTAAGAGCATTTCATAGCGCTCCAGAAAAATGTGAACTGTTTATCATTCTGCAATTTTTGGTGGCTATTAATTTCATGTTTGATTGATCCCGCGACTGATTATTGTTGATATGCTGGCTGCGAGCATGACCATCAGCCAAATCATTCTCCACTCCGCCAAAAATCTCAACTTCCTTGAAGCCGCCATAATGTCGGATAACGAAAGAAAGTCTCTTAAACGTGCGGACGAAAAACTACATTGGAATTTGTTCGAAGTTCCGATGTCGAATATGCGATCTTACTAACTTGCACAATTTTTTTGCACCGTATAACTTCCGGGTGTCACACGTTCTCGCCGACTTCCGCATTCTGGAATGCTTGGGGCGTTGGCACACAAAGCATTCGTTATTCATGCATTCCTGACTTTTTGCACCCGCGGAAACGTGTGTTCACCTCAGATTTTCGCGCGGATGAGCACGAAAAGCTGTTTTTTCTAGAAGTTTCTGCCTGCCGACGAACACGCACGCTTGTCTGTGGTTAGAATCAGTGAACACTCGATTCTGTTTTCTCAGAAGTCGTTGTCACTGGGCGTATAAGGAAGTGCTTGACCAGAACTGTTTCTTGCGCTAGTCTACTTGCTCGTGTATGAGTCGCCGTTCACGTCCTTGCGAATGTAATGGAACTTTCGAGAGAACTGGTTCTCCTCTATAGGAGGAACGTGCTGAGGCATATCGAGTTACTAATAGCAGACATGCTCCCCTCACCTCTTTCTCTTTTTTTCTTCAAGTTTCCTGAATTATCCTCTAGATTTTGAGTATTTTTCCACCACATAATGGAACAGATATTACATCCTTCCTGAAATAGGTACTTGATTCCCTCTTTAGACTATTTTAGTGGACAAAATTATTTATTTATGATGGTCTAAGACACGTTCATGTATGTGACTTACACTATTTCTCAATCGCCAGTTTGCTGCTATACTTCACATGCGTTGTAGCACCTCACGACGCCGTCGCCCAGCGGCTTTGATTCCGATACGTATCGGTTTTCCAGTGTATAGCGTGTCTCTTCGCGACGCAATAACGATCAATACGCGTCAAAATCAGTGTCGCCAGTATGATCGCTGCATGAGCAGCTGCAGTTCACTTGGAGTATTTCTCCAGAAGTAAAGAAATTTCGCTAGCCATTGAGGTTCAAAGCCCGTAGCGTTCAGATCAAATCCACGGTATCATCTCCGTAGTAAATATCCGTTTCCTAGACAAGTTATCAAATTCATAAACGTTCCCGGGAAGCGCTTACCCGCCCACTAACCCAGAATGGACGAGTTTTCCGAGCAGAAATGGGTGGATTTCGAAATCATTTCAGGGAATGTTAGGATTTCCTAAAAGAAATTTTAGGATTCAACAGTGGTAGGGATTGGGGAAAAAGCAGAAATTTCACGATGTTCGAGGAAGGAAAGGAAATGAACGCTAGCTAGAAGTGAAGTGCAGTGATTTCTACCAAGAAACACATTTCCGATCTGGCTTGAAGTCCGTAATTATTCAAGGAAAGCTAATGAAGCTCGCTGCAAGAGAAGGCTAAATCCGGATAACAATGACCCCACGTCCCGAATCGGAAAACCGTTCTCTCACATCAAATAAGGCTAATGTAAAGTGAAATGTGAAAAATGATAAAATGACGGCAAGATTTGGAAAGTTTTCAGATTTTTGAGCGTTTCTAGCGAACAAGTTTGGAAGAAAGTATTTTCAAAACAAAAAAAAATAATGCGATGAAAGAAAATGCTCAAAGTTTGAACAGAGATGCTGAACTGACAGGAAACTGAGTGCTATGAAAAAAGAGAACTTCTAAATATTTGTTGAATGTTTGCCACTCAGCTAATCCAGAAATCGTGTTTCACATCGGTATGCATTGGTTCAGCTAGCTTTTTTCGCGACTTTTGCACCGGATTTGTATCGGATTTGTTGGAGACGCATAGGTTCTGCACGGGTTTGACCTTTGTTGGTATAAAACTACTGATTAAAAAAACCCTGTTTTGCACGATCCCGCATATCTCAATCATGGGATTCGCATCTTTCAATCCCATGCAAAGCACAGTTAATAGGTTTCCCTGAGCGAATGCTCGAGTCGCGTGCAATGCACATATGGCCTATGTACCTTCCAACCGGTTCAAATAGGAAGAGTGTCGAAGCCTCGGAAAATCATATTGTAGACAATGTGCTTATTATTTTGCATCTGACTATCATTCCATTAGTTTTCATTTTTACTTTCCTCTCTTATAGACCCTAATTGTTGCCTTCTTGTTTGACCTTTCCCTTTTCGGGCCCCCTGTTTACTGACTGGCCTCGGGGGAGCAGAGAAACGCTATTTGTTTAAAAATAGAGGAGTGGGACGATTCACATTTTTCTCTTATTTTCTTTGCTCGTCTGCTTGACCTTGTTTACTCAATCGGCTATGCTGTCCCGAAAATAATAACACTAATAGAGAGTTTGAGCTTTCATAACTACACATCTCAAAAACTACGCAAACGTTTTTTTTTGAACCGTAATGAAGCTAAAAATGTGTTCATTCAAAATGGGACACAGGAATTGTGGGTGTATGCATGGGCAGGGGGTCTGATGGATTGGTTTAAATAAGCACTAATTATAAATTAGTGTTAGTATCTCGTTTCTTTCTTCTGAACCGTAACCAAGATTAATATAGCACTTTATTCAGCTAACGTTTCGGCTTACTCGCCTTCGTCAAAGCCTGGAATGTAAAGAACAGATGTAATCTACCCTCACAAACGTCTCATCGTCTACAGAAGATCGTCTACATCTGTTCTTTGCATTCCAGGCTCTGACGAAGGCGAGTAAGCCGAAACGTTAGCCGAATAACGTGCTATAGCAATCTTGGTTACGGTTCAGAAGAAAGAAACGAGATACTTTCGACCATGCCAAGATTCATTAAACGTCGAACATGGAATCTACATAAATTAGTGAGTTTTGTTGAAAATTTTCCGGGAAAAATGTGACCTTCCGTGCTTGCGCATCCCCCACTCTCCCAATCAGATTCGCAGTTGGTTTGAATGCAATCGCGAAACCTGTGTTTATTCAGATCCACTAACACATTCACAGTTTGTGCACGGGTCCGTCGCCGCACGGATGTATCGTTCTTCGCCGCAGCCGCAGTTTACACATCCATGCCGCTTTTTGCTGCGGCGCACTGCGAAACGAACGCGCAGCACTTTGGCCTCGCACCGCCGCGGCCCAAATCGTTCCCGTTCGTCCCCCCACTCGTCAGCCGTCCATTACGTCAACACAACGAATGTAAAGCTACGATTAGGCGCATTCATGCACATGTGTGTTTGTGCTGGTGTGTCAGTATATTTGCATCGCCACATGCGTAAAGTATCCAGAAAATGCATCCGCTGCTGTGTCTGGCACCCTAGTAAGGTGTAGCAGCTTTTTCCAGGCATTTTCCCTGGAAAGGTGATTTCCCTCCGTCTCCATAGAGACTGCACTGGTTTTTGTTCAAGTTCAAATCTTGGAACGCTTCATAGTTCTTAGTTATTTACTTGTTTATTCATTACACCAGGTAAAGTGGTGCACAACAACCTCAATAAATACGCTAGGCTCACGTAAACACAGTAAGGCCATTTTTAGTTTTGAAATAACTCGAAGTAAAAAGGAGAAAAGAATAATATATGGCCTCTTCTTTTGCTGTGAACTTCTAACAGTGCAAGTTTCACAGATTTTGCTCTCTACACAGTGTAAATCATCTTCTTTTTTTGAAATAAAAATCAGCCCTCAATGACTGATGTATAAAAACTCTTCAGCGACCTAGATAACTTTTCATGTGGTTTCTATTCTTTATTTGGGGCATTCTGAGTGGATTTAACGACAATATAAAATGAAATCCATTCTGGAAAGTGTGCAATTACGGGAACAACTGGGACGAAGTGTTCAAAAGCAGTAAAATACGTTGCTAGGAGACTCATACACCTCAGGAACTTCATAAAAAATTTTTTTTACAATTGTAGCTTCCCAGCGTTGATTCTTCCTATTATTGTACGAATATGTGTTCATTATGCTGCTGTTCAGCTGTGGAACTGTCTCGTGAGCAGAGCGAACAAATAAGCCAGTAGTAAAAATCTCATTATATGTACATCCTTTCTAACGCTGATAGCAAACCAGCATGAGGGTGGTTGATAATGGATGCGTGCGTTCGATGCGCATGCGTCTATATGGTAAGGGATAGGGCCAGTCGCATCGCTGACGCAGCTCAGATGCACACGTTTACGGCCTCGCGGTGGCTGTACTTTCTTTTCATTGAGGATGTACATGTAGCGTTGAGGGGTCTTCATGGAAAATTTTTCGCAAACGTCAGCGTGCGTCTGACGCACGCTTCTAGTATAAATTACCCTATGAGAAGCAAAACAATAGCAAGCACAGTTCTGACTTCACGACTTCCTTTTTTTCTGGTAAAACCAGGAAATACTGCTCTAAGCGCTAAAACATCTGGAGCAGGCTTGACGTCTTACGATGAAAATAGTTTATCATGTAACTTCTAAGAAGTTTGTTACAAAGTCAGCTGATCCGAAGTTGGTATTGGTGAAAATAGTTTAGTTACTAGGGTAACGAGTTCTTGAGATTCCTGGTTTTCTACGCTTCCATTAGCTTCCATTTATTACGGGGAGTTTGTTTTTAGACGAGGCAGATATTTGATCTCATTTCTAACCTGTTTTTTCCCTCACAATTTCCCTCCATCCAGTTTTATAACTCAGCGAAATAGATTGAAATCTGTGGATCAGCGGAAGTTTTACGTCTTACCGGATGTTTGGAATCCAGGACTTGGAAGAAGTTCAAAATATGGAATTATGGAGGCATAAAAACAGCATGTATGTATGTATGACTTGACGTAACTTAGCTACTTCCAATTCTTCCATAAATCTACAAGTTAGAGGGTTGCATTCGCCAGAAATGCACAACTTTCAAAATCGTTATTCCATGCATTCCTAATGTGGACATAGCGAAGTTTCTTCAAAGTGATCCTGGTATGCAAAAGCTTTAATTCTGTCTAAAATCTTTAGCCGTAGATGGCTTATGCATTTCTTTCTGTTTCCTACCTTTACTTCTTGTTTATTTATTCACTTTTATGTTTTTGTTTTCTGTGGAGTCAATTTTCCATCCGCTTGCTCGTTTACTGCATTTGACAGATGAAGAAAATATACTGACCGCAACTTTTTCATATTTATATGTACTAACTCGTGAGCAAAGCTACGTTCAAGTAGCTGCACCATTTCATGATTTTGCAGTTCTTTTGTGAGCCTTGAAAAGGAGCACTAGAAAAAGGACAGCAATATAATCGCACTTTGAAAATGAGATAGAAAGACAGCCAATTTCGCTTTCCAAGACCGTCATTATTTCTTGAAGAAACTCTGAGTTTCTCATCGATTTCACCTTCTCACACCTGCTTATTTACTAACCTTTTGAGCCCATAAATCTAGGACCAGCGCCATTTTTTGGTTCCGACCAATGGTCAATGAACAGGTGGTGTTATCGGCTGAGACTTTTTTCTTCCACAGCCGCTCGACCAGTAAACCATGCGTTGTGTTAAACTGTGCGTTTTTCTCCCGCATGCAACGTGCATTTCCGTATTTTCGCGTGTGCTGCGTACTTTACTCGATAACCAGACAAAATGTCACTTACCCGGACAAGTCATCCAGGCCAAGTGGTGCCGGTGTCGGGGGTGAACCGCTGCCGCCAGACTTGTCCGCTGAACCGCGTTGTCTGGCAGCCGCCCGCGCGCGGCTTACTAGGGTTTCAGCGGTGCATTTACAGGACTAGTCCTTCCGCGTGTAGGCGCTGCTCATGCGCGCCGTGTCAGGTTCTCAACGCTTATTTGCTCTGTTTTTGTGGCGCTTATGCGGCTGTAAACGCGCGGTTTCTTGGCGTCTTGTGATCGCTTTTCTTATTTTTAAGCTTGACACTAGTAAAACGGGTTTTATTACATCAATGCTACATATTTTAAAAGCTCCGTTGTTTTCACCGAAGAGTTGTGACGAAAATTCTTTAGTCTTTCATTATAACCTCGAGACACTTACAGGATTGGTGGGCACCCTAAATTATATGAAACTGATATGATGTAAATTGTTATGTTATTAGATACCTACTTCCGGTGTCGTTTACCATTTTCGCTCAATTCGGCTCACTCCGAGTTCTGTTTTGTCGAAGGTATAGTAATGCAACTTTTAGTCTGATTTGTTCTCTTTCCTTGGTGATTGTAAGGGCACCATAGTGTGCATTGAAATAAATAAATAAATATGTATTAGGCTGTCCCAAAATTTACGACCCCTTTTGGACTGCATTTTCGAAGTGGCCCAACTCAGCTCGAGACACATATAAGGAAAACTGGTATAATCAGAATTCTCAGTAAATTCGTGTAATATTATAGAAGTTGCAGGAAGAAGGAAACCGAAATCACTTAAATCAACAAATTTCCGAGGAGCAATTGTCGATACACCATGATTCGCATGAATTTTCCTTTTTTTGTTCAAGATATTATATATTTGTCATGATCTTTTGAGCTAGCCAATAGATAGAGTTTCTTTTCAAGAAAATACAAGGAAAACAGGGTTGTAAGCTATTAATGGGGGTATACTATGCACATATAGAGGTACAAGATTTAACACCGTAAAATTGACGTTTCTGTGGTCCCATTGGACGACGCTATTTTTAAAAGATGCCCCATATTTGGAAGTACCATATAAAAAAAATAACAACACTTTTACAAGCACAGTTTACAACCTCGTCACTGTCCGGTGATTCACTGGAATACAACTCCTACGAAATGCACCGGTGACTCACTTCCCTCAGGCATTTACCTTCGAAACAATGCTCTTAATCTGGCTTATTTGTTCGCTCTGCTCACAAGAGAGTTCCACGGCTAAACAGCAGCATAGTGAACACATATAAGAGGAATTTGTACAATGATAAGAAGAATTAACACTGGGCAGCTACAGTTGTGAAAAATTTTTATGAATTTTCTGAGGTGTCCGAGTCTCCTAGCAACGGATTTTATTGCTTTTGAACACTTCGTTGCAGTTGTTCCCGTCATCAACAGAATTTCACAGTTTTTCACCGCACATTGGTAACAAGCAACCCCCATTTTGAATTTTTGTGGATCTCCCTTTCGCATCGGGGATGGACTTAAATTCTCTATCTCTAGGAGAACATCTGACCTCAATCGGCAAACACATGAAATCTCGATTGTGAGAGTATCCAGATACATGAGAAATTGAGTAAGAATTCGATCTAGAAAGAGTGCGGGGAAGATTCTCTAGCAAATTCTGTGCTCCTACATATTCGATGTCTGTGGAAATCTTTCGAACAACACTCACATAGAAAAAGCTATGCGAAGACTGGAAAGGGCACAATTTTCCGGTTTGGGAAGAATAGTGCACGACCTGTGCGATGCCTGCTGGTGGCTGTGAACTCCTATTTCTGTTTCTGCTGCATTGTTATGTAGCCATGCAACTGCCCTATTCCTAGCTTATTTCGAGATCGGAGGGTTATTTGCTTCATTTTCCCCCTTGAGTTCTGCATGCTTATTCTTTACATGCTTCTTCATTTTCTCGATTTTGTGTTTATTTCCTCGCTATGATTGCTTGTGGCAGACCTCACTATGTAATAGATACATACCAGCCTGGAAGTGCGGCTCACGTCGGCCCGGCCCTTAAGGCCGCTTTTGGTGCTCGCTTTGCTCGCACGACCTACTTATCGCCATTGAAGGATATCCATGAGGTTGAGAAGAAGAAAAATATTACTTTGGTTACTTTGCCGTGTGTCAACCACATGCATAATCCTACCGCCCTTCACACGTATTTTTGGGTTAAATTCCTAGTCTTTTATTTTTTTCCTAATATTGTGGGAGGTACTACGACTCCTCCTCAGTCCTGCTCTTCGATTGCGTCATGTAAGGACATGTTACTCTCGTCTCATACATGTCTTCCACGACTGAACAAGTGAAGACATGTATCAACTGCTCTCTTATTTTCCCACACTCCGTCTCAGATGTTGTGCATGGACAAATTCACAGGAACTGAATTATATAATAGGATAAATAAAATAAAACTTCATCTGGTAAAAATTTCTTTAACAACATTGGATTTTTTTAAATTTCGTAGTGGGACGAAGGAATAAGCCATAAAGTTTTTGAACTGGCACTAACCAAGCCATTTTCTGGTGAAGAAAGTCCATCAGAATGCTGCTATCGCTTGTTTGATCCGTGAAAAAAGGAAAACGACAGGAAAATTCTCTGATGCATTTCATTCGAATCTGCTTGACTTCTGCAAACATTGCAATTTCAGCAGAGACGGTTTCATAGAGGGAGGAATAATAGATTTCTGCTCATATCGGCACTTTTTTCTGGTAAAGCTCACGTGTTTCCCGTCAGTTTTCCGGAAAACAAACACAAATAATTGTGAGCTCCGTTCCGTGTGCTGTTCATGCTCGCCTTTTCCATACTAGAGCATGAGCAACTTCGCGCAGCCGCGGACGTTTACACTAAGGCTTAGAGGCAAGGTTCGGTCAAAATCTTGCTCATCCAGGTTTTTTGCTCTCTGGAGTCCAAACCATATGTGTAGCATGCATTCCAAGTTTGAGATCTCGGTATAAGCTCTATAGCTAGATATGAGATAATACATCCGAGGGCTACTGTAGCCGTGAGAAAACGCGCTCCAACCGACAAAGGCTGCGCGAGTGCATACTGAACAACGCTGGACGCTCAGAAATATGCAATCTGATGAACACTTCCTGAAATCTTCCCCCACCCCATCAAACGGACCACCGGTCCTTTGAATGCGAATTTTTCTTACGACGCTACAATAAACAGCATGTATGGCGCGCCGTATAACGTCATTTGAAAGCACGGACGCTGCAAACCCGCAAACGCTGTACCAAAATTGGGGGATGGAAAGCGTTCTTTGCGGGACTTTTTCAGGGATTTTTCAATAGTTTTCGTCGAAGACATAGCCGTGGGCTACGGATCCAATAGAAATTCGGGAGATGGAAATTTGCCCGAACCTTGCCTTTAAGGATGGAACTTGGCAGATGTCTGAGTTCTTTGGCTAGGGCGCAGAGAGTTATGGCAGAAAGGAACACGTTTAATTTTTAAAAAATCAAACGATTCGTCATGAGAGCTCCTTAACGGTCCCTAGCAGTGCACAAGAACGTTTTCTCTTGAAGTCATTCCCCGTTGAGCTGTTTGCAAGTCCTTGGGTGACCTCCAAAAGTGTTTGCCCTCATTGATAAGATGTTTACGCGCATTTCAACCCTGTCGCTATCAGCGCTGAAGCCCATAAGCATGTGAGTCCATCTGCGTAAAGTCAGTTCCAAAAACGGCGATAGCTGAGTATTCGTGCCTAAGACATGCATTTCTCGTCTGCCTCTCCGAATGCGGCACTACTTCTCGCATTCTCTCCTTCTCTAATATCTTCACGACTATGTTCCCTGGTGAAACACACTATATATGATTGGCGTACACCTCACACCAAATTCCGCATGTGCTCCATTAGCTATTGAGCGCTGAACATTTCTTAGTGCTGAAATCCTGAGAATGGACGGGTTCTTTCGCTCAAAAATCACTAACCTAATGAATAATTCATGGCATGATGGGTGATGGGTTGAACTCTGATGCGGTCACGGGTCCTTAATGGGTCTAGGGCAACCGTGAGTGTAGTAGGTACTTGCAGACGAAGAAATTAGCAAAATCTGAACGAATCTAACTTGTTTTTGCCTTATTGGCCGCGATGAGGACCTTTGAAGTGCCCTTGCGGTCTGGGCGTCTTCCAGGTCTTCCGTGTCCTATTCCTTCCTTGTTCTATCTATTTTCGTTCATCTGTCTTCTTCAAATTTCTTATACTTTAGCAGTAATATAGTAATCTCTCCCAATCTACGACTTCTCACTCGTGCGCGCAAGTGCTTTCCCTAGGTGACCTCACTTTTTTAGTGCAAATCTTTTAGAAGTTATTTTTCAGGAAATTTTTTAGCTTATGTCTCTGGTGAAAAGAAATTACGACTAGTAGAAAAAGCAGAAGTGGACCGACACCGTAATGGGGTCGTAATTTCGGACAAAGTCACACGACCGGCCTATATGAGCAACGAGATTGTACTTCACTCATGTAGCTGTGTTTTCCCCTCCGGAATGAAGGAGAAACTACATTGTGTACAATACTCCAATAAAATTTGCCCAGCGTTTCTTAGCAAGTTGAAGACGACAGTCAGAAAGGTAATCCGAGAAACTCTGAACCGCTTTCGAAACTATCGATTCGTAAGGTCTAATCCCAAGTATGTAGGCCGAAATGGGCCCATATAGATTCAGATAACCAACATATATGTAATGAATAACATCATGACATGAATAGAACCTCACAGTTTTGTTCCAACTTTTGAAGAGAGAAACCCTCACGCTCCTTCTACTGTCGTTTTATTTCACGAATTCTTGGAAAAATCGAAGAATATTCTCATTGATGTTCACTAAAACTTGAGGGAATTATGAATACATATTTTCCGGCACATAACTGGAGAAAAACACTTCGTCTCCGTGTTTGACTGTCTTTTAACCTTTGCACAGTCATTGTGGAACACTAGAAATTTGACTGTGAAGTCCAGTAGAATGTCGAGACGTTAGCCTCAATAAAGATCAGTGACACTCCTGGTTACCAGGTCGAACGAATTCTTCTGTATTCCGGAAAACTTTGTGCCGACGAGTCGACTTTCTAGCAAAAGCATCATTGGTTCCGCATTTGCGTACACAATCGACACTTAAAGGCAGCAGGAGCTGAAATCCTCGACTCCAAGCTGAGCTGTGGGTGATGAAGTACAGACTCAGCACATCATAAATGTGAAACGAACACAGACAGTCATGGCTTACCTGCAGAGAAAATCGAACATTCGTCGCGAACACGCCTGGCCGTGTTCGCGCGCGGACGAGTTTTCCCCGGCGCAAAAGCCATTGCGGTGCGTAGTTTGACGCAAAGGGAAGACGAAAAGCATTCAATTCACAGGGTTTCATGGCGGTACTCGGCCAAAATCACGCGCCGCAATGGCTTTCGCGCCGAGGAAAACTCGTCCGCGCGCGAACACGGCCAGGCGTGTTCGCGACGAATGTTCCATTTTCTCTGCAGGTAAGCTATCATTGTCTGTGTTCGTTTCACATTTATGATGTGCTGAGTCTGTACTTCACTATCCGCAGCTCAGCTCAGAGTCGAAAATTTCAGCTCCTGCTGCCTTTAAAGCGGCTCGTGTCGAATCTATGACCCTGTTTGCTGATTTTATCAGCAAGTTTGAGTTTCCATTAGTTGTGCAATCGTCTCACATACTGTATGTGACTGCGCTATTACACGCGAGAGTTCCCTTTCCCAGAAATTTCTTCATATTTTTCTCACTTCTGCTGCTGCTCATTTCTCATTTATTTGCTTATTTGATTTTTTTCATCATTTGCTTAATCACTCGCTTATTCAAAGGTATTTACTCCAGTTAAAAGCCCAAAGACCACGCAGAACTACGTATCATAAATCGTTCTTCATGAGGTGATCTCGTTCTTCCTCCCTTCCGTCTCTCCGAGCCTCCTCCAGGCAACCACTCCAGCTCCTCGTCTGAGCCGAGTGCCCGTTACCTTGTTATGCGAGAAATTTCGGCCGATCCTTTGAATGCTGCGGTTGAATAGCGCAGCCGGAAATGTCGTAGCCACGAACCGAGCTAATAGCTGCGAACGCTGTGAAATCGAGGATTGTTCCTGAGATAATTGCTGTTCATAAAACGGCGTTTTATAGCGGCGCTATCACTCACCTGTGACAGTTGACCGTTCGGCCAGGGCCACCGCTAGATGTGTTGATAACAAGTTCGTGTGTTGTCCATCAATGGAGATAGTAAGGTTGGTAGAGATGGATATTAATGGAAATTTTGTTGTTTTGAATTGAAATTCGTAGAATTCCTACAACACAGGTATTAACTTGGGTAATAATTCACTTTAAAAAGCCGAGATATTTAGCAGACAGTTGTTTCTACATACAGAAAGCCTCTAAAGTTTCTATTACACTCCGCGACGAGTCCTTTCTTCTTCGTTGCTCGGACGACAATGATTTTGATACGTATTGATTGTTGGTCACTCGTGCGGCAGCGACGCCATCGATGCTTTGCGCAAAATCGATAGATATCGGAAGTGATACGGCGGATACGATATGAACAGGGTAATATACTTCACATCGAGCGTGCCGGCGCCTTACTTGCTTATCACAGCCTCACAATATTCCATTTTCTTGTCCCAATTATGGGTAAAAAGGGAGAATTTACGCACATAGTAATGAAACAATAAAGAAAGCTGAAATTCTAAATCGAAAAGCTGAGCCAACTATTATCCGCTGGGGAACCACTGCATCCAGAAAATTCCTGCTTTCAGTTACTTGCTTCCTTGTTGTGTTTCCAAAGTCATTTTATATTCTATTCTGTTTCAACACTTCTCAGAATTCTCACCGCTGCTTCTCTCCTCCTTTTTTCCTTGGCGGACCTCCTTCACTAAAGAAATTCACCCAGAAATAGAGCTGTTGAGCCAGTTCAGCACATATTGACAGATTTGGGGACCAAGACTCAGTTGCATGGTCTGAAGATATAACAGATTTCAGCTGATATGACGGGAGGCGAGCTGTTTATCCAATGTGGGTGTTGCCTAATTCGGATAAACCGCTACAATACCATGTGGAGAGCTGTGAATACCGGATAAAACGCTACTCTACTTAACAAAATACCATTTTATTTGATCAAATTTTGCTGAGTGGACTAAAAAAAACAACGTCTATACATGTGCAATTTCCAACGAAAAAATTGTGTTGAGGATTAGGTTCCCTGATGAGTAGCAAGCCGCTCCCAAATGGGAATCACTGGTTCAAGCTGGGATGTGAAGACGTCATTTTTTTTTCATACATTCACGGTCTGGAATGACTTGACTTATGGGATAATTTGAGGACAGTGTACCATAAGATTATCCGTCCTAGGATCACTTGAAGCCCATCCTGTCCTTTATTGTTAATATTTATTATCACTACTACTTCATATTTCTACTCTTAGTCGCCGTAGAAAGCACTGGACTCTAAAACTGCTATAATCGTTCGCTCGCAAGTATTTGGACTTTTCGAAAGAATGAAAATATAAATAAAATAGTAAGTTATAATAGAAAAGAAGAAAAAAGGGGAAATACGTAGTTGTTGATTTCAATTTTCACTTTTCTACAAGCGTTTGAAGCGCTGTTTTTTCTCAAGGCTGGAATCACCAACTGTTTTCTGCGGCAGCTTTTCTCTCAATTATTTATTTATTTATTTATTTATTTATTTATCTGCCAGTTCTGATACCATTTTATACATTGTTTACCATTTACCATTACTTGAGTCCATGAAATGAATGAATGAAGGGTTGAACGATCGAGAAGTTGTTGAATACTTCAAGGGTAGAACCTGGCTGCACCATTACGATAACCCAGGCTGGACGTGGTGATAACCTGACGGTGACACCATGGGTAGATTTGTATGGTGTTACCAGTTTTACTTTGGGTAATCTCAGTGATGCATGCGGCCTTAGGACAGCCGGTAAAGCCAAGTATTTCCATAATGACCCATTGATCGCTACCCAACCCAAGATTTACATGCCCATATGGGTGTTAATAGCTGGGTTTGCACTGCGGACACTGGGCAGAGTGCGAGGAGGAGGAGGTCCGGCTGCTCTGACCTCATTCACGGCGCTCGCCCTCAGCCGCCGTCTCGCAGCTGGTCGAGGTTATTAACCATCATATATCAGCCGTCTCTCGGTCGCGTGTCCTATCTACGATGCGCGGAACCATTGTTTGGGTTGAGTGGGTTCGGTGCTGGGAGGCGGGTCCACGACGACGTTCCTTCTGTTCCTCTTTCTTTCGCTTTATGTTCTCTTTTTTTCACTTGACGACAGCTTTCTGGTGTGCAACTGGCCAGTGCAGGAGTAGTTCTTGCGGGCGCAGGAAGTCAGGGAGTCGATAGATGTCTGCTGCTAGCATTCAGAGTCACTTCTACTTCCCTTCCAACTCCTCTATTTATTTTTTTTATCGTATTCCCTCCATTTAATTGCTGTGTTGAACTCCCATGATTACTTTGAAGTGCAGCTCTTCCCTATAATTGAGTAGAATTTGCAGGGTAGCTTCCAGAAAAATGTTCTGTTGAAATTTCTAAGAAACTAGAATTGAGTGCTGGTTGAGGTTAGATTTTCTGAATATCATGTAAATAAACACAAAATTTACCAGTAAAAAATTAATTTGTATCAGTTGAATGCTCGTACTATTCAATGCTGATTCTTACACACTCAAAACTCCTAGAGCAAGTCGTTGGCAAACTCCTTGCGAACAAATTCATGATCGCATCCGAATTTTTCCTAAAGCTCGTCGTCAACTTGCCTTCATCTTTTCTTACCGACAAGTTGTTGTGGATGCCTACTAAAGCATGGCATTTCACAAAGATAGAAAGAATCCAATGGCTTATTGAGGCTCTTCCGTGTTGACAAGCTGTTTAGAGGGATGTTTTTTGATAACTTGTCTCTCTATTGCACTGATGATCTCAAACTTGCTGACAGCAATATGCTACTGAAGAGCTCACGCACAAGTTGCTTTGGGACGAATACTTATTCGCTAGTTGCTCCAGCGGTTCTAGACGGTGCGTCACTTCCCTAGCTTTTCAGAAGTGCATCTCAGCACCAGGACCAGTATTTGCTGAAGTGACGCTTTGCTATGCATAGGGATCTCACATATTTCTTTGGAAAATGTGATGTTCTGCGCTTCTATGCTAAATTTCAACGATGTCGGCAGCCACATTCTGGAAGCAATATCCTTCCAGAATTTGCACCACTAGCCTTCTGCTGGCATTTTCTACGGCAGAACAGTCTGAAAATTCCTTCTGATACCGATTTCAGGATAGCAGTGACGTAAATTTGTAGAGCCTGGATTGTGGGTTGGACAATCATTTTCTAACTCAGTACTACTTTCTTTTGCTACCAGCACATTCATAGAAGGAGAAAAATGAGAGCAGTATACCTAATTTTTGTTTCGCTCCTACTACTAAAAGGAAAATGTTATGGATCTATAATGTAGCCTCTTCTGGAACTTACCAGGTGTGAGCGAAGGGTGTTTATATCCAGAAAACTACAGGAAATGTATGCAAATACCACTAACCTTATGTCATATGGTCCTCTCTCGACGAATTGTGGTCTTCGTCTATCCTTGCCTACTTCCTATCGTGTCTCAATGGTTTGAACTTTACCAGCCCTCAAACTTGGGTAGTCAAACTTAGAGAACGAACCTGAGTAGGAAACCTAGAAAGGTAGTGCATTTCATTGTGACTTCTCTCTGAGTATGATCTTTGTCAGGATTGAAAAGTCTTCTTCAAAGTCTGCATTTGGATTATAAAATTTAACATAGTCCTTAGTTCCTTTTCTGAGCTTTTGGTAGTCGCCATATTTCCGAGAAATAATTTTTCCCGTTTTTGGGATTTGTCACTGTCAGCGTGTTTTTTTTCTGAAAATTCTTCCGCGAGAACATCTTCCCGTCTTCTTGTCCCTCCCTTCCTGCTCACGCTTGGACCTCTTGTGGAAAATTGCTGCCCTTCCCCGCAAAAGTTGTCCTTAAATCCTGTCGCTGTTTCCGGAAAGCTGTCGCTGTTCATGAGGCGATTTGAGGCTAATTGAGTTGACGGCGGCGCTCTGTATGCGTCGCTGGGACATCGCGTTGCTTCTCACTCCTGGAATCCGTCTCGACACGTCTTCGAACGTTTTTTCCTCAAACTAATCACAGCCAGGGATGCGACGGCGGCGTTCTCATTAGCGCGATTCTTGAGTGAGAAGACCTGTTTTGGACTCATCCACATACACTTCCTGTTCTCATCGTTGAGGGAAAGCTCACCCAGCGTTCTCTGCTCCTTGGGCGGTGGGACTGTTTTGGCTCAGACGCTTGGCTCAATATTAAATGTGATAGGGGGTGGAGCTAAGAAGAGCCGTCGGGCATCACCCGGCGCAAAATAGGAGCCCTCAGACGGCTCGGCTCTACCGCTGATCCTCGCTGAAATCCTCACATGTCGCCTTAGAGCTCGCCCACCCACGATTTCAACGATGCAGGCGTTTTGGGAAATTTCTACAACTTATTTCCATAGCAAGGTTCTTGTGTTTGCCAATAGTTAACCTTTAATCACCTCTTCTTCTCCACACTGCTCCTATTTTTCCCATTTATTGGGTCTCTGGATGGTTTGGATGAACCCTACTCAAAAGTATATCATCCCGGACATCCAGCACATTCTTTGGATTATTCATGAGCCTTCCTGCATTACCCCAGGGAATATGTGCCATTTCTGTGAGAAATTGCACGTTTTTCAGGGATATCCATTCGAGCGCGAGCTCTTATATCCCGTTTTTTCCTCCTATCCAGGCCACATTTTCGATAATGAGGTGCGTAAAAAGAGTTCGCACGAGTTTCATAGGATGTCATTGGGAGAATGGCGTTACTTTCACAGCGTGTTTCTTTTTATAGCGACGGGAACATACACGCCAAGTCATAGATTTGTTCCCGATTACTTTTTCCGGGCATAAGGGCTGCTCTATTTTGTGGCAAAAATCGGGGATGGGAAGAGAAAGAAATTGGAAGAAAATGAGGACCAGAAATCCAGTCTATGTTTTGACGAATTCCTTCCTAGTTTTATTTTCCTCTGCCTTTTTTTTTGTAACTTGGCACAGCTTTCATATTTAATGCATTGCGAACCGTGCACATTTTTGCATGACGAGCGCGGCATTTTTTTTTCGACAATTCGCATTCACAGCAGCTGAACTCAGAGGAGCACTCTATGGATATGAATAGCAAATTTTGGATGATGCACCATGTGTATCATATGTTCACATGGGGACGAAAGGACGCCATGCAACATGTGCACCACGTTGTCCGCAATGTGATGAAAAATCAACAAAGCTCACTTTTCAAGAATTATGTGAACACAATAGTACATGAAAATGAAGTGACAATTTCTATAGGAGGGGATCAATGGAGAGCTTCTGCTCACTCGGATTGGAAGAGCTTTCCAAACTAAATGTGATATTTCCTGTTATCTTTGCCATTACCTGCCATCACTCACTGAGATCACTCACTGCTTCCAAAAATATACACACGTCTCCCTGGAGGAATTAGAAGTGCGATTTGGTTACTTAATTTTTGAGAACACGTTTTCCATTTTGTACAGGTGAGCAGGATATCTGCAATGCAAAAAATTCAGGAAGTGTATCCAAGGATTATATATGTTTATGCCCGACAAAAGGCTATTTATATCTATTCATTTGGTTCCACAGAAAAGCCTAAATTCCATCCAAAATTAGCTGAGCAGAAAATTTGCAGCACTGAATCCATTGTGGGTACTACCACGGATGTAACGCAGGAAGAAATTACAGAGGTGGAAACGTGTGAAAGGGAGCTAGACTCATCCCGCTTCTGTTACGAAAGAAACACTGTTGTTGCTACCCTTCTAGCTTTTTTTTTTCAAATACATTTTATGAGTATTTAAAATGACTGCTTTGAGACTGCTTGTTGCATAATTTGTTAGGAACTCCTGTAGTGGATTTTTTGTGGGACGAAATTTTCCATTCAAAATGTTATACCCTTTAAAAACACGATTCTCCCCTCAGTCTGGGCTAGGACTCACTAATGCATAGTCGAGCGAAACCCGGTTAGCAAACCACTTTCACGTCCTTCGTCTCCTAACATTACATGATCTATACAATAACCGCTCATGCTCAGGTCTGCATGGTTGATGTTTCATAAATCTAAAGTGCTGGACCTATTTATCAAAAACACTCGAACGTTTACCACTTGTAAGACAACCAAAACCAGAACGCAATGACAAAAGTTTCATATTTGCTTTGTGAATACCCAATTTTTTAATCCATAACTGGAAGCGCTGCGTCGTTTGCTGCCTTTATTTGGTTTAATTCAATTCAATTTTATAATTATAACTTAATTTTAACCATTAACACCGGTACGAATGGGACAGATTACCTAACATGAGGGAGTTTGAACTGTCTTTACGTGAATGAAAGGGGCAGCGTGTGTGGAAGATGAGCATCACGTCGTAGGGATTCCTGGCAAATCCTGGGAAACAGCTGATAAAGCTGCTGAGCATTATCAGATACGTGGCGTCCTCTGATTTACAGAGAAAATGAAAAATACATAGGAAAACAAAGAAATTCTCACCATTCCTTACCAAAGGCTTTTTCTTGTCGACAAGACGTTACTGACCTTTCTTCTGTGCTCCTTGCCGTGACATATGTAGTATCCAGACCTGTGGTCCCACTCCTTTGAAGATACATGTAAGCCTCTACTAGACCATGAATCATCCAAATTGCAGTACTTTTATTTCCGCCCTGCTGTCCGATGTCCTCACATCCTCGTGTGTGCAGTCTATATTTGGCTGCTTGCTTGATATTCATGTCATGTGAGCTGTCCAGACTAAGTCGATGAACTCGGAGAATGTACTGAAAGTTCACATTCACCAAGATATTATTATCTTTCAGCGAATCATGGGTAACGTCACGAACACAGGCTGTCCTGGCCGGTATCGATCCGCGACGAGCACATGTAAATTCCTCTCACCCACTGAGCCGGATATCTGGCTGAAGGTGTCACCTCCATCAACAACCACGAAAAACTCATCCAACGCCCAGTTTCTAAGGCCTCTGGAATGTTGCACATCCAGAATTCGGCGGGATGACGTTGAGCTGGTAATAATTTATTGGTGGCTGGCTTTGTTTTCGGACGGCGTTCTTCCGAAAGATCCCATGCAAATGTTCGTTCTTGCTCGGGTTTCGGGAATTGGATCGGAAAGGGTTAAGGGTATCTTGGAAACTTGGAAACTTTCAGGGGAATGCTCCTGGGGTTAGGAGCTCTCCTTTTCCTTTGTTCGGTGAATTAGGCACGTTTCTAGGAAATTTCAAAAGAGGATTCTGTAACTCTTACCGACATTAGCAGTGGAGATGTGCGTTATTAACTTAATGAATTGACGCACTAACGTGTAGCAACCGTCTTTCCAGTGAAGTAACAAGCGAACGATCTAATGGGAACCCAGGAAGTCAGCGGCATACCCAGAGAATCCGTTTTTCCGGCTAGAACTCAATGAGCAGACTTACATTGATATGGGGTTTTGATGGTGGGGAAAAGAGCTATGTACATACTTGTGTAGCTAGCTCCTAAAATCGTTTCATTTGACTCGTCACGATTATTAAAGCAAGCATATTATAGCACTCACGCTGAAAAAGTTTCCTCGCATTTGTGCTCATTTCAAAGGTGCCATCAATTGGTGTGTAACTGCAAAAGGAATCACTCCGAATCTTGCAGTTACTCGAGTAATAGAACTCGTACGTGTGTTCAAATGCGCCCATCATGCTCAACCCCGCCCCATTCTCTCTGACCGTGTGCGGCTGTGTTTCTCAGCTGATACAGGATCGATCAGCATTTTCGGATAGCGGTGATCTTTTCCGCACCTCGGCGGCCACAGCCATTCCAGGCAATGAATCACGTACAAATGGACATGGATTGACGCAATACAACATAGTATTTCGCGCAAATCTTGCCTTTTTCGATGGTCTTTTCTCTAGTAGGGGCACAAGAGTAGCCTCCAGAGTAAATTTCAGGAAAAAATCGAGGACGTTCTTTATCGTGAGTGCTGTCTTTAAAGGGAGTTCCTCGGAATATGACATTTTAGACATGTCATTTTTTCCATTTCCCTTCGATTTTTTTGTTTATCGATTATTTCACCTGCAATGTTGCAGCTCCCACGAGTTCTCTTGAGACAAACCTGTTAATATGGGGGTCAACACGCTTATCCTGGGTAACCTCAATAATGCATTCCGGCCCGGAGACCATTTTTTCTCCTATCTTGTCATATTATTCGCAACATCACAATGCTTGCATCTGCCAATCATTTACATCTCATATCCGAATTTTGATAAATCTGTACATATTCACACTATATTTTAACTTTTTCATTTGCAGCATGCATATTGGTGGTGAGTGATATTGCATACGGAGAGGCGAGTATTGCTGGCCTCGTCAACAGTTCGCGGAAATAATTAGAGCAGTTTTTCTGTTATTATTTCTTGCGTACCTCAGTATATGGGACCGAATAAAAATTGTATAAGTTGATCAATTTAATTACAAATCCAGAATCTGATAACAAAAAATTGGGAAGTTGAGAAAAGAGAACGCTGTTGACTGTTTGTTATCGCTACTTATCAGACCGGAACATCAATTTATTCGAAATCAGATGTTTGAGTTCGAGTATATCTGATGCATTACTGGGTCCCAACTGTGGTACAGGCAGACATAAAATTATGAATTTTTCATGCCGGGTTTTCGCACATTGATCAAATGACCACAACTTTATTTGGACATATTATATTAGGAGATAATTTCCGATCTGTAGTCTCCTCTAGAGGGCATCTATAATGTAGGCCAATGGCTATAGGAATGTATAGTCGAAGGACGGATTTTCTCTCTGTTCATCCCCATATTAGATGAGTACAACCAGAAAATATCTCAATGAAGACCTTGCTGAGTTGTTTCCATGACCTCTGGATGATATTCTGTAATGACGTGAGCCCAAAGATGGTTTCACATCTGTACATCGGATTTTTCTACTGCAAAGCTCACGCAAAGCCTACCTTGATGGCATTTGCATTAACTTCCCACAATCCCGCAATGACGTAGTCTTAGACATTTCCATGGAACGCCTGCATTTTTCTTTACTGGCACCACCTATAAACAAGTACCTCTGACGTAGCCGCTATTCAACCGTCTTTGAACCACCATGTTTTCTTAGTTCAACATTAGAAACGGGGTGAACATCTGAAGAAGTGGACGAGCTGCTGCTGTCGCCGTCACAGCGCGTTTTTCACGTCCCCATCGCTCGATCCGTAGCTATGGTTGCATGCAGGCGGCGTTAAATAAATCAGCATACACTCCGTCTACATCAGTTCTCAGCTTTGTTCGTTTCTCATCCGCTCGCGCTGGGAAAACACGCTAAATTCCTGCGTGTTGCTCGAGAATCTGGCCTTTGGCTCGGCTTTGGGTTATGTGGTGGGATTTCCAGGAGCACCAGGCCATTCTTTCCTCTTTGCCCTACTCTTTTCCCTGGGAAAATCGTCAATTTGTGCATCCGCTTCATCCAGCATACTAGGTTGAAATTTTCCTTTTTTTTCTTGGTAGGAGATAAGACACTCCAGGAACATTGCCACGAGACCATGATCACTTATGTCCAGCTTATGGTTTATGTAGTTTTAACGAAGTCAGGAGACTTCCTGTAATGAATGGATATTCTAAAAGTCCTTGAAATTCTTTCCCACTTCTTCCTTTCACCGTCAGTTCAAAGTCTGATCCTGCTAAATCAAATTAAATGTTCCAGTTCGCGGGGAATTCTATCCGTGGATCAGTATAACATCAGTTTTTTTTTGACTGCCCGCCCATTTGCATCACATGTAGTTGCTATATTTTTTTAGTTATACTCATATTCTTAAATTAAAAAATCACTTGGTTAATCTCGAGACCTGAAAGTCGTGGTGTTTGGGATGCAAATTTTGACACAGACGAATACTTGCATCGTTACCAAGGGAGACTGTGCAGGGACTGCTAATCGGCGGCCTCTCAAAATTCTGGAGACGTATTCAAGCGAGTCCGATTAAAGCTCGTGTCAACAAAGCACGCATAAATATTCTCCAAACGGTTTTTTCTCTTGTTACACTGTAAGAAATAGGGTCCAGGGTAGTGTATAGTGCATTTTCATTCGGATTTCACATGTTGATGCTCACTCACTCCAGCTGCAGAGAGCTGGCATTCTGTATGGAAGGTGTCAGCGATCCAGACCTGCTTGCACGCGCCGCTCTGTTAACAGGCACTCTCATTGTCTGCGCATCCGAACATTCCACCACATCCTTGATAGATCTTGTAGTGTGGGTCTCCAATGTCTACAGCCTGCTAGTTCAGATACGGCCGGTGGTGAGACTATGTCTGCAATTACGACCTCATCACAGTGTCGGCTAACTAATCCAATGTCCGCAAATGTAGAAATGCCTAAAATGCTCGAGCTTTACTGTCATTTTTATGGATTTTTATGGAAGCGGTATTGTAACACAGATATGTGGCTGTCGTTAGGAGCAATGCTTTAAAGGCAGCAGGAGCTGAAATTCTCGACTCTGAGCTGAGCTGCGTGTGGTGAAGTACAGACTCAGCACATCATAAATTTGAAACGAACACAGGCAATGATGGCTTACCTGCAGAGAAAATGGAACATTTGTCGCGAACATGCCTGGTCGTGTTCGCGCGCGGACGAGTTTTCCCCGGCGCAAAAGCCATTGCGGCGCGTGGTTTTGGCCGAGTCCCGCCATGAAACCCTGTGAACTGAATGCATTTCGTTTTCCCACGCACCACAAGGGCTTTTGCGAACCACGCACCGCAAGGGCTTTTGCGCCGGGGGAGAACTCGTCCGCGCGCGAACACGGCCAGGCGTGTTCGCGACGAATGTTCCATTTTCTCTGCAGGTAAGCCATCATTGTCTGTATTCGTTTCACATTTATGATGTGCTGAGTCTGCACTTCATCACCCACAGCTCAGCTCGGAGTCGAGCATCTCAGCTGCTGCTACCTTTAACGTACGTATGTGCTACACATGTACCGAACGAATGTATCCGCGAATGTTCCTTGTCGGTTTACGGAGCGGAACATTTTTAATATTTAAAGGCAGCGCCCACCTCGAAATCGTTTTTGATATTTCAATGTGAAAAGAATCTCCAGCAGCTGGTGATCAAATACGTGATCTTATACGTGATTCTATGCAATGCTGCTGAAAAACACCATTTCTGAGCCCCAATTTTTAAGGAGCCTTTGGGCGGACCTGGAGGCGGAGCTAAGAAACTTTCCGAATAATTCACTCCAGGAAGCACACCTCTGAGGAAATTCGTATTCCTTGTGAGATTTCCTCATCATCTCCCTAATAGAATAGGAACTGTCTTCTAAGTACGACAAGCAAAGAAGTTCACGGCCCGGAATCCCTGCAATTCTGCCTTGGCTCCGGAGCCGATGCGCGATGTTAAGGTTTCCGCTCAAATACGAATTTCGAATACAAATGCGAATTTGCTCGTAAATTATTCAGTTTCTTAGCTCCGCCTCCAGCTCCGCCCAAAGGCTCCTTAAGAATTGGTGCTCAGAAATGGGGTTTTTCGGCCGTCTTGCATGGAATCACGTATACCTTTGTGATCGCCAGCTCCTGGAGATTCTTTTAACGCTGAAATCTCAAAAAAGATCTTGAGTTGGGACGCTTCCTTCTAATGAAACGTGGGCAAACATCTCGTTTATATTCTATTTCTTTGGCAACCATGGGCTGAGATGGAACCACAGCAGCCGCGCCCTTCTGCATAGATCCTATCAAAAACAAGGAGAATTTTTCAAAAACGGAGAGAAATCAAACTAAAACTAGAGCTAAAATGGAAATGAAATTAACACTAGTAAAAATTGATGAAAGAGCTAATATTTAATTTGATTCCAATGCTTTTGTAATGACACCTTTTTGAGGGTTTTGAGGAACTGGGAACTCGCAAGATACCAGGGGCATTCATTAAACTATCAAGTTGTTGCGTAAGTTTCCGCTGTTTTCGCATAGGTATTTTTAAAGGCTCCTAATAAATGAAAACCTATTAGATTTCGCGCATATCTAGGTACCATTTTAAAGCGCATGACATCGCGAACATTCTGCATTGTAAATCTTATTTCTCCGTCTTGTTTTGAAAATGTAATTAATTTCGAAGTCAACCCTTCAAGAGTGCAAATCTGGTAACAGCACAGGTAATATTTAATTTTGGTAACAGGTAATATTTAATTTTTCCGAAGTTTTCCGGCATCGCCTTTCTCATCCTTTACTTATCTGTAAAGCTATGAAGATGTATGCATTGTTGAAATTACCCACAGTCGACGTTATAACGTACCCAAAATGATTCTTTACGCAGAACCCATCAACATGTTTACCCAGATTTGGTGCTCTTTATACCTAGGGCAGGCATGCACCACTGAGACCACCACTACTCAGGGTGAACGCGATAACGTTCATGATAACAATGGAAAACTTTGATGGTGTTGACTCACTTACCTGAAATAATCTCAATGTTGCATGGGTATGTTCAACAATCTCTTCAGTACTGGTCCCGTTTCGGTTGGCCCTTTGGACTGCTTTATAAGTACATAACGTTAATCCGATTTCATCGACGAAAAAGGGCATTCGATTAGACGGAAGGTGAAGCGAATGCTAATACGTCTTATATCTAATTAGAAAATGTCACTGCTAAAGAGATCAAAGCGTTGCTATACGGTAGCCTACAGTATCTCAATGGGATGGATGTGTTTTTGTGAGCTATTTCCTAGATAAGTGCATTTGCAAAGCGGCTAACGTCGTTCTTTGTTGGGGTGATGTTTTTTTTTTAAATAAAACCACGACAACGACTTTCTACACATCTACTTTGCTCCTACACCGAAATTCTGTAAAGAGTGCATTTTACATATTATTGCTTTTTATGTTATGTATTTTATTTTTTACCTGGTATACCTGACATAATCGCAGTGGAGTAGAAAATCAGCGCGTAATTCACATTGTGGAAACGAATCAAGAACACGTACCTTCTGGTAAATTAATTCTAGGTAGCCTTATTCTAGGTACCTTGTCTTCCTTGTGTAATTCTAGGTACCTTGTCTTCTTGCGAGTTGGACACAAATAGAACTTTTTCAGAATTTCTTTTTTGCATCACAGGACAAAAAGTGAAGCACCCTGTCAAATACTTATCTTTGGATTTGTTTATAGTTATGCAACACCACAACGCAGACGTACATGCATATTTGTCAAGAGACAAACAGTTGAAATTTGAGTTTAATCCCAATTAATTCTATGCCTATAATGATTGTCAATCGTTATTGCACCGCACAAAACGAAGCCGTGCCGCGTCACCTATGAGATGCGGCAGACCAGCTGAGCGCTTTGGTTGTCGGTGGTTTCTGTAGTTACCGCTTTTATATATACAACCATGAACATGCATGTAGTATGTAAGAATGATCACACATATAAAAATTAGCCTTGGAAACTATAGGCAAGGCCGCAAACCTGGCAACGTTCGACAATCACAGAGCCCAGCTGGTCCGCCGCACCGCGGAGGTGGCGCGGTGCGTCTTCCTGCAGTGCTAAGACGTTTCACCATCACTGAACATACCTCGCTGCAATTTCCGGTCATATGGACATGAATTATATTTATTTCCTACTGCTGCAGTCGAGAGTAATTTCTTTTACGCACATTCTCATTTTCATCCAGACGTGGGTGTCTCCTCATCGAGGTGCAGAGCATTTGCAAAGATATTTTGTTATTGAACTGCTACTTTTTTAGAGCGAAATTCCCTCTAATGAAGTGTTTCATTTTGCGTGTCTTCATTTGCTGCTAATCTTTCCCACAGCTCCATTTCATTTTGGTTTTTTGAAGTGCAGTCATCTGGGATAATTAACAAACGTCCTCTGCTGCTTCATCCTCTACCCAGGTGATGATCTCCTGGCTTTCGATGGAGAATCATTAGCACTTGTTGCCTAGCCTCTCGAATGTCCTATAGCTTATAGAACCTTTTCAAAATCTAAACTGAGACCTCTCACACCCTATAAAAATCCACAACCCATTAAGTTATACGTTGAACTATTCCCAGAGAGGTTATCATACGAATTTCTCATAGGAAAAAAGCTCTCAATTCATGAATTCATCAAATTTAATAAAGATATGCAAAAATATTACATTAATAAAACTACTACATGAAAACTAGTAGAATCTATGTTGCCTATCTCTCTTTCTTAATAAAGTTTCAAAAAGGTCCCCTCTGGAAATCGTTATAATGGTGAGGAGGACCTTTCTTTGTGATATTAAGATACTTTCAGTTCATTTTCATGTTTTCAGACCTGAATTAGTTTCTAAACATTACTCGCATATTTCCAGTTTCAGCAAACGTAGAAATAGAGCCTGGCACGAGATTGGGTAGTGCAGATCTCACGACTAAGAGGTAGTTGGTCGTGTAAAACTCGGTCTTTTAAAATTAAAATTCCTATCCAGCAATGGTCGAATCCATGTAAAACCCATACATGCCAATGCAAAACCATGCGTATCCATGCAGAACCGAAGCGTCTCCGAATACGGTGGGAATTTGGAAATTTGGTGCAGAACCTAGGAAAAAGCCACAATTTTTTTGGGACCATGCTGAACGTAGGCATAACGATGCAAAACATCATTCCCACGTTTGCTTAGGCTGAACGTTGTCGAAAAAATTCTCAAGATTCTCGCTAATTTTCCTGTTTTCAAAAATTCCATTACATTTGCAGAGGTTTTATTATGGCTTATAGCTGTTATGTGATAAACTTCAGCTTGAACTGCTTAAATCATGTACAGCCTAATTCTCTCGTTTTACGATTTCAATTTCAAATTTTCCTCTCGTTTCCCAGTGATTTATTTCTCTGAGCTTTCCGAGCGCTATCGAAATCCTCCGACGCCAGTGCCGGACGCAAGAGTGGCAAGCCTGGTAAAAAAAAGTGGCAACTCCGCTGTTTCGAGAACAGGGTGTTATACTAAAAATAATAAGAATAATAATTTTAGCACCAAGTCATGAAAATGGGCATAAAAATAACAGCAGACATAAGCAATAACGATTAAATTTATTCGAGCTTTTTATTTGTTTTGTTTGTCTACTTATTTATTCATTTTTATGCACTGAAATGTGCGCCATAAAACTGTTACGAGCACTAAAGTAAATGATCAGGGAAAAGAAAGCAATGAGAAAACCACAAAAGGTGTATTACCAATAAAACGCTTTTAGGCATTCACATCCTTAACTCTATGTCAGTATACTATTTGAAAGATATAAAGCCGGTCAGTGGCTAAGTTGTGAACTAATTATTAAAGTCTTAGAAAGTAGAGTTTTATAAAGTTTTAAATATAACGAATTCATAGACCCGTCCGCCACTATACCATATTCAGAGATTTTTCGTTGATTTGCGCAAAATTTCACTGAAAATTGGAAGAGAAAATGGAGTTGGTGGAGCGGAGCATATTTCCCTCAGTGTGATGAGACGTGAGTAGAAGTTCTCGCTGGGGTTATGGCACTTGTGCTGGTGAGACCACCGCGCTCACACCTCGGTTGACTGAGCCATTGAGCACTCGATTGAGTGGATAAACGCCCGTCACAGCCTATGTTAGACGGCTGTATTTACTCAGAATTCGGTTCATATTTATACAGCCAGCCGATCGGGGGGTAGGCCACACTAAGAGATGCACAGCAGTGCCTCTCTAGCCTCTTTGTACTTGACTGACAATCTCGGAATATCCTTGACTCTTTCTTTTCCTCTGTTACTTTTTGAAAAGAATCCAGAAATCACGCACCCTCACCCTCGTCCCCAAACTCTGGCCCACAGCTGTCATCTTTCAGCTGATTTGTGTGTTTCCAGCTGGAACCCAGACGCCGCGCACGCACTTTTTGTTGATGCCATCCACGGTGTGTACTTTATAGCCGGCTAGAATGACGTCTAGATGTCATGAACGGCGTCATCTTAGCTATGCTTGTGCCAATCCGCGTTTTCTGGTTAATATCCTCCTTTATAGCCGCTCTCCTTCATGCTTTTTCCTCCAGATGTTTGCACAATGACAAGTTTCATGTCTGTTCTTCTTCACATCCACTAAAATGCGCTCATATCCAAGTAAAAGGCGGGGCCAATTGAATGTCGTCTCTCTACCAACATTGTCGATTGCCATTTTCGCTAGCTAGCTGAGATTTTCTGGGCGAATGATGCAGCGAAAACTGGTCCCCAAACACCGTCTGTATTCTTAAGACACTTACACTCATATGTACCATTATATTTTCTATTCTTTTGGCATTCTTTTAGCTATACTCAATACTTTCCGCCCCTCAGTCTTGTCTAAACACGAAATTATTACTGAAGCTGAGCTGAATGCTTGAGGTAGCAGCTCTCGTCCAGAGGCACACTACATGACCACCAGAACCCTTTATTAAGGGCTATGTTGAGCTTTTTAGTCAGAACATTCATTTTAAAATTTGATCCACTTGGCTGCTCACCGATCGAGGGGAACTAATATACAGAGCACATCAGTGATCTGGACCCGCTCGCAAGCGCCGCATCATTCACGTACTAGCACTCTGATTGTCTGCGTATACGCACTGATACCATACTCTCCCTCTCGGTCACTCCTACACTGTAGTGCATATAACTGAACCCGGACTACTTGAATTTTCTATATATTCACCCATCTTCGCTTGCTTCCTTCTTTAGCTGCTCTGGCGTTGATTTGTTGGGGACCAGTTCTCGTCCAATGCTCCAACTCTTCAACTTCGTGAATTTTTTCTGCAGTTTACTAGTTTTGCTGATGATTGGGAATCTAAATCTCTCAAATTCTTTACGGCTGAGTGGTGCAAGTAAGCTATTGGCACAGCTGTTGTTTATTTTTGTTTTTAGATTTCTGTGATATCCAATGCGAGTGAACGCCACGTATGGATGTTTTTTACTAGCGGACCTTTTTGAGGACCCATTTGTAGTTTTTCGAAGGTTTTTTCCAGGAACCTTCTTTCTTATTGTGCCTAAACTTGCGTAGTAGACATGCTTCGGAAGTAAAAGCTAGTTCCAACCTTTTGTCTACAGTTTTTATTCAAGGTAAGCTTAGGTTATGGGTGAGAAACGTCGTGAAGTCGAGGAAACGCTCAGTTTTAGCCTATCCTCTTCCCGAAGCCTCTACACTGAATAAGAAAATTTTTTTTATTTACCATTGAGATCAATATTGCTGAAAATCTTTCTGATATTAGAACCTCAAGATCGATTCCAAAGTGAGACACTGCCCTCTGCGCATCTCCCGTCTCTCCATTAAGCATATCACGCATTAGATCACTCCACTTAATGTAATATGGATGTGCAAGTGCAGGCCCATTTTCGCCCGGCTAATCGGATGACGTCTGCGGCGCCGTCGATCCGATGCTTGACGTTTTCTCATATCATACGTCCGCAAAGCACATTCTCATATTACATAGCATCACTAGAAGCACGTCATCCTTCGTAGGTGCTCCATCATTTACGATATGCTGCCTTATTCCCAAGGCGGTACACACAAGAGAGCGTGCTAATCGCTGGAATGACTTGGCGCTGCGTGAATTTGGCCGAGTGAATGTGGATTCTTCAGTAGTACTGCACTATTTCAACTCGAGTGGTGCTCGGTTTCGGTAAGCTAGCAATACTACTAATACGAAATGCTGCCCAGAAGACAATAGTGATAATCATCCAGTTAGGACCATCCATTCATGTATTCTCCTGCCTTTTTCATTACTAGAGAATTATTTACGGCATAAGTCCAAAAACGCCCTTTTAATTTGGGTGATCCAGAGATGTTTATTGAAGCTGATCATGACTTATAATAACGGGCTTAGTCTGTTTTCATGTCTGTCTGTATGTATGTGTGTCAGACCGTTACGAAATTCTACAACTGGTCCTATAATAAGACCGGTGTACATTGTAATTGAATGATATTTTTTTATTTGCTTATGCAATTTTGCGTGCTATTCCTAATAAAGTTTTAGGGGTTGTGGCTTTATTGATAAGTATTGTTTCTTTTTTATTAATAATTATTGAGACGACGTTCTGTTCTTGCTGGTGATCTCCTACCCAGAGATGCAACGTTTAAACCTTCCAACAAGCCATATTTGCTCGTTTTTGGCTCGACAGGCCGATGGCATTCCATGGATGTGCAGAAGTCAGCGCAACCTCCCTTCTTTTCTGCAAAACATATCTGCTTTGGATCTATGGTATGATTACCAGAAAATTTCTTCCTAAATTGTGACAGATTCAAATAAAAAGGCAAAAGATGGCAACAAGGAAATATTATATTTGCTTCCTCCACATAAATTTATTATTACAAATATTTATTCCATACTCTGAACTACGTAAGTGATCGCTAAATGCACTACTTTTTTTCCTTGTTCTATACGCTCTGCGAATCAAGGCGAGATTAGTTTTGCTTCTGAACTATATGTTTTAGATTTATTGTATCATGTTTTATAATTTCCATCTTCAATTCCCTATCTGAATTCCGGGTCATGTTGATGTTTCTTTCGCATTTTGTTACACTTTCATGGTGCATAAAACAAATAAGTGGATTAAATCCAGACTGGTCCCCATGGTCGGTCGAGCCCTTAATTATTCACTTTCAATTTCTGGCGAGCTCTGTTGGCGTGTGTACTACCAATTTTGCATATTTTGCTACATTCGATTTTACGACTTTGTTTCGCCTCAATCTATTCCTTTCTGAGTTTTGCATTTTTCTTTCTCCTTCCCAATCATCGATTTTACTTCTATCTCTGAGAAGAGTTTTTCCAGGAAAACTGCCACATTTGTTACTTCCATACCCTACCAGCTATGAAATCCCTGTGTTTTCAACTGAACCCTTTTATAATGTCCTCTCTTTCGCCTTTTCGTCTCACTAAGGTTTGTTTTGAAGCAATATTCCTACATCGTGCCATATGTATGTATTTAGTGCATACTACATATGTATTCCCTACCGCCTGAGGAATTGTCACAAACGCATTAATGTTATCAACAGCATGCAAATTCCTTTTCATTTTCCAGTAATTAAACAGGATTTCATAGCCGATATAGATATAGAGTAACTCTCACAACAAACCTGTCCCTTGTTAGGCTCAGTTAACTAGGCCATGAACACGTCCCAGTGAGCTCAATCATCCGTAGTACTCCCAAACTGCCTCTTCGGAATACCTCTGTCTTTTACCTGCATTTGTGCATATAAGTTCTCTCTCGAATTTCTCATGCCGTCACATGGTCCGTGAAAATTAAAATTCATACTGTTCCACTAATATAACACCATAACTATGTTTTTCAGGTGAATTCGCTACTTCATGGTCGTAGGTCTCCTGAACAGAACCATGGAATCGATGCATAAGTTCTGGTGCTTTTCATCGTGGAGTAGATCATGCGGTCTGGAATCAAATGTATTTTTCTGTCATTATTCCTTTTTCTCGGTGCTCTTCGTACATTTTTAACTCGAACGTATTCACGTACGCGTTGTTTTTTTTTTGTGAATTGTCCCAAACAGGGATGATTTTGGTGACAGCTGCATGTGACATGGATTCAAAAAATGTATATTATTCGAAAACAGCAAGGTGAAGCTCATTTCTATATCTCTGGGGAATGCTCTAGATCGGACTCATTTCTGTAATGTGCGAGAAGAGAGGGAAAAATGGGCGGGGTTTTCCCCTACGCCTGAAATCTGTACTGCTGTGATTGGTGCAACGTGGGAGAACACTCATGGCACTGCCCACTTCTGAAATTCGTTATAGTGCTTGGTCGCAGTGTCAGCGAACTAAAAAGGATGAAATTTGAGAAGTGGGAGGTCCGAGCAAACATTTCATGGCTATGTATGCGTAAGAATGTCAGAAATCACTGCTTCAAGTCATTTACGACGTTGTTCTTTCAGGCATTATATTTTTCAGCTTCTTGTAATATAAGATAAATTTCTGCTTATTAAAAAAATCGCTTTTATAATATAATTTGTGTATAGTTCATCTTTCTTTAATGAGTAATTTGAAGGGAGTTGAATGGTTGCTAATGTCATCTGGAGCAGCAATCCATTATTCTTGTTTATAGGTGCTTTATCAGCATGGGAATCGACTTGTTGAAAACACCCCGAAAAATGGGTAACTAAACCGAAGTCGAGGGTGCCGATCGATCTGCTTTATTTCATGTGATTACTAAAAGGAAATACATAGGTAATATTCACAACGTTGTCGAGGGTTACATTATGTACGTAGTTGTGATTTGTTTGGCGCCCTGCACGACACATCTTTACTCCTTCATAGTAAGTCGCGTATTCTGGCTTAGAAGCTAACATACTAACATTCTATCTACAATTTTACCCACAATTATTCACATTCATCCTAACCATTTCATCCGAATTTTGGTGACAAAACAACTGATATAAAACTGGGAACAGTAATAGTCACGGGTTGCCTAGAAGGAATTGGAGCAGTTGGACCTGTGACAAATTTCTTAGATTCAGAGCCCCACACCTTTGCATTTTCTTGCTTTCATAATATTATCGGAGCAATCAGAAGACACCGATCACAACACACTCTTGCACTTGCAATATTACTCAGAACCCCATTTTTGAGCCATCAGTTGTGGGTACAGTCAGAGTACGGTGTACACAGAAATGTGGGACATCTGCTACATGTCTACTCCCATGGGAATATCGAAGTCAACCGTTGCCCACTAGCAACCGGCCTGGAAAATTATATCTCCATAGAGTCAACCTCGGGGACCAGTTTTTGCGCTACATTGGTTCGCGGATTTTCAAAAAAAAAACGGTTGTTACAATTAATTATGTTTTGCTACATTCCTAATAGTTAGAACCAATAATATGCTTGTTTATCTCATTTTTGGTGAAATGCGCATCACTCAAATATGTAAAAACCCGGAAGCTTGATTTAGGGAAAATGCTCGTTGGGGCAGACAACAGCAGATTTTTCCTCTTCAGGATATTCCCAGTTTGGAGCTGATTGTTTTCCAGGAAATCGAAAAAGCAGCTACAAACTGTTCCGCGCACTTCTCCTGGAAATGCGACTGGCCTAGAGCTGAGCTTCCGGAATAATACAAACAACAAGAATGCATCCTCTGCCAGAGATAGTAGATAGCGCTGTTGTTATCACATATGGAC